>CM076970.1:12884033-13329033 GCA_039105355.1 Benthosema pterotum
GTGTGTGTTTCTCATTCAATTATACAGTACATTGTCCGTAAGGCAGGACAAAACAAAACCAGAAACACAGAGATAATTCCATTGAGTTGAATCTTTTGGTGGAGAATTTTCTTTTGTTTGGTCTGATCAAACAGCAGCACCGGCTCGAAACGAGTGGAAAACAAAATAAAAGGGACACATAAATGAGATTTACAAAATGACTGCAGGCGCTCACGAGCATTGTCCAAAAAAAAAAAAACCTTGAGTCCTGTGACCAATGTGGTCACACTTGAATACAGTGTGTGATATTATTTGCTAACCCTAACCCTTGGCCATTTGTTGTTATTACATGCGTGCTGTATGTCATAATGCAGCGAGAAATATAATCAAACATCATCTACCTTTCAGTCAATACACGCAACCACCTAATCTATTCATCCAACCATCCATCTAACTAATGTCACTAATCTACTGAACGTCAATCCCTCTCAATGTCTGGCAGTGGTACAATCTCCAGATCAAAAGAGCTAATGTAATGTCTCTGTGGGACCCAAACTTAGGAAACACGTGTTATGAGTTGACCACTGGAAAATAGCCGATCTGTCATAATTTGAAAATATAAAAGGCAGCCCTTGTGAACAAGCTACAGGGGGAATATACCCCCTATAGTGGTACTACAGTTTGTCATTGTTTGCATTTTATTTCATAGCCACTGCTTATTTTGCATGTAGGCTTCTGTTTCTATTTGGGGACAAAAAGGAATATAGAGAAATACCTCAACATTTTTGGGATCGTAACTGTTAAATAAAATGTGATGCCATAACTGATTGTTTTATCCTGTGCTTCACAATAAAAAATAAGACCACCAGCGGTCCTTGAGAGGGTTCCAGGTGGTCCCCAGGCTAAATGATGGAAAGTTGGTTAACAGGATGTAACTCTTTGAGAGCGTAACAATGAAACCAAATGGACCCTTGCGGGTCCATTTGGTTTCATTTTTAAACTCTCAAGAGTTAAAATAACCAAGTCTACACAATTAGAGAATGTTTCACTGCTTTGTTTCCAAAATCCAGCCTGGCATTGTGGACAAAAAGCAATAGAAATCTTTAGTCCTGGGGTTTTTTTCACGGCTAAAAATGTCCTCAAATGGTGGTCCGTGTGACTCAAATGCTGAATAAATAGTGGGCCCTGGTATGAAAATGGTTGAAAACCACTGATCTAAAAACGTGTTGCAGTAGGCTACCTTCTGCTCCTGGATCTGTGCTTTCACCACGCGGTACTCTGCAGACGGAGGTCTCTGGTTGGCCACCAGCTCTTCCGTGTCGCTCAGCCAGCTGAGCAGCGGCTCCAGGGCATCCTCGAACTTCCCACAGTGCAGCAGGGCCTCCTGCAGCTGGGCCACACGCTCTGCCACCTAGCAGGGATGGATGGATGGTGTGGAATGTAGTCGGAGTGAGTGAGCTGCCATACTTTTGGGTACATTTTGCATTTTGTGGTTCTAATCAGTGTTGGTCAATATTACCGGTACTTAGGAAAGTAACTTTTTTTACTTTACTCTTTACCCCTTAGACAAAGTAATATCATTACTTTACTTATTACTGGAATCGAAGAGTAATATATTACATATTACGTTATTACTTTTCCAAGTTCTCAACTCCCACCTTTGAAAAAATAGAGATATACAACATAATCTGTTTAGCGAGCTCTTTCTAGAA
This sequence comes from Benthosema pterotum, assembly GCA_039105355.1. Taxonomy (NCBI): domain Eukaryota; kingdom Metazoa; phylum Chordata; class Actinopteri; order Myctophiformes; family Myctophidae; genus Benthosema; species Benthosema pterotum. Next base: position 12,885,725 of record CM076970.1, read on the forward strand.
CCGAATCCAATTGTATTTTATTTAAAAATAAAATGCAAAATAAAGCAGCAAGCGATTTGTAGTGTACATAACTGTAGTGTGTGGACTGGATCTACAATCTAGTCACATCTGTTGTTACAGTACCTGTCGGTATAGCTTGTAAATCTGTTCTATTTTTGCATGCAACAACAAGCTCATTTTAAACAAGTAACTTGGCGTTACTTGCAAAGTAATGCATTACTTATTACTCATTTTTGCAGAGTAATTTCGTTACTTCACTTTTTGGAGCAAAAGTAATAATATTACAGTAATATGTAATCTAAAATTCGTTACTGCCCAACATAATAACCAAAAACCACAAAAAAAATAATGGATGGTTGTTGTGGTGCATGCCATTTTGCATTTTTATTAACCTTGCAAAATTGCAAGGTTAATAAACCTTGCAATTTTGATGAATAAAAATGTAGGAGATCATTTGAGTTTCTAATTTAACCTTTAAGAGGGCATTAGAGAACTCAAAATGGACTGTAATTACCTCGATAGCTTCAATCAAAAAGGATTAACAATGAAGGACCAGGCTTTAAAAAGACAAACTGCAACATGCATAAAACCAATCACAGAATGTAATCAGAGTAAATGTACCCAAAAGTAATGAGTACTCAGCCAAAAAGTACCATAGCTTTAAGAGCAAGTTAAAATACAGCTAGAATAGTACAATTAGATGGAAATTTTAAGATGTGAAATGGAACGTCACTTCTGTTTGCATACATTTGCAGGACATTTTGTGTTCATGGTACATGTCAAAAAACCTCTGTCATGGTCTGTCGTGTCCTAAATCAGGATTGATTACCAAGACAGCCCTCCCCACGCACACACACACACACACCATTGGGTTTTCATGGTACATGTCCAAAACCTCTGTCATGGGCAAATTGGACAATCATGTCCTAAATCAAGACCGAGTAGCAATTAAGGGCATATTCTCTCTCTCAAACACGCACGCAAGCGCACACGCGCGCACACACACACACACACACACACACACACACACACACACACACACACACACACACACACACACACACACACACACACACACACACACACACACACACACACACACACACACACACACACACACACACACACACACACACACACACACACACACACACACACACACACACACACACACACAGGAGAGAGAGCCTCCTCACCCTCTTGTTGAGTGAGTTCCATCGGAGGTTGGTGGTCTCCAGGTCGTGTTCCAGTGCCTGTGTGTCTGTGTGTTTTGCAGCACTCTGGATCAGACCCTGTCCCACTGCGTTGACATGCTGCAGTCTGGGCTGAATGCCGTCCACCTGCTCCCTCTCAAAGGCCTGGAGAGAGAGAGAGAGAGACACAACAAGATGGTTAGGTTAGATCCATATGTATGTGATCCCAAATAATATATATATATATACTGTATATATAGGCAGTATCCAAGGATACTGCATATACCACTCTGAGGTCTGAAGGGCCTGGTATGGAAATGGAATTCATATGGCTTAATAAAAATGAGGAAAGGCAAAGACATCTTTTACATTGTGTGCATCTGTATAGCACAGTTAGCCAGATGTAACTCTTGAGAGCATAAACATGAAAACAATATCATCATCATCTAAATTAGCACACTTAATTAAGAAGTCTACACAATTAGAGAATGTAGAGCATTTAATGGTCATTTTGATTTAGGCTAATATATGTTTGGCTGTTTTGTTTGTTCAAATAAAGCCTGGAATTGTGGGCAAAACCAAAATAAATCTTTAGCTTTCTGGTCTGTGGTGGTGAAAATGTCAAATGGTGGTGCGTGGCTACCATACCAGGGCCCATAGTGGGCCGTGGTATCAAAAAGGTTGAAAAGCACTGGCCTATACTATACTCTGAAGGGCCTGGTATGGACGTGAAATTCATATGGCTTAATAAAAAGGAAGAAAGACATCTTTTTACATCGTTTGTATCTGTATAGCAGCAACATGCCGGACGGTAACCGAGTATTTTAGACTGTTATAACAGCGTGGCGTGAGCTGTCACAAGACAGAAAAACACTAAGGACAAAGAAACAAAGTGAGAGAATGAACGACAGAGAGGGAGGTACAGAGTAGATAGGAGAGGGGCGAGAGACGGGGGTGGGAGTGGGGAGGAGGAGGGGAGAGGAGGGGAGAGGAGTGGAGGGCAGAGAGAATAGGGAGGAGGAGGAAAAAGGGGAGGGGGTACCGGGGGGATTATCAGGATTAGGGAGTAAGGGGCTGGCTGGAAAAGGCTGAGTCGACACCATCGCACACACACACACACATACACACACTCCTTTACAAGACACGCACTCCATTCAGCATTCAGACAAATAACTAAGTAAGCATGTAGAGTAAGCTCAGAGACACACACACACATACAAACCCCTTTACTCAGATACACACTACTATTCAAACACACATACACACACGCCATGTCCAGCCACAATAACACCAGCGGGTCGGTCATGTCTTCTCATGACAACAGAGTCAGCCATCCGGCGTTAAAAGTCAACCAGACTCCACTTCCCCCTGACTGGGAATGGGCTGAGAGATGATCCAACACAGACCTCTCTCTGTCCCACACTAAACCTACAATACTGCTCTGTCACACACACACACACACACACACACACACACACACACACACAATTAGGATCAGTGGCTTAACAACGCAGCGGCAGCCAAACCTCACTGGCCGCAACGATCTAGACTAGCGAGAGACGGAGAAATGCGCACACACACACCCACACACGCAGACAGACACAAAATTTACATACACATTAACCACTTAAAAACCCATTGATGGGAGTAGTACCCCTGGGGCTCTATCTATTCTGTGCCACACTAGGCTAGCCCCTGCTTTTCTTCAGCTACAAAAAAAATGTCTGATCTATACAAAGCTCACAGCCAGTCACATGTTTGTGCAATCCGTTTGTAGACTGGCTGCTATGTTTGCCAAATGTGGTTTCCAAACTGAATGAGACAAGCGTGCACACACGCACAATCACATGCACACACTCACATGTACAGTAAATACTGTAGTAGAGGGAGTTTGGTCCGGGGACCACCAGTGGTCCCTGAGAGGATTCTAGGTGGACCCTTGCGGGTCCATTTGGTTTCATTTTTAAACTCTCACACTGAGGGCTCAGATGCTGGACCAGCATCTGAGCCCTCAGTGTGCAAGCTTTTCTTTTTCATTTTTGGTTTCATTTTGAACCAACCTGGTATTGTGGACGAAAACAGTCTTTAGTCTGGGGTCTGTGGGGCTAAAAATTTTAGCCCCAATTTCATCAATGGCGGTCTGTGGCTCAAATGCTGAATAAATAATGGGGCGTGGTATGAAAAAGGTTGAAAACCACAGCTGTAGTAGGCAGTACTAGGCACTACATCTGGCCATAAAGACCTGGTCTAAGCATACACATGACGACTACAATACAACACAGTACAGCTGCTTTGGGTCCAGCTGTACACTCACTCACAGTGTTAAAGGAATGCTCAGGACATTACAGTGCGAGTCGCATTGCATGACAATGAAATATTACTACAGTGTGTGTAGAAGGAATGCAAGGACGTCATAAAAACTCACAGGGGCCAACAACAGCTGTGAGTTTCACTAATATGAAACCCGAACAAAAACAATAAAAAGGCAATATGATGTGCTAAATAACAAGGGGGGTGGTGGGGGTGGAGAGAGAGAGAGAAAGTATTTGTAGTGTGTCATAAACACACTGTTTGCACGATCCTGCTCATCTGGTCTAAATAACGACTCAAACTACTGGATCCCCATGCCAAGGATGTGTGTGTGAGTGTGTGCGTGTGTGTGTGTGCATGCGTGCATGTGCACGGGTGCAGAAAGAGAAAGGGAGCGTTTATTTCTAGATGTAAAACAAAGAACGAGAAGAATGGAAAAGTCTGCGCATTCCCTCGCCGCGTGTCACTGGTGAGTTGCAAACGTGTGTGTGTGTATGCGTGCGTTCATGCGAGCGTGTGAATGCAGTGTTCAAATCCAACAGGAAAAGACGTATGGAAAAATGTGCGTATGCATCCGCATGTGTCGATGACGTCTTGTGTGTGGTATTGAGTGTAAATATTGACGAATAAATGAGCAGGTAATATTGACCAAGAAATGCGAATGTATGTCTGTCTTACAGCAGCGTGTGTGCATGAGTCTGAGTCTGTGCCAGTGTGCATACTGTATATACGGTATAGTAAAATCATCATATTGTAGATATACAGTAATTCATCCATTTGAATTGTACACAAATTTCCACAAATTTCAAGTTAATTTTGTTGTGTGTATTAACTTAGTAGGTACTGTTACTTTTCGTACGCACACATGTGTGTTTTGGTGCGTGTGTGTGTGTGTGTGTTTGGGTGTGTGTGTGTGTGTGTGTGTGTGTGTGTGTGCGTGCGTGCGTCCAAGCCGTGCCGTGGAGAAGGCGTGGCTGTTGACTGGAACAGGAAGTCTGTCGACCAGAACAACAATGAGGTGCAGCAATGACCCACTCCACCCCTGCCCCCTTATCCTGGACACACGGACTGTCTGGGCGCATACGGTGTGTATGTGTGTGCGCGCGCTAGTGCGCTATTCACAGCAGGAGAGACAGGGGAAAGTACATTCATACACACACACACACACACACAGGTTCAAGGGAGCACACATTGGTTCTGGCACAGTTCTCTCACTTCACATCGATGACCCTCACTTTTTCCTCAATTTCTACGGCTTCAAATCTCTCCTCCTCACTCTTCTCTTCTCTCCATCTCTCTTCTTCTTTCTCACATAGTTAGTTTTGTCCCCACACCACCACCAGCACCACCCTCTATCCCTGGAGTGTATCTCCCTCTCTCTGGCTGCAGTTCAGAATGGTTGTCTCGCTACAGTAAACCAGGGCGTCTGGAAAATATCTGACGTGCTTCTCATTCCTCCCTACCTCAGCCCCGACGCGCGCATACACACACACTTATCATCCAGCTCCCCTTCCCCTCTGACTATCGTCCCTGACACCCACCCCTCTCCTACTCCTCCCAACAAAACCATCAGCTGCTGCTGCTCCTAATGTAGATCTCTCCACTCCTCCCTCTCTGCTCTCTCTCTCTCGGCCTAAACCAGTGGTTTTCAACCATTTTGATAACTCAGGGCCCACTATTAATTCAGCATTTGAGCCATGGACCCCCAAAAACTAAAGATTTATTTTGCTTTTACCCGCAATACCATAGGCTGGGTAACAAAACAGGCAAACATACAGATCAAAATCACCATTAATCTTCTACATTCTCTAGTTGTGTAGACTTGGAGCTAATTCCGATGATGAATATTTAACTCTTGAGAGCGTAAACATGAAACTAAATGGACCCGCAAGGGTCCATTTGGTTAACTAACTTTCCATCATTTAGTCCTGGGACCACCTGGGACCCTCCCTCAAGGATGAAAACCCCTGCCCTAAACCGCAGGGCATTCGCTTTGGCTTTTCTCACTGCAGCCACAGGTCAGTGCGATGGGACAAAGGGACTGAGAAGAGTCTGTGACTCTGCACAGCAGGCTAAAATGTCCCCCCTGGAATGAGTAAAAAGTCTCACTCACGCCAAGTCAAATTAGCACAGTTGGAATCGGACGCCTTGATTTGTTCCGAATATTTGTTTTTCTGTGTTTATTTATTGTTCTTTCCGTCGGGACATTTAACAGAGCTTGTTGCTGGATGAGTTGGGGTTCAGGGCAGCATATTAACACTGACAGAAGTTTACATGTTCTTACAACACAATTTTATCTGAACGTTAAACATTTTTAAATTCCTCACTGACTGTATGGCATGTTGGTGCCGTTCTCTCAGCCCAGAGAATTTCTGGAAAAGATAAACAGTCCGGTTCCCACTACACAGCCAAAATAAACAAGTGTTTTCAGCCAATGAAACCCTATAATATCCACTATGAAAATGGAGCCATGGCATAAAATGGCTGATAACAGCTTGACTACATGACTTCATTGTGCATGCATGAACTCCTCTGACCTTTTCCTCTGCTTGCTGGACTATGGAGCACACCGCCCAAAAATTACATCATGAAGTAAACTGGAAGTTCAGTGACATCAACAGTACCAGAATCGAGTATGACATAAGAGCAAAATATAATTTAACTACAAAGCACCAATTTACATCATCTACAAGGTTACCGCTGGTGGGTGGAAATAAAATTACTTGTCAGCAAGGGGGGGGGGGGGGGGGGGGAGAAAATAATGTGTGTTTTTAATCTTGCCAATGTAAAACTCAGTTAACTTGCAAGTTAAATCTACTGTAGAAACATAGCTAAAACTGCTTACAATGCAGCATGCATTGCACGCACACAGGCTATTTTTGGACAACACTGTCATGTTTATAAAATAGAAGAAGAATCTGCATGATGGAGAGGATATACTGTATACAGTACAGCTGCTATAAATGACAAATGACAAATCAACAAACAGCTTACAGTACACTGGTGGCTGCAGTAGATCTAGAACAGAATGTCTGCTACTGAATCACATACTGCAGGTCAGGCCAGGGTATTGCTAGCTAGGGGTGCAACAGTTGAAACAAATCGAATGAATGGATTATGACAAAATGTTTTATGAATAACAGCTGTTATCTAAATGTTCAAAACATTTTCAAAAAGCTTGAGAGCTTGCACATCTGATATTTTGGTCTCTTGTGCCTAATAAACAAAAAATAAATCCGCACACGCCTACCAAATACAGACACGCGCCTACTGTATGTGCTTCCCTGATGGCTCAATGACGGCCCTGTGCGTATGGATGAACTTAAAGGGGAACTCCACCCATTTTCAACATATTAATATGTCATTATTATACCTTTGAGATGTGGACATGATAAAAAAGTCCACATAAAAAAGTTCCCCCAATTCTGTAGAAAAAATGTTGAAAATGGGTGGAGTTCCCCTTTAAGGCATTAGGAAAAAACATGCGTGGAAGTTGTCCACGCATCATTGATGTCGATTTGCATGACGCATTAATATATACAGTATTATATCAATAAATTGTGTAGTAGTAGTATTATGTAACATGTCTATATAGTGAGTGAGCGTGTGTGTGTGTTGTCACGCACAGTATCAGCCAGTGTATATAATGACAATTAATTCCTTAATCAGGACGGATGAGGAAATCCTAGCTCTCACGCACTCTCTATTAGCCACATTGATGACTGCAGTGCAGCTCACATTGACTAATTACACAGTACAACACTCTTCTCCCATTGTGCATGCAGCAGGGAGGATAATGAGCCTATGTGCTATAGAGGGTGCGATCTATTAAAAAGCAGTACTGGAACACTACGTTTAGCTGGGAGGTTCCTTCTGCTAGGCTATGGCATCATCTCATTGTTATCCTGGGGATCCGACCGTTCTGAAATTGCGGTTTAAACGGCCCATTTACTTCAATTAGTGTCTATTACTCTCTTGCCACCGCGGATTGGACTGATCGTGGGTCAGATTGCGGCTTCCACCTCATTGACACATGTGAGGATGTCACCAAAAAAAAAAACACACACACAATAAAGGAAAATGGGCCAACAAAAACAGGAATCTCCCTTTTGGAAGGCACTAAAAAGAAGCAGATGTCCCCCCCCAAACGTGTCTAGTCCTCGACACACCACAGGACGTCCACATGCATGCTCCTCTGATAAACACGCTACAAAAATCTCATTTTATTCCAGCCAATGAGAAGGCAGCCAGAAAACGTCATCTCCCTCTATCTGTTGTCTTCTCTCTCTCTCATGTTTTTAACCTCCCCCTTCAACACACACACACAACATATCTTTCTGTCCCTGCTCTATGCCCTCATCTCTTTCTCGCCCTCTTCCTGCCCTCCTGGCTTACTCATATCCCGTGTAATTCAGCCCAGAATGAGCCTGGTGAACAGAATAGAATAATATGTGATGGGAGGGAGATGAGAGAGAGAGAGAGAGAGAGAGAGAGAGAGAGAGAGAGAGAGAGAGAGAGAGAGAGAGAGAGAGAGAGAGAGAGAGAGAGAGAGAGCGAGATAGAGAGAGGGTGCTATGGGGAAATACGAGGGAGCAGGGAAGGGAGGGAGGGAGAAGCTATTTTTGCAGTGACCTCAATGGTTGGCAAATTAATATAACCAGCCAGACAGGGCTTCCTCTGGACCACAGGGCTGACCATGCAGCGTGTGTGAGATTCAGAGGGGAGACAGAGAGTTAATGGACTCCATTTGAAACAGGAGGGTGTTGAAAGTGACCCCGCCAGCCCCTAAGCAAATGCCATGCAAATGGGGTCTAGAGTCACGTTACAAAGCGATCAATCTACTTGTATGTACAGTGTGTAAACCTGCACTGGAAAAGTGTTAATGTAATTCCGATGTTGTCCACATTCATGGATCATACAACAAATTGAAGATGGGGATGGGATTCATGTTGATATTGATTAATTAGAGACTGTGAGAAGTGGGCAGTGTTCAATGCCCATGCAGTGTATTCTAACTGTATAAATCTCCCCATCCTTTCCAAAGATTGATCAATACGTCAATGTAGCACGCATCCTGCAGAAACAAGTGAGATTGTTTTGTAATTAAAGCCTCTGCCTGCGCTTTACTGACTATACACACACTCACACACACACACACACACACACACACACACACACACACACACACACACACACACACACACACACACACACGCACACACACACACACACACACTACAACACAGGATTATATTGGCCAAGTTTATATTGTCCAGGATTGCTGGGTACGCATATTGACCCCCTCAGCACGCACGCACGGGCGTGTGCGCACGCACACACACACACGCACACGCCCACACACAATAGCCTTGCTGGGTCTGTTGTTTGCTATGCGTTTAAATCCTCCTTATGAAGGACTTAAATCTAAAGTCCTTTATACTGTAACTTTGCACTGCTGAGTCTACACTCCCTGGTGTGGTCTGTGTGTGTGTGTGTGTGTGTGTGTGTGTGTGTGTGTGTGTGTGTGTGTGTGTGTGTGTGTGTGTGTGTGTGTGTGTGTGTATAGTGTGTGTGTGTGTGTATAGCCTCAAGGCCTGGTTCAACATGCTACTAGATGAGAGAGCTCGTTAAAGACAACTGGAAACACCTGCTGATCAATTCACCCAGGCATTGCTCCTGTGAATTATTCCATCCACAGCAGAGCCTTTAAGTTGCACGCCTTAGTTACAACGGTAACCCGGGAAACCAACCGACAACACGGTAACATACAGTAGCTAGCAGTCCTTCCAGGCTATGGGACCATGTTGTCCGATCCCATAGCTCACTGTGGTAGAAATGCTCATTGTAAAAACACTAATAAACATACTGTAGGTCTTCTGCATGTTATGGTTGACTGGTCAACCCACTGTCTACAGAGAAAGATAAAAGTGGACAGAAAGACAAAACCTTTAACCATTTTATAACAGGAAAGGATGGAAAGAATAGCAGAAAGTAGAATTACATTTACACTCAGGGTGATGCAGTTAGCAGCTGTTTTGCATTCCTTTTCAGAAAAATCTGTTTGAAGTCTCAGGGAGATTTTTAACAGTGAATTGCATAAGCATCATGCTGTCTTCCTCTGTGGTACATGTGGGTCCTGCAGGCCAACTCTCAGCATCACCACCACCATTAAGCCTGATTTATACTGTACTTCATCGTGGTGTGGAGTGACGCATTGGGAGCTTGTAGATCTGCTATTTTTGGTACATGATGGCACCAGCGTGCAAGCAAGGAAGGCATATAAATCAAGCATTACCACATCAATCACTTACACTAACGCCTTCCGCTGGCACAGAGAGCGACCTGAGCCCACCTGCACCCCCCTATCCTCATCTCTCTCTCTCCATCTATCCATCTCCATCTGCTGTCCTCCATTCTCTACTCTAATGGACAGAATAATGGCTGCAACAGCAGACGGCCTGTTTGAAGACAGTAGACAGTAACCAGCAATACATTTAAATGATGAATCAAACATGCAATACTAATGCAGCACCGTGTTGTCTATACGTGTGTGTGGGTGTATGTGTGTGCGTGCATGCGCAGACAGAACGCTAAGCTAGCCCATCTGTCTGTCTGACGCGAAAAATACATGCATGTACACACACACACACGCACGCACGCCTACAGTATAATATGCATAAATGCACACGCACACACACACGCACCACACTGGGCTGTGTGTCTTAAAACGAAGTCGCCCATTAAGCTGACGCCCTTCTGTTGGCCTCTGTCTGCCAAGTCAGCCTTCTTATCAGACCAGCAGGCTTTTATCTGGTGGACGACCAGGTGCCATTGTCTCATTTATACTTCTATACTTCTTTACAGAAACAAACCACTGCATCCTCCCCGTCTCTCTCTCTCTGTCTCGCCTGTATCTTCCATGACTTTGTTGTCTCTCGTTCGCAGGTTTCGGTCTGCCTTTATCTGTTCTTCTCCCTCCCTCTGTGTTTTGTTCCCAATAGCAGCAAACCCCCCCGCATTCCCAACATTGATATGCTGGGAGGCAATTATGGCTTCCCAGCTGTTTATTTTACACCCTGCATTGTGCGCCATTTTATAACTGTGATCTGGAACAGTATGGTTGTAGTGTGGACAGAGACAGAAAGATTGAAGTTAAACTGACTAAAAGCACACCAAGTACTTTCCAAACAAGTTCGAAATCCACTTAACTCTATACCAGCCATAGACGAGTTTGTACGAGTTAGCCCCACCCCCAAAACAAAATGGCCGCCGTTATTTATTTATTTATTTTTTAAGTAAAAAAATGGTTGGGAAAGTTAAAAAAAACAAATCAAACTCAACTTAAAACAACAATTTTTAAAAAAGAACAAAGTCTAACCTTGAGACAGAGGGAGCTGTAGGCTCGTTCTACTGTTTGCATTTAGATTCTACCAGCAGCTTCACACTGTGTTTGTGTAGCCACATTGGCAGCAGACACCCCCCTCAAGCATGCAGACGCACGCATTGCCGTGCACACACACACACACACGCACGCACACACACACACACACACACCCCTGTTTATTTCTCACCACCTTATCTTTGGTATAAAGCCATCCAAGCATGGCGGACAGGGAGGGGGGAGAGGAGGGAGAGATTGGCAGAGGGAAAATGAGAAAGAAGGGTAGAGGGCAGGGGTGTAAAACTCAGATACAGAGTGGGACAAAATTTAAAACTGAACAAAGTTTGAACGAACTAACCTTTTAAAGGGGAATTCCACCCATTTTCAAAATTTTCCTGAGAGGGCACAAATGTGAACCAAATGGACCCGAGCGGGTCCATTTGGTACCATTTGTACCCTCTCAGGAAAAATGGGTCTGAAAGTAAAATCATTAACATGGTGAAATACATCTTGGTGATGTCATGAGATATATTTCACCATGTTAATGATTTTTTGGAAATACAGAATTGGGGGAACTTTTTTTATCATGTCCACACAACATCTCTAAGGTATATTAATGACATATTAAAATGTTGAAAATGAGTGGTCTACCCCTTTAATTTCATAATGTCTCAAGGGCCAAATGAAATTACACGGCGGGCCAAATTTGGCCTGGGGGCCAGAGTTTGACACCGATGGTATAGGAGGAGGGCAAAGAAAGAAACCCTGACAAGATGTGAGATGTAAACATTAAAAAAACGAGTTGCGAGTGACGCACGGAGAAGGAAGGATCGTGAGCTGTGCCGGTTTGGTTCTATCGGCGATGTTGTCAAAGTCACTTTGGGACTTATCAGAAAATTATGTTTGCCATGCTTGATATTTATATTCTGTCTCTGTCTCATCAGTGAACGAGGAAATGAGACATAATTGCTTCTTAACACTTTGAAAGCATGACAGAAATGGCCCCGGTGATGAGGGGCATATCTGCAGCTTGCACAGCATAGTTTCTATAAATATGCAAGAGACATCCTTGCTGTGTGCATTTGCACAGCTATTCTCTGTCCCCTTTCTCTCTCTCTCTCTCTCTCCCTCTATCACTCTCTCTCTCCATCCATTTGTAGAGGGATTTCTGGTGCCGTCATCCTCTCCGGATAGACAGAGACTGACTGGGTAAGACCCCCTAATAATGACCGTTGCGAGGCAGTGGCGGATGTAACATTTCCAAATTGGGGGGGCAGGAGAAAACGGTAAGGGGGCGTCTGGGGGGCGATGAAGCCGCCCCCTTATCGTTTTCGGTTACATGACTTTATTAGTCAAGGAAAGCATCAATAATAACATGAGTTGTTGTTGAAGATGCAACAGACACGCAGCATGCATAAAGCTAAAGGTCTGACTCTGAGAGTTTTCTGTTTTCAATGATGAAATGCTGTTGTTTTAGTGGTGACACAATTGTACCGTAGTTAGTTAGTAGCAGTAGTAGTGTTTCAAATAATTTAAATTATAAGCACTTTAATTTGAAATATCTTGGGTTGTTGTGCTTGCCATCATGTTTGGTGGGGCAGTCAGGGCATTTAGGGGGGCATTGCCCCCCCCATGCCCATGCCGAGATCCGCCCCTGTTGCGAGGGGTCAGGGAGGTCGGCACTGGCACTGACTAGGCAGGCAGATGTACGGGCACACAGTTACACACACACACACACACACACACACACACACACACACACACACACACACACACACACACACACACACACACACACACACACACACAGTGACTTGAGGCTGACTGTGCCCACCAGTGCCTGATGGATGCTGTAATGCAATCAGAAGTACCAGTGGTTCTCATCCATAGTATTGAGTCTGGCATTATCAGCCAGCCATCCGAAAGCAAGCACTCACGGGTCCATTTGTGGACGACGAGGGAAGTAGCAATGACTACCAGCGCCAAGACGGGGAAATCAGTCCCAAATTTATAGATTGCTGACCTCAGAAAGAGACCCGACAGCGTGCCGTACGAGGAGGAGAGGAGAGCCGATAAGGGAGGGGCGGAATGTAATTTGGAAGAACTTCTTTCCTTGTTTCTCCATCAACAAAACACACAGAGAGAGGTCAGATGAGGCAGCTTGAGGCACAGCAGGACGGAGGCTAACATCATGCCAGATTTATACTTGTTGTTGCAAATAGGTGAACTAGAAAGACCTGTGGTGAGCTTATAGATCGGATATTTTTGGTGCGTGACACCAAAGTACACAAAAAAATAAATTAGGCTTTACTTTCCCAACAATATTCTCTCTCTCTCACACACACAGCACACACACACACATATTATATATAGAAGTAGCCTACTGTACATGCATTGGCGCTCTGGCACACGCACACACAAGCGTGCATACTCAGAGAGAACGTGTAGAAAGATGTAAAGATGGAGCCAACACAACGCAAGCAAGTCAAGCGACAATCAGCCAACACAACGCAGGCTAAATGCAAAGAGACAACTCTGAGAAACAGCCTCTGTACTGTAATAACGTTGACAGATTACATTCTCCAAAAACCAAATGAACACAAGCCAGGATAAACGCACCCAGAAGCCCTAGACTTCATATGCAAACACGCCTGGCAGTTCAAACGCCAGCCTTGTATACAAACTACTCAAGCATGATGGGAAAACTTTAGCCCTTATACGACCAAGTTCTGTGATTAGGTTGAGCTGCAGCGCAAACAAATAAGGCCGTGTCAACAGTCACTACTTTACTGGAGCAATTGGGAGCATTACATACATGTAGAGTCAACGTAAACCAGACAATAGTTGTTTATGTGCCCTTCACGTCAACTACGGTGCCAACTTTGCACTCGAGATCAACATTTTGAGTGGCCTTAAAGTACACAGGGTACTTTCACGGTCTGCACAGGGAAGCAAAGTCCTTCAGCTTAGAGTTTTGCACTTAACGTCTGCATGCACAATTGCACGTACAGGAATATGTGCATACAAAAATACACAAACGCGCACACTATAAGTAGCTAGATGTTGTTCTGAGCATCATATTGCAATATTAAATCCCTACTCCTCTTTCTAATTGTGGCATCTGCATACATGTACTGTATACATGTAGCTGTGACACCCCCCATCCCCAATCCCCTCAGATGTATTTTCCATACTACAGTATGTCTCGGTCAGTTAACACTTGGCACTCAACACGGTTCTTTCTCTTCATGCTATGGCCCACTGGGTGTCAGCTCTGCTCTCCCATGCTATGTTTACATCAACCATGATCCCTGTCATGCACTTATACTCTGGCACTAAAAATACAAGTTTTACTCTGCATCTGGCCTGCTTTCTAAATAGGCTACTCGCCTGATTCAACATGCTTGAATATCCCAGTGTCAGCATGTGAACCTAATTCCTGCTCGACACACAACAGTGACGGGAACTGAACATGGGTCAACTGCTGTGTCCAGTGGAAGTAACTGTAAACAACAATGTATGCTACATACTTAACTATCAAAAGGCAATAATTTTCTTCTGTAGGAGTTATTTGCGATATTTTGCTCTGGTCTATACCATTGAAAAAATCTTTGCTAAGCCCACCCCGCACACAATATGTTTTATATGCAATTCAAGCTGTGCATGATAGCCTAACAAAAGGGTTTTCACTTAAAAGCACAGTAGTGGCAGAGAGCTCTGTGAAATTTCCATACTCTCCATGCTTCTCTGTCATGGAATATCTACAGCCACAAGGTCGAGAGTCTCATTGAACTTGTGAACTTCACAAAGCAGCAGTTCATAAAACCAAGGGCAGAACCATTAACAAACGCATTGAAATGGCATACATACACGAGCAGTCACGGCCAATGGAAAATATACTGTAGATGTAGAGAATATACTGTAGATGTTTAAAGTGGTTTAAAGAGATTTATACCTCGGCCTGTGTGTCTGAAGACGGTGATGGCGTTGTTGAATCATTCCTCGCTCTCTCTGACTCTGAGAGGGTCTCTGAATCATAAGGCTCAACTGCAGTGTCCAGGCAAGCACCCTGAGCTCTGTAGTCCATGGTATGACACATCTCCGGCTGGGAAAATAGGCTTTGCAGGAGCCATGGTTCCAGCTGCTCCCAGGGTTGGTCCACAGACATGTGAGAAGAAGACGGTGGATCCAGTGCGGATCCGTCCGATTCCCAGTCACTGTCTCCGGTCATGGAGCCTAGAACGAATTCTATGCCCTCCATCCCAGCCTCCGTCCCTTCAGAGTACGAATCCATGTCCAGCTCTTGGGCGTCTTCGCTGGCCGAGCCGCCGTCCGAGGGCCCTGGGCGGAATCGCTCGGGGGCGGCCAGATAGACGAAGCTGTCCGAGCAGAGAAAAGACCTATCCTCATCTTCTGGCTCAGAAGGGCAGAAGGTTGGCTTAGGCATGGGGCTGGGGGGCGTAGAATTCTCCAAGGGAGACGGGGGACAGTCATTATTATTACAGGACTGTGGAGGAGCTGACACAGCCAGGTAAACGAAACTATCCGAGGACACAAAGCCCTCTGAATCTTTGCCCGTTAACCTGGCACCCTGAGGCTCTGGATTAGAAGGGGACTGTGGCGAAGAAGAAGAGGGGGGTTGGGAGTCGTCTATATTTGCGGGGTTTTCAAGTGAGACAGTGTCTGATTTAGTTGTATTAATGTCCTGGTCTGACATGCACAGACTTGAGGATGCATCCACGGGAACAACAGAGTCTAGAGTCTCTGACGCAGAAGCCCCTGGGGTGTCGTGAGTTGTTTCCATGACAATGTCACAGATCTCAGAGGACACCGGCTCTTCTTGACAGGAAACTACAGCATCCTGTGTACATTCAACATCGATTTGTCCGTCAGACTGGGGCGACTCTGGCGAGCCGTCCACCAGTGCTCCCTCACTACTATCCAAACTGGGCTCATACTGGTCACACATGTGGCCCTCTGTCTCTGAATCCCCTCTTTCCTCCTCCTCCTCCGCCATCATCTCTCCTTCTTCCTCCATTTCTACCACCTCCTCTCTGTCCTCCTCTCTGTCGTACGGGTTCAGAGGACTGGGAGAGGGAGGAGGAGAGGAGGCTCTCTGAATGACCTCACCCTCCTCCTCTGCGTTCTCTCCGTCGTCGTCCTCTCGGCCCGACGACGCCCCGCTGTCCGGGTCCGTTTCTGTCTCAGCGGCGGGTCTGTCCCGCTCGCAGTCTGTCCGAGTCACGTCACTCAAAGCGGTTCTGTCTGGCTGGGACATTTGGACCCCGCTGGAGTCTGACTCCTGAGGCGGGCCGAGGACGGAGTCTGTTGGACAACTCTGCTCCTCGTCCAACTCCTCCTCCTCCTCCCCCTCTGGCCGTTCACACCCAGCCTCACAGGGTTCATCAATGAAACCATGTTCGTTTACATGGTGTCGTGCACGTATAGAGTCAAAGTGCGATGCAGGAGGACTGTGTGCCGAGTCTCTTTCTACATTGTGCTCAAAGTCGA
The DNA here is from genome assembly GCA_039105355.1 of Benthosema pterotum. Taxonomy (NCBI): domain Eukaryota; kingdom Metazoa; phylum Chordata; class Actinopteri; order Myctophiformes; family Myctophidae; genus Benthosema; species Benthosema pterotum. The sequence continues at coordinate 12,902,120 of CM076970.1, forward strand.
TTAAATTTAACTCTGTCTCTGAACCTTCCGAGCATTGCTCGGCGTGCTCAGTCTTATCGTTCCTGTCAACCCTACAGAGGGGAAGCGTCCCTTCTAAATCTAAGCTAACAGACCCGTCTCCTTCCTCTCCCGCTTCAGCCTCTTCCTCCACGCTAGGAAGAGCGTAGGGATCGAGAGGCTCAGGGTCAACGCTCATTTCCTCGCCCTCTTCCCCTTCCTCCTCTTGACACTGCCTCTCCAGCTCTAGGAAGAGGTCATCCGACTCCGCCCCTGAACTCAGGCAGGGGGAAGCACTAGGGGCCCCCGGGCCCCCAAACCCAGTTGGCGGAGTCAGTAGGGGCCAATGTCCCGAGGAGCCCGATATGTCCCAGCCTTCGGACTCTAACGTTTCCCTGTCCCAAGCCTGGTCAATGATTTCTCTGTTTTCCAGCTTTAAAACAGCCTCCCATTCTCTCTCCTCTCTCTGAGCTCTCTCCTCCTCGTCCTCCACTTTCTCCCATTCAATTTTTTCTTCCCCCTCCTTTATTTTTTCTTCCTCCTCATCCTCCTCCTCAATCACTTCCCTCACCTCCTCCTCCTGCTGCTCTTCAGCCTCGAGCTCTTCCAGTATCCGTCGCTCATCCTCCTCAAACTTAAGCTCGGAGGCCGTGCGCTCCAGCTCCCCGCTCTGGACGCCCCAGCCAAGGAGCCCCTCCTCACCTCCCTCGTGGCTGATGCAAGGGGAGAGAGGGAGACCCCCGTAGGCCAGGCCGCCGTCCTCCTCTTGGAGGAATGGGGAAGGTGGGTCCAAGAGGTACAGGGACTCATCGTCCAAGTCATTGTCCTCACCCATTAGGGGAGGCAAAGGGGGGAGGATGGGTAAGTTATGTCTCAGACCCACCTGGGCCCGCTTCCCACCCCTCATACTGCGGGGCCAGGTGCGGGCCTTGGTAGGGGGGCAGAACACTGGCTTAGGGGGGATGAGAGGAGCATTGTCGCCCTGGTCCTGTTCTAGCAGAGGGGAGTCTCTCTCGGAGTCCGAGGCTTTGGTCGACTCCGGAGCCTCCTCCTCCAGGATCCGTCTGATCCCGGCTTTGGGAGACACGGCCGTGCGTCTGTGTGCATCGTCCCGTCTCCTCTCCGCGTGTGCGGACGTGCCGGGGCTCTGCTGGGGCGTGCTGCCAGATCTAGGGACCTGCTGGGGAGATTGGTTCTGCGTTAAGGCAGATAGCGGCGGCTCCTTTGAAGGCGAGGACAGTGCAGCGTGGGCCTGTTGTTGTTGTTGTTGTTTGTGCTGCTTCTGCAGCAGAGGGTGCAGTTGCTTTTGCCTGCTTAGCGGCAGCTGCTGGAGAGGGGGCACGGGGCTGACCGCCGGGGTCAGCGAAGGTGACGACGAGACAGGGGGAGTGTGAGGGGCAGAGGAGAGAGGCGACGGTGTGTAAGGGGGAAGGGGGGGTGTAGAGGAGGAGGAGGTGGGGGTGGATGGGGGGAGGAACGAGGGAATGTGCGACAGAGGAATCCCTGCCCCTGACTGACGCTTTTCAGACGCGTCCCCGGGCAGGAACTCGAGCCTCTCCGCAAACTCCGGATAAGTGGGCGGCATGAAAGCCTTCCAGGAGCGGCGGTTGGGGTTGTCCTTCTTATCGCCGCCCTGGAGGCGCCTTTTAGTCACGGCCGCCGCCACGCCGCCGGACGAAGAGGACGAGGGAGCGATGGGTAAACCCGGACCAACAATGCCGACCGGCGGCGACATGATCTGGGGATCCCCCGTGAGCTTTAGAGCATCGAATATCACCCTCTCGTCCAGCCTCTTCACCCCTCCGGCATTGTCCGCATTCCTGGAGACGAAAACACCCCCTATGTCGGCTCCGATGGTGCCGTTGCTCGACAGCGTGCTTCCCTCTCCTCGGCCCTCCCCTCCAGACCCTAAAGTGCTCCTGGAAGGCTGGCTGAGTTTAGTCCCCTGGTCGATCTGTTCGTTGATGCGCATGGTGTCGTAGATCGAGCGCTGGGGCACGTAGCAGTCTTCTATGTAAGCCTCGTCCTCGTCACCTTTCCCCAGGCAGCGAGGGTTCTGCCTCAGGCAATCGGGGCGGCTCAGGGGCTTCCCCATCTTGGCCTTGGAGCCCCTTTGGGGCTAGCCAAGGTAACCGTTGAGATTCAAAAGGGATAGGTGTGGAATCCTCAGTCAGTTCAAGAAGACAAACAAAAATAATAAAAAAAATGGGAGGAAATAGTTAATGTATCCTCCACTTAATATCAAACAGCCAAGTCCAATAATCCAATAATCCACAACAGTGAAACATTAATCCATGTGGTAACATTAAAAATTCCAAGTGTCACATCCCCAAATATATATATATATTCCAAGTGTCACAGTGTAATCCAGAATGAATGTTCACAAGTGTGGTGGTTGGCTTCCATGCTATGTCACCTCAACAGTTGTGCATTCCCCGGGTGCTTCTGAGATGCTGTGTGGCAGCAGCGAGGGAGCAGCCCTCCCCCTCTGCAACATATTAATCACCAGTTCTGTTTATCTGAAGGGCCGTTAGGAACAAGGGAGGTGTGGAGGGATAAAGAGAGAGGGGAGGGAGGGAGGGAAAGAAACTGTCATCATCTCCCTCTCTCGGAGAAGTCCAAAGTCCGACGATGAAGTGACTCGCCCGTAGATAACATCCCTTTTGTTGTGCTTTCATCAAGGGCGAGCGCTCCCCCTTGCATCCACACCTACACACAGTTCCCTGGACTCTGTTTGCACTCTGCCTTTCCCTTGTTGCCTATACCTCCTCTCTCTCGACTCTGTGGCACGACTGGGAAAAAGCTGAAGAGAGCAAGAGAGAGGGAGAGAGCTTGGACAACTTCAACAGTCACAGTGGGAAGCACACAGGGAGGTGTAAAAAGTCTCCTTTTAAGGTGAGAAACCCCACTCTTGTTATAAAAAAGAAAGGCTGTGTGTGGAAAGAAGAACAGAAAGGAACAATCCCCTTCTGGTTGTCATCCTCTTTCATCTCCCTTTGTTCATGCCAGTGATTGTTTTTAGATAGTCTAGGAAAGTCTCGAAAAACAACATAACATAAATCCCCAAAAAAGTATAGATCCAGGTGAAAAGGTCTATCCAAGGCAACTACCCCCAGCCTTCCCCTCAAAAAACAAAAAAAAACCCAAAAGACAACTGAAATATGACTTCACAAAGTGTAAGCACGAGCTCATTACCAGTTCGTGGTCCTCTGCAAGTCCTTGCAGCCTGCTCCCTTTTCTTTTCCTGTCTTCCTGACTCTCTCCTCTGCTTCCATCACAAAGAATCAAGGCTACGTACTGTGACCGAGGACCCCAACCTTTGCACGAGACATGCCTTCGTCGGACTCGCTGAGAGCCATGTCATTTTCCTCGGAGTGCTCTGAAAGTCTCATCTGTGCAACGCAGGTCGATCGATAGTGCTGGGTAAAACCTCCCGCTCAAAAAAAACAAAACAAAAAAGAAAACTAAGAACAAAGAGATAACCCTGAATGTTTTCCACAGTGTGGAGTAAAGCCCCCCCTCAGTTTTTCATTCTTCTTTTATCTCTCTTACTGTCCATACTTTGTCTCTGATCATCCTTTGCTCCGGGGGAGGCTAGAGGAGAGGGGGATGCTCTACTGTAGATCCAGAGTCGGCACGGCAGGTATAGGGGGGGCGGTAGGGGGGGGTCGATTGATAGATAGAGAGCTGGAGGGGTTAGAGGATGGACCAGCCAACCAGTAAGACTGACCAGCGCAGTGCAGAGTCGTGGGACTGTATCCAGGGGGCAAAAGACCCAGACAAACCTCCTCCCAGCTCCGGAGGCTCTCCGCTATTGCAGCCGCTGCGCTCTCCCACCCTCTTTCTGCCTCTCCGTTTCTTTCATTCTCTTGCAGCAGATAATCCACAGCATGCGCTCCGTTCGCTCTGTCGCTCTCGTTCCTCCCCGTCTGTGTCCAGAGTCCTCTATCCTCGCCCAGAATAAAACAAAGCAATGCCACGCAAGCCCTCTGCAGTTCCTCTTTTTTCCTCCTCTTCTTTCAGCCTCTCTTTCTTTTTCTCTGGCGTGTGTGGGCTACCTCGCCGTTCCCCCTCTCTTTCTCTCTCTCTCTCTCCCAGCGCCTCTGTTCTCAAGCCACTACAGAGCTGAAATGGTTTGCAGCTGCTAAAAAAATCTCCCTCCTTTCCTCTCTCTCTCTCACACACACACTGACTCTCTCCAACTCACTCACACACTCACTCACTCACTAGTCCCTTCTCCCTTGCTCTCTCTCTCTTTCACTCCCCTTCTCTCTCTCTCTCTCGCTGTGTTTTTGTTTGAATCCAGCTCCGTTTGTTCTGTTTCCTGTGCTGGTATTAAAAGGCAGGAAGTGCTCCAATCATGCCGGTTTCCTCTCTCTCTCTCTCCCGGAAAAAAACACCAAACACATGAGAATGAGAGAGACTGAGAGACAGAGAGAGAGAGGAAGGGATGGGGGAGTGAAACAGATAGAGAGGAGGGAGGGAGCTCCAAGGGGGGCGTGGAGCTCGGCTGAGAGAGAGAGAATGAGTGTAAAAGGGAGATATAGTGTGTTGTGCAGGGGAGGAGGATTTAGCTTGTTACAAAAAAGGGGAGGAGGGGTCTGGTAGTATAGCTAAATAACGGGACGCAGCTAATGCTGAACGGCGACTGGCAAAGGCTTTTGCTAAGACGCCAACAACAAGAACAACAACACAGTACAGAATACAGCCCTGACAAGGATGGCATGCGGCGAGAGCCAGACGACTAATCACAATATAACACCATGGGCGGCTCCTCTCTCCCGGCTGGTTAAAGAATTATTAACGTGTCACTTTTTGTCTACATTTATTCCGTTCTCGTCGGGAAGGACGCTTTTTCAGAGGTCCACAGAATGAGAGAGAAACAGAGAGACACACATGCGCATACATACACGCGCGCGCACACGCACACAAAGTGAGATCTCTCTACACTGGCATTGCAGCTTTGTAATCCAGTCCCGATATTCTCCTGAGGGGGGGAGAAAAAGGAAAAAAGAAAACTCCCTCCTCCCTTTCCTCTGCTCTCTTGTCGCTCGGAGCACAAAACACACAGAGTCCACAGAGAGAGAGAAACGATACGCCGAGAGTCAAAGAATGAAAGAGGTAAAAAACAGGGGGAGGGACCGTTAGCCGGCAGGCGGAGAGAGAGAAGAAAAAGAGGCTTATCAATAATGAGCCGTCTCTGTCTCTCTCTCTCTCTCTCTTTGCATTTCCCTTTTTCCTCCCCAGATTCCTTCCCCCTCAGACATCCAGGCTGTAGGCTATAGGCAAGAAAGTCAATCCACACCGTTTCTCTATGTATTATCTCTCTCCTGCCCTCCTCCTCCGCCTCCCTTTCTCTGGATCCAGCTCCACAGTTTGAGCCAAAGTTCCACTACCGTCCCACAGTAGTAGTAGTACTAGTGTTGGTACTGTAGTAGTGGCAGCAGCAGCAAAGGGGACCAATGGTATGGAATACTATGGAAAAGTCACACATGCAAGCACACAGACACTGTCTGCGATATTCACAGTCTCCACTTGTGCATTCCCGTCTGCGCCCTCACTGAAACCCAACCCGGCCGGGAGAGACCAGAGTGTGTGTGTGTGTGTGTGTGTGTGTGTGTGTGTGTGTGTGTGTGTGTGTGTGTGTGTGTGTGTGTTGGTTTGCTCAGACAGAGAATGGGGCCAAAAAGGAAAGGGGGGCTGTGTAACAAAATGGGGTGAGCAGAAAGAGGGTGTGTGTGTGTGTGTGTGTGTGTGTGTGTGTGTGTGTGTGTGTGTGTGTGTGTGTGTGTGTGTGTGTGTGTGTGTGTGTGTGTGTGTGTGTGTGTGTGTGTGTGTGTGTGTGACACCACACAAACCTCTGAATAGCCACCCAGTAGGTCAGATAGGGGGGGGATTGTAACAAACATGGCAACCGGTGGCCTGCCTGGCTTGCAGAGACAGAGAAGTGTGGTGGAGGGACTTTAATCTTAGTTTGCTTGTTTTTGTTTGTTTGCGTTTTGCTTCTCTCCTTGTGGTCACACAAGCTCCGCCGTGGTGCCACTTGTCTATTCTTCAGCCCTCCCTCTTTTTTATTTTCATCTCTCTCTTCTGTTTGTCTTCTCCTGTGTTCAGACTGTTTATTTTAAAGCGCTATGGCCAGAGAGAGAGAGAGCTCTCTGCCTTTTTTGAACAGAAGCACGCCTACTTTTCCTCCCTCTCTCTCTCTCTCTCTCTCTCTCTCTCTCTCTCTCATGCTTTTTCTTCCTGACTCGCTCACTCACTCCTTTCCCAGACATGCATTCTCCACATCATTGGAGGGAGGGGCAGGGAGTTCTCTCTCTCTCTCTATGTTGTTGAAGAGTCACCCGTGGCCTGCATGTCAACCACGCTAAATACTCCACTCTTTCTTTTTGATCTGGCTCTCCCTCCTTCTCTCACTTGGTCTCTCTCTCTCTCTCCCCCCATCCATTCCTCCCTCCCTCCCTGCCTGCCTGTCAGTTGTGCTGCAGCTGTCATTGCAGCGTCCAAGGCAAACGTCTTTATAGAAACAAAAGGGGTTTGTCACTGGTTTTACACACACACAGCTCAACCTCTCACGTGACCCATGGCTAACTGAAAATTCGACACACACACACACACACACACACACACACACACACACACACACACACACACACACACACACACACACACACACACACACACACACACACACACACACACACACACACACACACACACACACACACACACACACCCACGCGTTCACAGATGTGGGCTGCCTACCAAGACAGAAGAAGAGACGGGGCAGAGAGAGGAAATGGACACAAAAAAGAAGAAGAGGGAAATAAAAGTGTGGAGATGAAAAAACAACATGAAAGAATGAGGAAGGGATCAAAGTAAAAGAGAGAGAGGGTGGATTGATTCAGGGCCTACAGCTGAGAGGGACAGAAGCTGCTGTGAAAGAAAGAAAGAATGAAAGAAAGTGGCAGAGAGAACAGCCAGAGAGAGAGGAGGGATGAATGAAGAGGAGTGCTAGAGAGGAAACTACTAAATGGAGATTATGTTCATTTAATTTGCTCATTCAGCTAACTGCCCCCGCCCCCTCCTCTCACCCCCCACCCCCCTCCTTCTGTCTCCATATGGACTGAGTCACCCCCCCTCCCCCGCTCCCCTCAACGATCTGTTCATAGATGTTAAATTAGATTAGATTAAACATAGCACATCCTTACATCTATCCATCATCCCCCAACACCACTAATTTCCATTCATCCCCTCCGTTGTGGTCACTGCTGTTGAAAGAGTCAGGAAAAAAGTGTGTGTGTGTGGGTGTGTGTGCGTGGACGAAGTGGGGCGGGGGGGGTTAGAAGGCAATAATGTGATTATTGCACTGCGTTGCGTTCACCTCAATGGGCATTTTTTACACTGCCACGGTTACTGGTTCAAATCCCCAGGGACAAACCAGTGACATTTGTATGCTTTCAGGAAAAATGTTGGAATTCCCCTTTAAAACCCTGTGTAGCTCAATGAGCAAGGCATTTAGAGCTCCATTTTCATCCTAACTAAACCCCTAATCCCTAAACTTCTTCTACAAGCTATCGATGCAGAATTAGTTGAACTATTGTTGTTGTTTTTTCAAAACAGTAAAAAAACAAACAAAAAAACTAAAAGACAAAAATATTTAGCGGTATAAGGAAAATAGAGCAGGCTATATGCCAGGGTTAAGAGGGATCAAATCTCACAGGTTCCAAACTAAAATGTTTTGCTGGCACTTGTGACACTCAGGCGTTCTACATTTTTAAAAAGCGTTAAATTGCATAATTGTTCACGCTATTATGGTTTTGCGCTGGAGACAGAAAACCATAGAGGATATAACTGTGACACACACACACACACACACACACACACACACACACACACACACACACACACACACACACACACACACACACACACACACACACACACACACACACACACACACACACACACACACACACAGGTGTAGCAGAGCATACATTATTGACCTTTCTGGGTCGGGTGTTTGCACATGGGAAAACACCTGTTGGAAGTTAAATGGAGAGCACTTTCTCTCTCATTTGCACCTCCCTTCTTTCTCTCTCTCTCGACACAACAGACCTCTTCTGTTCAAAGTGCTGTCACATTGAGCCTTCCTAGTTTGGGCGTTTTTGTTAAGATCACCCATTTCATTTTATTTTGTGTTATCATTATTTTTGTTAAGAGGGTTTAAGTCAAGGGTCTTTTCAGACTAAGGAACCCTTATAGCCGAGGGAACGATGAAGCAACAAACCAACACATATTGTATTCCTATTAAATGTGTTTACCTGTAGATACATTTAACAGTGGTTTTCAACCAGTGGTCCACCAGTGGTACTTTAGAGGTTTGCAGGTGGTCCCCAGCTAAATTGGTTAACCAGATGCAACTCTTGAGAGTGTAAAAACGTAACCAAATGGACCCGCAAGGGCCCATTTGGTTTCATTTTTGGTTTCATTCTTACACTCTCAAGAGTTCAAATGTTCATCATGTGAATTAGCCCAAGTCTACACAACTAGAGGATGTAGATTAATGGTCATTTTGATCTGTATGTTTGACTATTTTGTTTCCCAAATCCAGCCTGGAATTGTGGACAAAACCAAAAGAAATATTTAGTTTTGGGGTCTATGAGTCTACTCTAAAATATCATCAAATGGTGGTCCATGGCTCAAATGCTGAATGGGCCCTGGTATCAAAAAGGTTGAAAAACCCTGCATTTAACATTCTGAAAATAGCCCTTGAAATGAATAAAGTGGAATAAGGATGTGAGGGTTCGAGTGGATTTTAAAAAGAGATTATAATGTCCCCATCACACAAATATTTAAGTGATTTCAATATGAAGTGGTATAAGGTATTTTCAGTCCTTAGTGTGCTGCAATAGATCTGGTTTCATCTCCTCTCTCTGCTGTCACTAGGCAGCAGAAAGAATGCACATACCCCTGCTTTCTGTCTCCATCTGTCAACCTCCTCCCCTTTTTACTGTACCACCGTTTTCCAAGTCAGTCTCTGCCTCTGGAGTATACTGTAGTTTTATATTAACTAGAGCTCTACCACTGTGTGTGTGCGTGCGTGTGCATGTGTGTGTGTGTACACACTTATTTTACTACTCTAGGTAGACGGCTAGAATGAGGCTCATGCATTTTATGTGCAGTGTGCGCACGCACACACACACACACACACACACACACACACACACACACACACACACACACACACACACACACACACACACACACACACACACACACACACACACACACACACACACACACACACACACACACACACACACACACACACACACACACACACACACACACACACACACACACACACACACACACACACACACAAAGAGCGCCATTCACCCCTGCTGATTAACTACCATCTCCCATGCTCAATAAACTCAATAAACACACCTGTCAATCATCTGCAAACGCCATCATCACGTATCACCCCGTGTCTCTCTCATATTGTGAATAATCTCTCCAGACAGATTTGGACGAAGGGCTCCCAGTTAACTGGTGTGTGAGACTACACCCCATCTGCTTAAAGCGTTCATTGAAAAATAGCGGGCGTTCACTGCTCATAGCGCGCCACAGAGTGGCGCGCTATGAGCCGTGAACGCCCGCTATTTTTGGGGAGAATGTGACAAAGCAGCACAAATCTTTCAGTAGGTTAAAGCAGATATTATTGTGACCGAAGGTCGCAGTTTATTATTAGGAAAACTGGCTTCTCCCGTCAGTCGCGACTTGTGATTGTGTGTGCATGTGCCATATACTGTACAAATGCGTGTGTGTAATTCTCCCAAAACAAGCATAGTAAAGTAAAGTGTGTGAGCAGCAGCACACAAACACACACGCATACACACATGCAACGCTACTGGGCTATATAAAAATCTTCACACTTTCACGGCTCAAAGTCTTGCGAGGCCGTCTCCGCGGGCCGTGTGTTTCCATTTAGCTAAGCACTCTACGTAAGTTTATTGTTCGTGTTGTGAAGGATACCGTAGTTAGGGTTGGAACCCATAAAAACACCACACACACACACACACACCCCACCTGTGTGGAGTCTAGCACACAGGAGTACCTGATAGGGAATCATATGGAAGTCATAGATACATGTACAGTATAAACAGTAGGTACACAGGTAGAACATACACACACACACACACACACACACACACACACACACACACACACACAACACACACACACACACACACACACACACACACACACACACACACACACACACACACACACACACACACACACACACACACACACACACACACACACACACAGCCCATTTGTGGGCACATAAGTCCTTCCTTCTATTCTTAGCCATGGATATATGATGCAGCCTATTTTGGTTTTGACGGTTTACATGAAACATGGAGTCTTATGTTTGGTATGCAAACTGAGAATGATTGTATACACAGAGAGACAGAGAGAGAGAGAAAGAGCAGCACGCACACAAAGCTATTTTCATTATTTTCACATGCATTGGCAAGTCATTGAATATCCACCGACTGCACAAGCCAATGTTCTATCTAACCCAATTAAGAGAGCTGGAGGAACTCATGCATACTTTCTAGAGAGGCTTTCCATTGTATATATGAGGCATTGGCAATACCCAGCATGTAGTCTAAGATACAGGCCAACAAAGACCAAGAGGTGAAATGTGGACTGAGTGAGTTAAAGGGGAATTCCACCCATTTTATTATTTTTTTTTCTGACAGCGTACAAAACGTTCCATTTGTACGCCCTCAGAAAAAAGAAGCATCTAAAGAAATCCATTAACATGGTGAAAATACATCTTTGATGATGTCATCAATTTGTTTCACCATGTTAGTGGTTTTCTTCAGACCTACATTTCTTGGGAACACAGAATTAGCTCTTCACTAAGCCCCTCCCCAATCCGGCCTTGTCCAATAGGCATGTTGGAAGAGGAAAGCTTGACCTGGATAGCAACAGTTGCTAAAGTATTTGGATTGCCATTGGACAGTGAGCAAACCCCACCCCAAAGGGTGGGGCTTAGAGAAGAGCTAATGGGGGGACTTTTTATCATGTCCACCCAGCACCTCTAGGGTATACTAATGACATTACAACATTAAAATGTTGTATTTTCAACATTAAAATGTTGAAAATGGGTGGAGTTCCCCTTTAATTGGTGAGAGACAGAGGGGGGGAGAGAGAGAGCGAGAGAGAATGTAGAGGGCCTAGGGTTAGGCCATGGTGTGGCGTGCCATTCTAATTCACAACAGCTGAAACAATACCAGGTCTTAAGAGGAGAAAGGCCAAGACATAAACGCATACACATGTGTGTGCATGCATGCATTGCATACACACGCGCACGCACTTAGAAGATGGCATGTTACAGGAAGGGGTGGGTACCCTGGGTAGAGGAATCAGGTTATATGATTATAGAAACAACATTAGCTTGATCCAATGAGCCCCTTAGAGAGAGAAGACAGACACGCACACACACACACACACACACACACACACCAGGGGCGGATCTAGGCATGGGCATGGGGGGGCAGTGCCCCCCTAAATACCCAGTCTGCCGCCCAAACACGATGCCATGCAAAACAACCCAAGATATTTCAAATTAAAGTGCTTATATTTAAAATGATTTGAAACACTACTACTGCTACTAACTAACTACAATTTTTGCACCACTAAACCAACAGCATTTCATCATTGAAAACAGAAAACTCTCTGAGTCAGACCTTTAGCTTTATGCACGCTGCGTGTCTGTTGCAACTTCAACAACAACTGATGTTATTATTGATGCTTTACTTGACTAATAAAAGTCCTGTAACTGAAAATGGTATGGGTGCGACTTCATCGCAAAGCGCCACGGGCGATGAAGCCGCACCCATACCATTTTCTCTTGCCCCTCCAACATGTCCCCCCCCCCCCCCCCAAATGGGACATGTTACATCCGCCCCTGTTAGAGAGAGAACACAGACACACACACACACAAGATTTACGTACACAAACACAGTGTGTGTGTGTTTAAGCAGATCGAGGACGCGCATGAGCGAGCGAGAGAGCACACGCACACACACACACACACACCTCAGACAGACAGAGAGAGAGAAAGGTGGAAAAAAGCACAGACAGAAAGTAGTCCAGGAAAGCTTTGTGTCGTCCAGGCTGACGTATGGCTGTGATTATGTGGGTGAAGTCACCGCAGGGTTACTGTGCTCTGACATACTGAACTCCTACTCTAGTCTCCACGTGGACTTCACTTAGCATAGGATACAAGTAAACTAAATGAGTTAACATGGCTGCTTAGTGGAGCAAAGTGAATAAAGTGACTTTGGAGTCTCGCTGGAACTCGATAAAACACAGGAGCATCTGATCTGGGTCTTCCTTAAGTCACCTGAATAGAACACAGCGTGGTTTTCAACCTTTTTCATACCAGGGCCCACTATGTATTCAGAATTTGTGCCACGGACCACCATTTGAGGACATTTCATCCCCACAGACCCCAAAGTTAAAGATTTTTTTACTTTGTTCACAATTCCAGGCTGGATTTCAGAGAAAACAAAACAATCAAACCTACAGATCAAAAATGACCATTAATCTTCTACATTCTCTAGTTGTGTAGACTTGGGGCTAATTCAGATGGTGAATATTTTAACTCTTGAGAGTGTAAACATGAAACCAGATGTAACTCTTTGAGAGCGTAAAATTGAAACCAAATGGACCCCCAAGGGTCCATTTGGTTTCATGTTTACGCTCTCAAAGAGTTACATCTGGTTAACCAACTTTCACTCATTTAGCCTGGGGACCACCTGGGATCCTCTCAGAGACCACTGGTGGTCCGCAGACCACCTGTTGAAATCCCTTGATCTAGTTGGCCAATATGTACGTTTTGATTGGTTGGCTATTACCTTTTTTTTAATTAAAGCTGAATCTGACGCTAATGATAAAATCCATCCCAATTGCGTACCTACAAAAAGTGATGGCCACAATTCAATATTTAAGCTTAGTAGCCTACAGGTTATTCATGAGGTTCTGTAAATGAAGATGGGAAACAAGTAGTACGACTTTGTGGCTTGGCCAGAGAAGTAACAAATGTTTAGGGTTCTACGCTGGTCCTGGCTGAGTGCGGATCAGCTTTCACGCCCACGGGCACCATACTGCTGACAGTGTATGTGTGGGGAAGAAGAACCGTGACTCATAGTTTTACTGTACTCACTAAGAGCGTCAGAGTACGCTATACTGTATAAGAGAAGGGGGGTGGCGTGTGATTCATATTTTTCTCTTTTTAGATCATATACAGCAGGGATGCCCAAAAGGTAGATCGTGATCTACCAGTAGATCACACAGGCCAGGTAGATCATAGTTTGGCAAGCATTACTAATTTATAATGCAAAATCAATGAATTTAACTCTGAGAGTGTACACATGGAATCTAGTGGACCCCTTAGACCACAGTCCACAATGTTCTACAAGTGGTGTGTTCACACAACGCAATAACAACATCAATTCAATTGTCCAGTATGTAGTGTATACTGCTACCAAAAAAAGCTTGAGCTTTTTTCATCCATATATACTCTAAACTATAATATATCTTCTGTCGTCTGTTTTTTTTCCTTTTCTGTTGTTTTCTTTGTTGTAATAAATCACATACTTAAGTCATTCATACTTTTGGAAGGATATATAACCTTGCAGTCAATATTTGAAATGAAAACAATGCAGGCACTCACTGCATTCACCTGTCCTCCTTTTATTCCCCCCTAATGACCAAAATAAATAAACCGAACTGAAACTGAACTAAAGAGTGGAATGCAAAAGGAGGAGAGATATATCCACAGCTAAAGGGAAAAGGTATTCATCAACCCTCATCATTGGAACTCTTGGGAGCAAGTCATTTTGGCCAGAAAAAATCTTTTAATTCGATCCTGCTGCTGGTTTCAGTCAATGACTCGCCTCATTTCCTGTTAGAACATGGTGTGTGAGATTTTTCTCATTAATTTTTTTCCCTACTTTTTTCTAGGCACAGAGGATTACTAAACAGAAAATACAGGTTTCAGGTGGGACACCAATGGTATCCAATTTGGAGATAAAACCTTTGGTTCAAAATGATAATAATAACAGTGTTATTGTGTGCTACTGTCATGATATGATAAAGTACGAAACAAACAAAAAACATTGCAAGATTAAATATGTAGATACAAGGTTTCTGCCTTGGGAGGTAGAAGTCACCACTCACCAGAACTCACTGTGGGTTATTAAGGGATCAAGCAGTCCACGAAGTGGACTTGATCCCTTCTTGTTTCTGTCTCTTTTTTCCTTCTCCTTCTCCTTCTTCCGCCAGAAATAGCTGTTCTGGCTGAACCGTGCAGTCGGTTTTCGCGAAAATTGGTAATCTGGTAGAGGGTGATGCCAAACGGTGATGATGCGAAGCCTGTGACCACTGGTCAAATGGTGGCGCTATAGCACTCAACTGAAATTGCAAACTTTAAACACTCATAACTCATGAACTGCTCGACTCACAGAAATGTAACTTATATTCACTTATGCGTCTGCTTATGTCAAACAACTTTTGTATTCTGACTTTTGACCTCTGACCTTTAGATGAGCCGCCATCTTTAATCATATGTAAAACAGTTAAAATGTCTCTTCTCCTACAATCTTTGATCAAAATGCATAACAATGACCTACATATGAACTTTGAAGCCATACAAACATGAAATGAGTGTGAATTTTGTTTTCAGTGAAAAAAATGATGTTTTTACGAGCCAATGAAAATTGCTTGTTTGTGAAAATTCTTCTATTATCCCTAATCTACACATGCAAAGTAATCTGTTTATGAGATTTTACAGTTTGGTAGAGGGGGATGCCAAATAACACTAAAACCAGTCTTGCTCCAATCGCTCAAATGGGGGCGCTATAGCAATTCTTTGAAACTGAAACATTTGAACAAGCATAACTCAGGCTTCGTTTGGCTTAAAATCATGGGACTTGTTTCTACACGTTCCTTGATTCATGTGGAACACATCTGTAATTTCGACTGGTAAGCTCCACCCCCAGAGTGTCTGCCATTTTAAGCAGTTTGAAAAATGCTCATGCCTGATTTTATGCCTGGATTTTTGATCAATTTGCATGACACCTGCTACATGAGAACTTTGGCCCCATCCGGACAAAACTTCAGAAGCAAATTTGTTTTCATCAAAAAATGACGTTTTTATAAGCCAATGAAAGTTGCTCGTTTGTGAAGAGTCTTCTTCTGCTTGTTTCTCTCTGGCAACACTGGAGCAAGTACATTGTGCCAGATTGTGTGAGAGGAATAAGCATGTGGAACTTGTTTCCATTTGTCACTTTGACCACTAAGCTCCACCCTCGGACTGCTGAATTGTGCATATTGTTCATATTGCTTACTGCTTGGTGGCGTGTTGTTGGGTTGTTTCATTGATGACAACAACTAAGCAAATCATTGTGCCTGGATAGCTCAGTCGGTAGGGTGCCTGACTTCGGAACACAAGATTGAGGGTTCAAGTCCCACTGCTGACAATACAAAGTCTGAGTCTCCAAAAACCCTGCTGTGTTTCCACAATCACATGATGTATTTCTTCCATGTTTCTATGGCTTATTTGTGCATATTTAAGGAGCGGTAGTGGCTCAGAGGTAGAGTAACCGGATGGTAACCACAAGGTTGCCGGTTCGATCCCGGGCTCCTGCAGAGTTAGTGTCGATGTGTCCCTGTCCCACTGCCATCAGTGTATGAATGTGTGTGTGAATGGGTGAATGTGATGCACAATCTATGTAAAGCGCCTTGGATAAAGGCGCTATATAAATGCACCATTTACCATTTACCAAGCAGTCCACTGAATGTGTGTGTTGTTTCCAGTATGTCTTGTGTCTGTTGGGTAGCCTCATTGGTAGAGCGCATGACTTGGAAATGAGAGTTCCTGGGTTCAAATCCCGGCACGGACACCTAGTAATATGAGTCAATCATGCACAATCTCATGTGGTCTTCTACATCTAAGTTCATGGTTCTATGTGTAACCCAGGGTAAAACTCAATGTAATGGTGGTTGTCACCATTCGGCCATGTTGTGTTTTGTCACTATTCGGCCATGTTGTCACTAATGACAGTTCACAGCTCAGTTCACCACTCACTCACAGCTCACCAATCATTTACTCATTCAGCAACTCAGTGGCCTTGTGGTTAGAGTGTCCGCCCTGAGACTGGGAGGCCGGGGTTCGATTCCGGCCGGGTCATACCAAAGGCTCTAAAAACGGGATCCAATGCCTCCCTGCTTGGCACTCAGCATCAAGGGTTGGATTGGGGGTAAGACCCTGTGTCATACTAGCGTCATGTCCAGAGGGTGTACTTGTACATCAAGCTGCCTCATGCTACAGAAACAGGAGATAGGCACCTGCCCTATGGGCCTCATGGCTGGGCAAGGCTGTTTGACTGTCACTATTCGGCCATGTTGTCACTAATGACAGTTCATAGCTCAGTTCACCACTCACTCACAGCTCACCAATCATTCACTCAGTCACACCAGATTGTGAGTCAGTCAGGGCAGGAATCAAAAACCCTGCCCTGCTCCCATAATTACCTGATGTATTTCTGAAGTTCAGGCTCCATGTTTCTATGGCTTATTTGTGCGTATTGTTCTTACTCCTTATTGCTGCTTGCTTGATCCCGTTTTATTGCTGCTTGCAGCTATATTTGCATTTAATTTTTACTTCTAAGACACCTTAAACATTATCAGTTTAGGCTGGGAATCCATTTGGGCTTCGGCACTTTATGTACAGTATTCAACAATTAAAATATTTGAGAAGTCAAGAGTATAGTTGTTTAGAGTTTATAGTTTGTATGTATGCACTCTATCAGGAGAGTATGTCAATTATTACATTTTACTCTTTAAGACAACACTGTTCCTAATGCATGAAGCATCTGGGTTTGATATATTACACTGATTATCTTAATATAATATATTGCTAATAACAAAATTGTTTCACTCAACTTTTCACTGACATGGCAATGTTATCCCAACAAGTTCTCCAGTAGTCCCACCCTGATGATATAGGGAGAAATGAGAGCAGGATCAGAGAAATACGTATATGTAGTACTGTATAGGACAGAAAGAATGGTAGGGGTGACGACATGGGAGTCACAAGGACATGATTTAGGGAAGGGATTTCCAAGAATACTGAAAGGATGAGAAACACCTCCCCCCTCCCCCTGTCTGACAGTAAGCAGTAACCAGCCCTGTCCTGGTATGCAGCTGCAGTATGGGGTTTAGCCATATTACATCCTCAATGTGTGTGTGTGTGTGCGCGCGCGCGCGCGCGTGCGTGTGTGTGTGTGTGTGTGTGTGTAGGTGCATGCCAGGGGCGTATTTTGTCATTAGGCAGACTAGGCAGTTGCCTAGGGTGCCATGAAGGGACGGGGCAACCACTGCTTTAAAAGGATACCAGGCTGGATAAATACATTATACTTTACTAGAATTGAACATTCAAAACACATACATGTTATTTAGTTTAAAAATAGTGTATAATTTTATCCCCAATTTTATCCGCCATTTTACAGGAGATTTTCCCTGGAGCCCCCCCTTATCAAGGGCTGCCTAGGGCTCCGAATTGCTTAGAAACGCCACTGGTGTGTGTGTTCTCATCTGCAGCCACCCAGAGACTATAAGTCAGCTGCTTAGGGACCGAGAGAGATGGGGGGGGGGGGGGGGGTGTACAACGATGTTGGTGCCCCACCCTTGTATGTGTGTGTGTGTGTGTGTGTGTGTGTGTGTGTGTGTGTGTGTGTGTGGGCGAGAAGGGGAGACAGCTGAGATTCCGGTTGCACCCTGAAAAAGCCTGGAATTAGAAGCATCCTCCGATGTGTGTGCGTGTGAGGCACGACCGGTGCGCGCGCACAAACACACACACACACACACACACACACACACACACACACACACACACACACACACACACACACACACACACACACACACACACACACACACACACACACACACACACACACACACACACACACACACACACACACACACACACACACACACGCACGCACGCACACACGCACGCACGACACGGCTGGGCCCACACGACACCTCTAAATACACTCTCGGATTCCACAGTAGCACATAATATGCTGATGGTGTATGGTCATGTATAAACATGTACAGGAGAGACAGACAGACAGACAGACAGACAGACAGACAGACAGACAGACAGACAGACAGACAGACAGACAGACAGACAGACAGACAGACAGACAGACAGACAGACAGACAGACAGACAGACGAGAGCAGTGCCTGGTACAATACTTCTGGCATGTGTAGAGAGAGAGAAAGAAAGAGAGCAGAGAGAGAGCAGCCTGATCTCACATAATACAGTATAAATGAACAGAATTGACACTTTTATACATAAACTACCAAGCGGGAAGTGCAATTTCACCATAGCTCTTTCGGGTTTGAAAGTAGCTCTCCAGTCAAAAAAAGTGTGGGCACCCCTGATCTATGCAATGTCAATTCTGTTCATTTACACTCCATTAGATCAGGTTGGAGGGGAGAGAGAGAGAGAGAGAGAGAGAGAGAGAGAGAGAGAGAGAGAGAGAGAGAGAGAGAGAGAGAGAGAGAGAGAGAGAGAGAGAGAGAGAGAGAGAGAGAGAGAAGGTAATAGAGAGTAAGTGAGAGAGAGCAAAGTGGACGACAAGAAATAATACAGAGCGTTTAATAGAGCGTTGCACGAGCGTCTACTTCCTGTGTGCTCTGCCCCCTCCCCCCTCCCCTCCCCCTCCTCCTCACCCAGTGACCCAGAGTCTCTCCATGAGATCATTGTTTGGGAGGATTTAACAATAAGACCCAGCTAGTCTGACAACATCAGCTCCCAACTCTCATGAGCCTTTACCCTCTGACACACACACACACACACACACACACACACACACACACACACACACACACACACACACACACACACACACACACACACACACACACACACACACACACACACACACACACACACACACACACACACACACACACACACACACACACACACACACACACCAAATACACACTTCCTACTGAGGCCCCCACCACCACCACCACCACCCACCCGCACTCACTCACGCCTTCTTTAAGCGGAGTAATGACATCATGGCTTTGGATTGGAAATGGGGTACGCCTGGAAGGGGATAGGGGGGGTGGGAGTGGTGGTGGTGGTGGGACGGTAGAGGACGGGGGGGTGGCCTGCAGTCTGGTTCAGACCCAGACAGACAGACATGTTTAGTTTTGAAATGACCCTCAGTTGGAGCAGTTACCGAGGAGCAGGGGAGAGAGGAGGGGCTAGAGAGAGAGAGAGAGAGAGAGAGAGAGAGAGAGAGAGAGAGAGAGAGAGAGAGAGAGAGAGAGAGACAGAACGACAGCAAGAGTTCTTTCATTTCTCTCTCTGTCGCACTCAGTGAAAAGTGGTTTTCAACCAGTGGTCCGGGGACCACCAGTAGTGGGTTCCAGGTGGTCACCAGCTAAGTTAGCTAACCACTTGTAACTCTTTGAGAGCGTAAACATGAAACCAAATGGACCCTTGCGGGTCCATTTGGTTTCATGTTTACGCCCTCAAGAGTTAAAATATTCATCATCTGCATTAGCCAACCAAGTCTACACAACTAGAAAAATGTAGAAGATTAATGGTCATTTTGAACTGTATGTTTGACTGTTTTGTTTCTGAAATCCAGCCTAGAATTGTGGACAAAAGCAAAAGAAATCTTAGTTTTGGGGTCTGTGGGGCTAAAAAAGGCTAAATAGTGGGCCCTGGAAAGGTTAAAACCCCCTGCTGTAGCAAATACCTATATTGCTGACAAAAAATATATATACAGTATATCCTGAATAGCCAGCAGAGAGAAAACATCTCCCTCTCTGCATTCTTCCAGAATACACTCCTCTATAAGGGGAACCATATCCTCTCTATTTTGGACTACAGTTCCTCGCTACAGTGTATCCCCCTTTCTCTCTCCCTCATACCCCCCTATAAATACCCTTTGCCCGCCCCTAGACAGATATACAGACGGACCCAGGCATGCACGCACACGCACGCGCGCGCGCACGCACGCACGCACGCACGCACACACACACACACGCACGCACGCACGCACGCACGCACGCACGCACGCACGCACACACACCTCCAGACAGACCTTTTCTCCATGCTCTAGATACTTTGCAGACTGAATCCATTCTCCACTCTGCTGCTGTGACTCGTGTACCCAGGGAGTCTGGCTTCCAGACACACACACACACTTGGTCGCACACACACACACACACTCACACAGTCGCGTACACAAAGACAAACCCGTGCAGAGCTATAGCATAATGTCTGCGGCACAAAGTCAATACACACTCCATCATCCCAAGCCTCTGCTCTTCAGGACAGAATAGAATGCAACACAATGGAGTAGTATAGGATGGAATAATTGCACCCCTGTCTAGACTAGATTAGACTAGACTAGACGCTAGACTGGAACACAGAGCCAAATTGCATTAGCAGATTGGACCGTACCTGGGGCCGCCTGATTAAAACACAAAATGTATTTTAATGATGAAGTATAATGGACAGACAGACCGGTAGACCAACTTGTCTGGCAATCACACAAAAATGATTAACATTAACTATGGGTGAGTCATTTTTTCTACCGATGTGTTTTTAGTCAGCATCTCGCATCTCTCTCTCTCTCTCTCTCTCTCTCGATCTCACTCTACACCTCTTTATCTCCTCTGTCTGTTTGTCCTCTGTAACACATTCATCCAGCTTGCCCTCATTAACAAACACACACAGAGGCATAGAGCAAGAGAGAGCAAGAGAGAGAGAGAGAGAGAGAGAGAGGTGGGAGGGGATGTGAGATAGGATGGGAGGAAGAGAATTGCCATACTTTGTTGCCATTGTGTATTACATCAGATTTTCTTTATTTTGTTTTATAATTCTGTTATCATCACTTGGTATTTTTTATTTAATCTTTTGCACACTTGTTATTGTTAATTATTAAAGGGGAAATTCCACGCATTTTCAACATTTTACGGTGTCATTAATATACCTTAGAGATGTTGTGTGGACATGATGAATAAAAAAAAGGTTCCCCCATTCTGTGTTTCCTAGAAATGCAGGTCGGAAAATAATCATTAACATGGGTGAACATCATCTCGGTTTGTTTCACCACGTTAATGATTTTTGTTTCCCCATTTAACACACATGCTTGTTTTGTGCACCTGAACGCCATTGATCCAGGCAACGTGGGGGCATTGATCACTTCCCGTTTGGGACGGCCCTTAACAAGAAGAGATGCGGCACAAGTGTACTGTAAATCAAACAATAGCCTGGCAACATCACCCCAACCTACTGTACAGTGGCTTGATTTGAAAGAAAGGCCATAAGCGATAAAGAGAGAGAGAAACGGAGAGAAAGAGAGTGACTAATGATAGATGAGCGAAAGACAGAGACAGAGAGAGAGTCCAGTAGTCTGATGCTGAAGATGCTGTTCAAATTGGAGACGTATGGAGTTATGGAGTAAATTAAACACTCGTGCACGACGTCTAACACCAAGAAGGAGTGATCACTCCCGCTTCCGCTCCCGAGAGGCGACCGGGACCGGCACTAAATATTTCAAACGCACCAAAAGCATTAGCCCCAATGCAGTATCGTGTGACTCATCGATCAGATGATAAAGGATCTGCCTTCCCTTGAGCCCTGCGTTGGCTGTGATCATGAAGACATCGGAGCAAAAGATTCAAAAGCGTAATTTATACTCCGTGAAGCATGACACGTCATTAGCTTGAAATTTGTCGTCCAGCAATACTGTCGTAGAGAATAAATGAGGCTAACGGTTGTGGTTGCCTTGCACGCGAGGGGGGTGGGGGTGGTATGAGGGGTTTGAGGGGTTAGATTCTTTCAGAGTTTCTACTTGTCATACATACTTGAGTACTTTCATCACTGGACAGGAAATTACATGGCAGTCCTAGTGCTCCTTTGAGGAGGAGGATGTGCTAAAGCATAACAGGGGTTTTCAACAGGTGGTCCGGGACCACCAGTGGTCCTTGAGAAGGTTCCAGGTGGTCCCCAGGCTAAATGATGGAAAGTTGGTTAACCAGATGTAACTCTTGAGAATGTAAAAATGAAACCAAATGGACCCTTGCGGGTCCATTTGGTTTCATTTTCACACTCTCAAGAGTTAACATATTCATCATCTGAATTAGCACCACTTAATTAAGAAGTTTACACTGTTTTGTTGGCAAAATACAGCCTGGAATTGTGGACAAAACCAAAAGAATTATTTAATTTTAGGTCTTTGGTGTGAAAATGTAATCAAATGGTGGTCCGTAGGTCAAATGCTGAATAAATGGTGGTCCCTGGAGTCAAAAAGGTTGAAAACCCCTGTGCTAAAGCATAACAAGAGTATTCAGTCATCATGGTGCTGCTCGTAGCACCAAACACACACCGGGTTTATGTTCTTCTACAGGTCCTTACAATACGCCGGTAATGTGGCCTAAAAATCACATCAAAGCTCAAATTCATTCGGGTGTGATTCACACATGGCCGTTGTTTTTATCCATGGTAAAAATACAATATCAACCTTGTCTCAACAACAAATTCCTCAAAATCACTTCATCGCCTTATTACAGTAGTTTTCAACCAGTTGTCCGGGGACCAACAGTGGTCCCTGAGAGGATTCCAGGTGGTCCCCAGCTAAATGATGGACAGTGGACTCTTATAGATCTGTAACTCTTGAGAGTGCAAAACGATACCATTTGTTATCGTTTTTCGGGTCCATTTGTTATTTAAACATCTGAATGACTTCATTTTCAAGAATCTACACTTTCTAATTAGAAAAAGTAGAAGAATTGTTATTTTGACCAAAATAAGTAAATGTTATTTTGACCAAGATTTTGCCAGTTTATCTCTTCTAAATTGTGGTCAAAAAACTTGGACATCCGTGGCTAAAATGCAGAATAAATAGAGGTCCCTGGAATCCAAAAGATTGAAAAACACTGCCTTATTATGTTGTGAAAAATGTAAAAACATAAAAAAATGTCTAAAATAGGTGCATATAGTGGTTCCCTCTCGAGGTTTTTGGCATGTGTACTCAACACGGTCATCTGCAAGGGAGTTGGTGAGTAAGTAATAAAACTTTGAGCACAATGGATATGCCACCACAGCACATTCCTGAGGCTGCAGCTCCATGGGAGAAGACACACTGCTGAGGGAGCTGCTGGGGAGTCATGCTGTCTTGGCATGCAGGAGCAAGAGGAAATCTCTACGAGGGGAAGGGCAACGTGCGGTAATTAATACCACGTCTCTGACGCTGCGCCGACAGCACTGATGCTCTATAATGATATAGTAGAATGGTTCAGGGCCAACATACGTCTCGTGTGATATATCATTCCTGAGCTCTCAGGTCATCTGGGAAAGGTCTGTTTTTTGTTCGCTTGAAAGTTGAAAGCAAAAGTAAAATTACCTTTTAGTATAAAAAAAACTAAATGAAAACACTCATTTGTTGTAAAACTAAAGGCCTCGCTCTGCCAATGCACTGTAACCATCTGTTATTTTTATTCTATAATCATGTTTCCTTGTTGTGTTGGTCTTGTTGTGTAACTACAAATAAAACTGCTTGATCACTCCTGTTACTGTAGTATTTGATTGACTTAATTCTGGATGCTATTCTTTGACTCTGTTCATCTTTCCACTCTCCTGCAATGAAACCAAATGGAACCACAAGGGACCATTTAGTTTCATTTTTACGCTCTTAAAGAGTTACTTCTGCTTAACCACTGGATGAAAACCTCTGTTCTATAACAAACTCAGGGCATTATTTATACAATGGATTTTCTTGTAAAAGACCAATAGTCTTGGAATGTATTTAGCTCCTTGCAGTGAATGTTGAAATGCCAGTTGAGGTGCTGGTGGTGGTACACTATGTCCGTGACTAGAACTGCCCTTAAAGCAAAAACAATGCCCAATATTCTGAACACACAATATTGAAAAAAAAAACAAATCCCAGTGCTAGAGTATTGTTTTCTCCTATATCAAATTCAGACTTGTCATCCATCACCAAAGTGACAAGGAGAGAACTCCAAACTCCAGATTGTAGTTGGGAGGAGAGAGAAATGCATGATAGAACGATATAGACTGAGAGAGTGGAAACGTCATCTACCTTTCAGAGAAGAAAGTATGATTCACCACAATGTGTCAAGGAGCTTCAGAAATGTGTGACTCACACAAACCATTAGAATCCCTTCTTTTTGAGGTAAAGGGTACATGCGCACACACACACACAGTCACACGTACACACACAGACCCCTATACCCCACGGTCTGTCTGAGACAGAGCAAGTGAGGTTGACCTTATGCATCACCCCTTGACAAAGCTCTACAAACATTCACTGGACACAGCCAAGGAGAGGAGCTCACCACACATGCACATAGCAACACACACACACAGTCACAGTCACACATACTGTACACACATGCTGTTCACATACTAAAGCTACAAAATGACCTCGCAGGGTCAGCAAAGTGAATATAGTTTTAAACAGCATGGGGATCTTGTCATGGAGAAGAATGAGGTTTTCTTCCTTTTGCGAAGAATTGTGTGTGGGGAGAGAAGATGAAATAATGAAACAAAACATTATGATTGATTGATGCTTCACTGCGTCACTGGAGCGCTAAAAACAATCGAAGCCAACTCCACTTTGTTTTGTTGCGTGTCGCGTCGCCACGTCATGCAGTAATGACAAGTGTCAGGCGTCCATTTTTATCTTCATGTTGCCGACTACCACTGAAAGTACTGTATATCGCAGCCTGTTGTGCTTTGGCACCACGAGTGGGAACGAACGCAGCATGGGACTGGGGTCTGGGAAACCACTGATACAGAACCAAATGTACCACAGCCTCCAAATGGCTTACTGACAACATACAGCATAACATGACAAAGCAAGTACCATGTCCTAAATAACCTTAGTTTTCAGCCACAGCTTCATGGAAAGCCTGGCAGCATAAATGTCCATCACACGGCAGTATTACTCATCCACAGAAATAGGAAGTGCCGTTGATATACAACAAAAGATGGCATCAACATGCTATTTGAATTTGAATGCTATTTGGACTTTAAACTATGCTGTACTGTACTTGTGGTGTTTTAACTTTTATTGAAAAATAGCAGCCATGAATACCTGCTATTTTGGGAGGGAAATGAGGTTGCATCTACAGTGTCAGGTCGAAAAGGGATGAAATGCATGTACTGAACAAGTGCAGTACATTTCGCACAATGTCTGAAGCAGTGAGCTGCTTGCTATTCATCAGCCCCTGGGGAGTGGTTAGATGTTTAGTGTCCAGCTCAAGTGCATTCATTCATAGTGCTATGTCTTGAGGAGCAGGGATCAAACCGGAAACATCTCCAATCATGAGCCTTTCCTGCTGAGACACACAGCCACCGGAAGCAACCAACAGCTTGGTGGTAATGGCAACATTTAGGACATTTCAACGAGACAGACTCTCACACCAGCCTACACGTACACCACCACATACAACACTCACGCACAGACTGACACATTTGAATGCACTCACGCTTGTGTAAAAAAAAATGCCAGTTCCGTTTCCTACCTTGAACTCTGTCAGCTGCTGTTTGATGGTCTCCACCTCGGTGCCGGCCGTGCCCTGGCCGTTCAGACCCTCCTCCGCTCTGCCCAGGAGACCCTGCAGGTCGGCCACCAGCCCATAGAACTCACGCACCTTCTGGGCTGCGTCGTCGATCTGGTCCAGCTTGGCCTGGCCGCGTTCGTTCAGCTGGAGAGGAGGAGGAAGGACATCAATGAGAGTTAGGCAAAACAGTCTGCACCAGGAGTGTCAAACTCAGATACAGAGTGGGCCAAAATTTAAAACTGAACAAACCCGCGGGCCAAGTTTGAAGGAACTAAGCTTTTAAAGGGGAATTCCACCCATTTTCATTTTTTTCCTGAGAGGGTACAAATGTGAACCAAATGGACCCTAGCGTGTCCATTTGGTTCGATTTGTACCCTCTCAGAAAAAATGGGTCTGAAAGAAAAATCATTAACATGGTGAAATACATCTTGGTGATGTCATCAGATGTATTTCACCATGTTTTTCACCATGTTTTTTCAGACCGCCATTTTTAGAAAAAACATAATTGGAGGAACTTTTTTTTATCATGTCCACACAACATCTCTAAGGTATATTAATGACATATTAAAATGTCTTTCCCTTTAATTTGATAATGTCTCAAAGGCCAAATCAAATTACACGCCGGGCCAAATTTGGCCCGCGGGCCAGAGTTTGACACCCATGGTCTGCGCAAATAGAGGAATGTTTGGTAAAAGCAGGCGAATACTGGGCGATAATAGGCATATGTCAACTTTGTACAACAGCTGGATTAAACTTCATTGACACTTGTAATTCTATGACTTGTTATTCCTGAACTGCTATTGGCTGGTAATATCCAACGCTATGGTGTAGCCAGTTATGGTCTAAGTCTTCTCATTGGCTGCATGGCAGAAAATCAGGTCTAAGGCCCTGTGTGTAGACCAAAAGCCAGTACCACCAGACCTGCGCTTACCAAATAATTACACAGAATTACTGTACTTCCCTGCTTTTTTC
The DNA here is from genome assembly GCA_039105355.1 of Benthosema pterotum. Classification (NCBI taxonomy): domain Eukaryota; kingdom Metazoa; phylum Chordata; class Actinopteri; order Myctophiformes; family Myctophidae; genus Benthosema; species Benthosema pterotum. The sequence continues at coordinate 12,928,812 of CM076970.1, forward strand.
ATCATGAATTGAAGCTCTTGATGGCTGGTTTCAATTAATTATTTGTTAAGCCCAGGCCCAGGAGGATGTTTGTGCTAATTCTCGTAAAGCACAAACTTTATTTCAGATACTTTTGGGAGATATTTATAAGCAATGGAAGGACTGCATAAATGTGGCCTAATGTTGTCAATCAGCCATAGTTCAACCCCAAATCGTTGGAATGATTGCATTTGTGACCCGTCGGTCAATAACAAATTTTGCCCAATTGATGCAGTAAAATTGATTTTATGAATGTCAGGCCAACTGTGAAAATTAATTGGCAGTGCCAAGCAGTGCAGCTAGGTCTGTAATGAGGTCACAAATAATTGGACCGAAGCAACTTTTATTAAGAAAATATAAATAATAAATTGCTAGGAGACACGCCAAAACTCTTGGAAACTTTCAGTCGAGTGATTCATTAATATAATGTTGGCTATCTTCAACGTTAGCTAACAATGGAAACTGTGGAGGAAAAGAGATAACTTCTCCCAGTCTGTTTTTTACAGTCTGCAGGAGGTCATCTGTAGGTCGGTCTGTGTGTCTGTGTTATTTGTCCTGAGATAATCTCACAAACGCCTGCACTGATCAGTGCCAAACGTGTCGTGCCAGTAAGATAACTTAAGTATCTCCATGCATTTTTTTTTCTTCCACATATTGTTTTATATTCCTTTCAATAATAAATGGAAGTCAATGGGCTTGGAGTTGGATCGGGCTGAAACCTTCCCAAACTGGAGGAGGAGTGGAGGCATACATCATAGATCAGTGCTCCGGAAAGCCCCCCAGGGGTCCCTGAGGGAGTTCTAGGGGGTCCCCAGTTAAATGATAGTTTGGAACCAACGGATACCACTGGCAGAGATGACACAGAGATGAGATGCCACAGTATGGCCAAATTAGAGCCTTATAGTGGGAGAGTTCGGATACTCATGTACCCGGAACCAGAGCGCAGCAGCCCAGTCACATGGTCACGTGACTATGCAAAGCTTAGTCATGGTGTATCGTTTTAGTCACAAATATGGTCTCTGTAATGTTTATGTTGTACTATTATTAAAGAACGACTAACTAAAGGGTTTTAAAGTCATTAAAGCTGGATTAAATGCCTGAGTCCAACGCATTTCTGCACACTACTACTGCTACTCCTACTTCCCAGCTACAGTCTCGCAAGACGCCCCGTATGGCAGAGAATGTCAGTTGTTAACAGTTTGTGAATGGGTGCTATTGGTTCCATGCTCCTCCAGCAGCGCGAGCGCCCAGGAACCAAACTCTCACACTAAAAGGCTCTGGGCCAGATGAAGTCAAAGCTCCACCCTGTGAAGTTAACCATTCGCCCCACCTTGCCAGCCTGTCGGCTCAGGGCCTCGGTCTCGCGGCGCAGGGCCAGCAGGTCGGGCGAGGAGCCCTCGCGGCGCAGCATGGCGGTGCACTCGGTGCCGTGTCCGTCCAGCTCCGTGCGCAGGTCGCCCAGGCGGGACAGGAAGCCGCGCAGCGCCTCGGCCTGCGAGGCCAGAGAGTCGGCGTCGCGCCCCACCGGGCTCAGGGCGTCCAGCTCGTCGTCCAGGTCGGCCAGGCGGGAGAACACGTCCCGCACGTGGGACTGGACCTCGCCCACGCCCTGCAGCCGCGTCTCCAGGGAGGAGCAGCAGTCCTCGATCTGGGAGGAGGAGGAGAGGAGGAGGAAGAGAGAGAGGTGGAGAGTACTTTTCACCATACAGTTAACGGTGGCGGCAGCTCAGGGGTAGAATCACTGGATGGCAACCGCAAGGTTGCCGGTTCCAACCTGGGCTCCCCCAGAGTTCGTATCGATGTGTCCCTGAGCAAGCCCCTAATTGCTCCTGATGTGCTGGTTGTGCCTTGCATGGTTTCCACCGCCATAATAGTAGGAATGTGAGTATGAATGGGTGAATGTAAAGCGCCTTGGATAAAGGCGCTATATACAGTAAATTTCTGACGCTAGATTCTAGTTTTTCTGAAAAAAAAAAAAAAAAAAATCTATGTTCCTGTGTCAGTGATGCTCAACATATTTCACACCAAGGACCACCAGAATTATTTATATTTGGCTGTGGACACCCCTCCCCCCATATGAAAACATGTTCTAGGGGTCCCCCAGAGCAAAGATTTGAGCTAAAAATGTTTGCTTCCGCAATAATATATTCAAATATTTGCGCCACATTTTCACAACTTTTTAAAAAATATCAGAACTACGAGCTCATGTAGATCTGATATTTATCAATATCTAAAGTATAAATAACGCTTAACACGAAAAATGTGTTACAGGACAGAAACGTTTGTGACATTTTTGTGACCAGGACCAGTTTGTGACCAGGACAATCGACAGGCAAATGAGAGATGTGTGATAAATTTGTGTACTTCAGCTCTACATTATAAAACCAAATTGTTTTTTTCCTTTATGTAACCACACCAGAACAGAACAGAACAGAACAGCCGTTGAAGAGGATGTGCTGATCATTTAGATTTTCTTTGGCAGTGAATAATGCAATTAAAAAATCACCAAACCAGAAAGGCAATTAACAAAAATGACTAGCAGGTGCTAATATTGGGGAGGGCATTATTATATTGTGTATCAAATTTAAAATTTGGTTTAAAAAGATAAAATACAAATTGGGGAGTATACTTTATAACAGATTTGGGTGATTGAGTGTGTGCGAGCGCACATTTGTGAGAATTCAACTTCAAACCCATCAACTTAAAACCCGGCTAGCCCAAGACTTGATAAATATCTGTCATTTTTGTAAAGAAATGAAAGGAAACTAAAAAAGTACCCAAAATTGCAAGTACTTTTCACCATACAGTTAACGGTGGCGGCAGCTCAGGGGTAGAATCACTGGATGGCAACCGCAAGGTTGCCGGTTCCAACCTGGGCTCCCCCAGAGTTCGTATCGATGTGTCCCTGAGCAAGCCCCTAATTGCTCCTGATGTGCTGGTTGTGCCTTGCATGGTTTCCACCGCCATAATAGTAGGAATGTGAGTATGAATGGGTGAATGTAAAGCGCCTTGGATAAAGGCGCTATATACAGTAAATTTCTGACGCTAGATTCTAGTTTTTCTGAAAAAAAAAAAAAAAAAATCTATGTTCCTGTGTCAGTGATGCTCAACATATTTCACACCAAGGACCACCAGAATTATTTATATTTGGCTGTGGACACCCCTCCCCCCATATGAAAACATGTTCTAGGGGTCCCCCAGAGCAAAGATTTGAGCTAAAAATGTTTGCTTCCGCAATAATATATTCAAATATTTGCGCCACATTTTCACAACTTTTTAAAAAATATCAGAACTACGAGCTCATGTAGATCTGATATTTATCAATATCTAAAGTATAAATAACGCTTAACACGAAAAATGTGTTACAGGACAGAAACGTTTGTGACATTTTTGTGACCAGGACCAGTTTGTGACCAGGACAATCGACAGGCAAATGAGAGATGTGTGATAAATTTGTGTACTTCAGCTCTACATTATAAAACCAAATTGTTTTTTTCCTTTATGTAACCACACCAGAACAGAACAGAACAGAACAGCCGTTGAAGAGGATGTGCTGATCATTTAGATTTTCTTTGGCAGTGAATAATGCAATTAAAAAATCACCAAACCAGAAAGGCAATTAACAAAAATGACTAGCAGGTGCTAATATTGGGGAGGGCATTATTATATTGTGTATCAAATTTAAAATTTGGTTTAAAAAGATAAAATACAAATTGGGGAGTATACTTTATAACAGATTTGGGTGATTGAGTGTGTGCAAGTGCACATTTGTGAGAATTCAACTTCAAACCCATCAACTTAAAACCAGACTTGATAAATATCTGCCATTTTTTAAAGAAATGAAAGGAAACTAAAAAAGTACCCAAAATTGCAAGCTGTCAGCACGGTGCTCAGGACAGCAGCAGATACAATAGAATCATTGTCTCAGAGCTTTGGCTAATGAAATATTATCTGCTTGCTGAATCATCAACCGCAAAGCTCTGCAATGCATTGTTATTGGCTTCTCTTTAATGTGGAACAAATAGAAACGGATCAATGCACCGATGAGAAACATCAAATCCCCCTGCGACTGCATACCATGGTTACTGTATTATATCAAGGCAAGAAGCCCCATGCAGGTTGTGTTTACATTACATTTATTTGGAAACTTCAGCCGTTAGAATATGGATATAATAAAGCCATGTTATGAATGTTGTAATTTAGGCTCCTTGTGTGTGTATAATAGCAGTGTTTGGACTAGGTTGAAATGTCCACAATGACCATATATGAGCAGAGAGGCCCCAAGAATGAAGAACTCCACCGACGGCTTTTGGTTGTACTGCACTCTCTCATCTGGAGTGTCAACACAAGACACAAACACACTCTTTCTGTCTACCACTATCTATTTCCATCCATGCTGTCACACACACACGCACACACACACACACACACACACACACACACACTTAAGACAATGGCCCTGAGTGTGTGAGTAGTTCCCCATTTTTCATACATGTTTTCGACTCCAGGCTGCGTGGAAAACACCGGTATAATAACTGTTATCATTCTTTCCATCAGATTTTTTGCCTCTTCTTTTCTGCCTGTACTCCCCGTGCTTGGACTATGTATGAAGGGTAAAAAATGTTTGGAGTATGTCTTGGACAATTGCTAGTTTGTATTGGAGAGCCAGATGCACCGACACCAGGTGAATTTCAGCCACATAGGGGAAATTAAATCTACGGAGGAAACTAAAATCAAACAATGTACAATGTGAACACTCTAGAGAAGCCACAGGGCACCGTTCTTGACCCCTTGTCCTTGTCAAAGCACTACTGTGAGAGTTTAGCCACAAAATTAAGATTTGAAAGCAATTATCATGCACTGATTACTGGTGTTCACACAAATTCTACTAATGCAATATTACTGCGCTTATCTTTTTAAAAGACATTTCACTAACACTAAAATAAACTTGATATTGATATCATACAATCAAATATTTGGAATAGTGTTGGCATTGCGTTATCTTATCTGCCCTAGTGGTTTGACCTCTCTGAGAGAGTGTGAGAGTTTGTTTGAATGCATACACACACCTTGCAAAGTGCTTTGAAAATGTCCCTGAGACTTTCATGTCGATTTCACACGTATAGCAACTTAATGTATTTGATTCAAATCATTTCAAGTATAAGCAAGTATAAGCACTAATTTGAAATATCTTTGACATTTCGGTTGTTTTGCATGCCATCATGTTTGGTGGGGTAGTCAGTGCATTTAGGCGGGCATTGCCCCCCCCATGCCCATGCCTAGATCTGGCCCTGGTTTTAGGTAAGTTCCCTACCTTCTCAGTCACGTCTCCATATTCTTTCTCTGTGTCTGCGGCCTGCTGCTGCAGCCTCTGTGCGCCCTCGGTGCTGCCGCCCGGGGTCTGGGGTGCGTCCTGAACCAAACCCTGAGCCAGGTCTTTGAGGTAGACCACCTGCGGCTGCAGGGACCTCAGGGTCTCCTGTTGGCTCCGCAGTCTCTCCAGACTCTTGGCACTGCATGCCTGTGGGCGTGAGAGAGAGAGATAGAAATGACAAAACAAAACATTGGGTGAGGAAATTACATATCCTTAACATGTTAACCCCCATCGTCATTTTTTTTAAATTCCGCCTGCTATTTTAGGAGTAGTATCCAGCAGAACGAGTGACAACAGATATAACCCAGCAGAAATTATGCTTTTTTTACCTAAGAAAAAAAGAAAGAAAAGAAAACAATAACAGCACTGTGCCATTTACCAACAGGCAGAGGATGCACATGCTATGTTTCTTTCTACAACCTCTGAACTGCTGTTCCTCCAAATGTGCCGTCATAGAACTCAAGCAACTGATTTTACAGCTATTATAGACACAGTTTTACTCGACGGACAAGACATCAAATGTGTTTGGATTAGGCTATGGATGAAACAGACAATGACAGCTGATTATATATGCTGTAGGCACACTGAAGCCAGATCAACATTGAAATTGTAGTTTATAGTGTCCATAGGGATGTAATTCACTGTTGTTCAGGCCAGGGACCGGGATCAGGAGGTTTTAAGGGGATAAGTAACACATTGACAGCATTTGAATGTGTGCTACATCAATTAGCCTGAAATTAAGTTGACTGTTTAAGCCTTACATTGAATTTATCCAATGCACGGTAATGCTCCTGCCCATCGACTATAATTTAAATGACACCTTGGCAGAACAATTAATGAGAAACCACAGAAACAGCCCTGATATTATTTATTCAGTTGATGACATCTGGAGGATGGAGAGGAAGTGATTAGGGAGAAATTTGTGCATCGGAATGTGGTGAACTGAACTGAAATGGATTCTTCCGGACTTTCGTCTAATCCTCGCGTGTGGAAGAAGTGTGGAAGTTGGAGCAACGTGGCTATTGTCTGGACAGAACACTTACATCTGCTCTCCACAGTTTTTTTATGTAGCTATCCAGTTTCTTTTCCCAGTAAATTCACCACAGCGTGGCGGCATGCAGCACTGGCAAGCAGATTCTGTCTAGCTCACATAAAGACCTTGTTAGGAACAATCCTGCAGTTCTTTCTTCACTCTACCATTGAGCCGCTTGTCACACGCACAATTTTTATTGAGCAGTTAAGATCCAACTCTTGCGTCTGAGGACTCTGTTCCAACCTTTTGCTTTTTTGATCTCATTACGCAGTAGATTCTGCATAATATAGTGGATGGATGGTTTACCTGTGGGCCCAGAGCCACTTGGACTTCCAGCTGATGCTTGGCAGCTTCCAGCCTCCTCTCCACAACCTGCCTGCCGTCCTCGAACTCCTTCAGACGGCTGGCCAGCTCCTCCAGTTGGGACGTGCGGCTCTGGACCCTCTCTGCCAGTCCGTCCACCCTGCGGTTCAACTGGGCCTTCTCGTCACGCACCTGGGTTTGGGTTAGGATTAGTTTGGTTTAGGCGAGACAAACTCAAACATACCAAAGTACAGTGTTGCCTAAATCCAAAATGCACTAGTGGCACTTCCAACATGCACTAGAATGTGCTAGAGCAGTGGTTTTCAACCATTTTAATACCAGGGCCCACTATTTATTCTGCATTTTAGCCACAGAGGACAACCATTTGATGTTGAGTTTAGTCTCTAATTTAGGAGAAATTGCTATTTTGGTCAAAATAACAATTCTACTTCTACATTTTCTAAATGTCTAGATTCTTGAGAATTGGGTAATTCAGAATTAATTAAATCTCTCTTGAGAGCGTAAAATGAGACCAAATGGACCCTTACGGGTCCATTTGGTCTCATTTTACAATCTCAAGAGTTACAGATCTATAAGGGTCCATTTGGTTAGCAATGGTCCTTTCTAAAAAGGAAGGAGAACTCTATCATAGGAGGAGAAATGGTGAAAAACAAGGGTTTTATCTCTGGCGCCTGTCAACCAATTTCGCCCCAACTCACCAGAAAAAAAGCACTAGATTTTCCGCCAGGAGTTTTTCACTAATTTTGGCACTAGGGGGGTTTGGAAAAAAGCTAAATATAGCGACAAATGCTCCAAGTTGGCAACACTGAACTCAACATACCAAAGTAACCAAAGAAATACTCAAATCTAAAAATCACTATTACAATAAAAATCAACGATAAAAGCAAGACCAACCTCCTCCTCTCCGACGCGACACTGCTCCAGCAGCTGGTCGGCGGCGGTGTTGAGGCTCTCCAGCAGGGGTCTGCGTCTGTCCAGGTCCATGGCCAGCCCCCTGGCCCTCTGCAGGGCCTCGTCCAGGGCCGCCGCCTCCAGGGACGGCCGGATGTCCTCGTCCTTCCCCTCGCACTCCGCCAGCCACGGCGCCAGCTCCGCCCGGTGCTGCCGGTACGCCTCCGCCTTGCCCAGCGTGCTCTTGAGCCGGGCCTCGCGGTCGGCCATGCGCTGGTTCAGCGAGTCCCAGTCCTGGCGCAGGGCGGAGAGGCGGGACTGTAGCGCGGAGCGTTCCGAGTCGGCGCCGGAAGGAAGCGAGGCGAGGAGCTGCGACCCCTCGGCCTGGATGAGCTCGTAAGGGCCGCGCTGGCCGTCCACGCCGTGCCGGAGCTCCTCGGCGCGCGACAGTAAGGAGCGCAGCGCCTCCGGCTGGCAGGGCAGGGAGTCGGCCGAGGAGTCGCGCGGGTCGGCGTGGTTGTCCAGCCACGACCGCAGCTCCTCGAACATCTGCTGGAACTGCTGGGTGGAGGACAGGGCCGTCTGGAGCTGGGACAGACCGTCAGCTGGGTAGGGAAGGAAGGAACGAGGAGGATGTGTGACAAACACATTTAGAAGGAGTCAGACATGAGGCGATAGTGTAAATCCAAATGAGAGTACAGTAAACCAAATGGGATCACATCAAATTTTATGTTGGGGCTTAAGGCGGAATTCACTCGTTTTATTTAGTTTAATGGATGTGTTATTATGGTTACAGGGCAAATTAAAGGATTCGTCTTTAGGGGTTTGTGAGGGCTTTACGAGCCTGAAATAAAACATTACGCCGCTCATATCAGAAAACACAAGAAGCTAATCCATTGCATGGTCTGTTACAGAGACAGACAGCAAACCACCAGTACATTCCATGATCTATATAAACGTTTAGTAACAAATGCAGATTTAGAATGTGACTGTGTGTGCATGCAAGCTCATAGCGCGCCACTCTGTGGCACGCTATGAGCTTGTAGGTCTGATATTATTCGAGTAATGCCAATGGTGCTAAGTAGGGCTAAGTAAGTGGTGCTAAGTAGTGCTGACTAACTAAAGGGAGCACATTGTGTACCGTAATTTCCGGACTATAAGCCGCTACTTTTTTCACATGCTTTTGACCCTGCGGCTTATACAACGGTGCGGCCAATCTATGGATTTTTACAGGTTTCAGGTGGGCTCCGCAGACTAAATGATAGAACGTTGGTCAACCACATGTAACTCTTTGAGAGCGTAAAAATGAAACCAAATGGACCCTAGCGGGTCCATTTGCTTTCATGTTTACACTCTCAAGAGTTATGGTATTCACCATCTAAATTAGAACCACTTAATTAATAAGTCATAAGTCATGTTCATTTTGGTCTAATTTTGGAATTGTGAACAAAACCAAAAAAGTTTTGGGGTCTGTGGGGTGAAGATGTAGTTAAATTGTGAAAAGGTTGAAAACCACTGCTCTAACATGAAGCACCTGACTATAAGCCTGGTGCGGCTTATAGTCAGGTGCGGCTTATACAAGGAAAATCAGTATTTTGACCCAAATTTAGCTGGTGCGGCTTATATTCAGGTGTGGCTTATAATCCGGAAATTGCGGTACATGTTTGTACTTTTGTTTTGGACGGAAAACAACCACCCACCAGCTCTCTCCTCCAGACTGTTCAGCGGTCCGCTGACGGCCTCCAGCCGCTTGCGGAGCTCCTCCTTCAGGTAAGGCTCTGCCACGATGGCGCTCAGCTCCCCACACAGCCTCTCGGCCTCCGCCAGCTCGGCGCGCCTCCTCTCCAGCTCTGAGCGGATCTCCCCCGTCTCCTGCAGCCGCAGCTTGAGCGCCTCGGGCTGCGCGCTCAGGGACGCCTGGCCGTCCAGCCTGTTGCCCAGAGACGACACGCTGGAGGAGATCTCCTTCAGCAGGGCCTGGAAGGAGAGGAACACATGTAGGTGTTATTTCTGCTCTACAGAAAGCTTGTCACAAGAAAAATGGACGCTGGATTCCACCCACATGAGCATGGACGGATTGGCCCGCCGGAATACCGAGAGTTTTCCCGGTATCCTACAAGAAAGAAAAAAGTGTCCTACACCCACTAGGCCAGGCTAATTTTGTTTATTTATTATTTGATTTATTATTATTGTATCTATTTAAATTGAGAAAAACGTCCAGAGCAGGCCAGGCCCAGCCAAGTACCAGTGCAGCATTTCTATGCTACAAAAATACTTATTTCCTAAATGAGCCAGGACAGCGAGAAGACATACGCATACAATCCAGTTTGAGCATCATTGTTTTTACATGGTAACAAAGCTGTATTCATCATTTTAATGCACACTATAGTTGGTTAAGTGTGGCCAAAATTGCATTCACAAAACATTAAAGATCAGAATTAATTCAATATTTAACCAGTTAGTGGCCAGACTGGTGTATGATTCCCCGGCCTGATTTGGGGCTCCAGTCCACCAGTGCTCATGAGTCATGACAAATCTGTCTATACAACCCTGCCACCCCCCCCTCTACCTGGTAGCGTTCGCTGGTTCCTTGCGCCTGGTCGATGTGTTCCGACCTCTGGGTCAGCCGCGACGTCAGGTCGCCCCACTGCTGCGAGATGGAGCCCAGCTCGGACCGGACCTCCTCCAGGTCCTTGGGGTCCTGGGCGGCGTCCCCGGCCGTCAGGATGCCGGCGGCGGCCTGGGTGAGCTGTTCGAACTGCGGCCGTCGGGTCTCAAACTCACGCAGCATGAACTGGAGGGCGGGGAGAGGGAAGAGAGTGAGTTATTTCTCACGTGGCGTCTCTTAATCGGCCATTAACATTCAAATCGTTATAAAACATTGAAATTGGATTGGAAGTCAAGAATTCAAGCAGAGACAGATCTTACACCTGAAGGTCTGCTACTTTGGGAAACAGCAGGTGGTCTGGTCTGGCATTTGTTTGTTAAATGTATGATCGATCTCTGCGTATGTCTCAGTTAGACAGTGAAATCGCTGTGTCACTTTTGTGCAAGCATGTCATTGTTATTGATTGCCTTGGTTGAGTGTCTGCCTGCTGACATACAGGTGAGTGTTGTCTGACTGTGAACTGTACGCGCACATGTGTGCTTGGACACATTAAAGGGGAATTCCACCCATTTTCAACATTTTAGTATGTCATTATAACTTGTCCATTTGTGCACTTAGTGTGCACAACTGAACATAATAAAAAGTTCCCCCCATTGTGTGTTGCCTAGAAATAAAAAAATAAAAAACCATTAACGTGGTGAAGGACAACTTGATGACATCAAGGTGTGTTTCACCATGGACCTTTTTTCCTGAGAGCGTACAAATGGAACCAAATGGACCCGTTAGGGTCCATTTGGTTCACATTTGTACGCTCTCAGGAAAATTTTGAAAATGGAATCCCCCTTTAATCCATATTTTGGGCATGTTTAGAACTGTAGGCACGTAATTAAATGATTAGTTATTATATCAATTATTATTAGTATTATAAAATACACAATATTTTAGTGCGTGTGTGCATTTGTGTATACAGTACTTTAGGGCTTACAGTAAGAGTTCGATGTCACCTCCCTACCTGTACTTGTTGTTTCTGTGTGGTGAGCATGTTGGGGTCGATGCTCAGTGGTCCCAACACACTCATCATCAGTTCCTTCTCCCTCAGCCACGGCGCCAGCTGACTGGCTGCTGAGGCAAAGCTGCCCAGCCTATCGGCGCACGTCTCCAGCTCGGTCTGCCTCTGAGCTGCCGTCTGGTTGGTCTGTTGCCAGCGGGAGTCTGGAGCAAAACAACCAATAGGAGGAATCAGAGTGGGATATAGGCAGTGGTCATGCAACAAAAATGCAGATAAGCGCACAAGTCTTTGCACACACTTTATATACAACACACATAACTAAGACTATAACTTGGCGCACCAGTTTATTCCACTCAACCACGAAAGCATTTGCGCCATTGGGGTCCTTGCCACAAAAAAAACTACTGATTTAGAAGGCCTCTTTAGAGTCTGCCTCAAGTCTTAATGGATTCATTTTCAACCAGTGGTCCGGGGACCATCAGTGGTCCTTGAGATGGTTCCAGGTGGTCCCCAGCTAAGTTGTTTAACCAGATGTAAAAGTTGGTTAACCAGTTGTAAATATTAAAAATATTCATCAACTGAATATTGAAAGTATTCATCATCTGAATTAGCCCAAGTCTACACAACCAGAAGATTAATGATCATTTTGATCTGTATGTTTCCCTGTTTTGTTTCCCAAGTCCATATTGTGGACAAAAGCGAAAGAAATCTTTTGGGGACTGTGGGGCTAAAATGTCCTCAAATGCTAAACAAATAGAGGGCCAAAAAGGTTGAAAACCACTGACTTAAGACACAGTTTTAGTCAGCTACAAAGAGCCACACATTCTTAGTTGGAAAGTTAGCCATTAGGTTGCTTGTACCATTGAATAAAATACCAATCATTTAGGTACCAGAAACAGAAAACCTTTATATAATTTTATATCCACCCACCACTGTGGTTTAGAGGTTCATTTCCTGCCCTGCTTAGGCTATCCTCGGCATCATTAAAGACAAGAAAAATAGAATTATGACTAATCCATTTTAGTATTTCGTCTTCAGTTTCACACAAAGGAAGGCTTAAGAAGCAGGGAGTAATTTCTTTGTCATTCCTCTGACTCACGCTCTGGGTATCCAGCAGTGTGTCCAAGTGGGGTTTGAAAAAATAGGACTTTGAAACTGGAGGCACTTTGCCGTGGTTTCCAGCTATACCTCACATAAGACGGTGGTGAAAAAAATATCAAGCAGGAGTGGAGGAACAAACAGCTTTGACAGGAACACTTCCCACACTCTCTCTCTCTCTCTGGATAACGTTCATCTGCCGCCTTCGCCATCTCTTATGCAACGGCTACCTTCAGCCAAACAATCTGATTGGTCAACCAGACACTTTGGAGATCACCGATATGCCCCGATGCACTGCGTTTAGCTGTGTGGTATCTCGGCACTGTGCAACGCCAACCCTTGTGGGTAACTAGGGCATCTTTCCAGTTGCCTCACATTACTTTTTCAACTACTGTAGTTGAGTAATCGCATGTTCCACATAATGTTAAATATTGTTCAAACAAAGTAATAGTGAATGTGCTATTCCACCTTTAGATCAGTGGTTTTCAACCCTTTTTTGGCACCAATGCCCACTATTTCTTCAGCATTTGAGCCATGGACCACCATTTGAGGACATTTTAGCCCCCACAGACACCAAAACTAAAGATTTCTTTTGCTTTTGTCCACAATACCAGGCATGATTTGGGAAAGACTACAGGCAAACATACAGCTGTAGATAAAAAATGACCAATCTTCTACGTTCTCGGATTGAGATGCTGAAATTTTTAACTCTTGAGCGGGTCCATTTGGCTTCATGTTTACGCTCCCAAAGAGTTACATCTGGTTAACCAACTGTCCATCATTTACCTGGGGACCACCTGGAACCCTCTCAAGGACCACCGGTTGAAAAACACTGCTTTAGATAGATTGAGCAATATATACACACCACTACAACTGTTTCTGTTTTTGTTTATTTTTTCGCTACAACTCACCTATCTCTTCTAGCTGTTTTCTCCATGTGTCAGCCTCTGGAGAGTCAGGATTCTCTGCGATGAGCTTCCTCAGTGTTCCCTTCAGTTCCTCCACTTTGGCAGAATGCTCAGCTAGCTCTGTCAGCAAGGCCTGAAGGAGGAGAGGAACATCAGAACCAATAAGACAACACAACACGTTTCACTGCCATACATCCTGACAAAATGCACTGCAGATAACTGGGGATGACATCAGCAGCATTTTATGGATCACTTCAATATTTACATGATGACTACATTTGGAATCATAAATGTACGCGTCAACATGGCTGTTATATGCTTTTCAACGGAAATAAGAAACTGTGATACCGCAGAGCCAAATACTGCTAGCTTTGCCAAAAACTGCTACCACAGCCAAATATGGCTGTAAATGTTCAGTTTCGTGGGAGGACTTGGACAATAGCCCCAAAGTAGATTTCACAACGTATGATTTTGGCATCAGACAACCACCTGCACTTTTTTACAAAATAAATAACCCCATACTCCTCTTTCCAGAACGTGAACCCAGGGCATGTTGAGTACACCAAGGTTGAGTGTTGAGTGTGAGAACCCAGCATGTGGAAACTGCTGGATCCTAACTTACATAACTTTAGCATAATATGTGACAATAGTACCATTACATACAGGTGTAGAAGGCAAGTAATATATATACATTTCATCGTGCTTGATGTATTCACGTCTAACTAGGCAGTTCCACAATACCGAAACCATTCCAAGCATTAGATACAGTATTTTGCTGATTATTAAGTGCGCAACATATACAAGTTAACATCCAGCAGTTTTCCCTGCAGTTTCGACATGCACAATGGGGCTCTATGAGCGCGGAAGTAAGACTACAATCCAACCCCTTCCCTTGTGAAATGGACTAAATGGTCAGAACCAAGAAGAGAGAATCTAACCTTGTTCTCCTGTGCCTGGGCGCGTACCACCTCGGGTTTGGAAGGGGAGGCCGTCTGGCCCTGCACCAGGCTGTGTTCCCTCTCTCTCAGCCAGCCACTGAGCTCGTCTGCACCCCGGCTGGCCTTCTGCCTCAGCTCCAGGGAGGCGTGTTGCCGGCCCTGACGCTCCTTCAGCTCCGAGCCCAGAGACTCGTAGCGGCCGTTCACCTCCGCCACCGCCACCTGCAGCTCCGTCAGGTCTGGAGGGGTGAAGAGGGAAACATCGTCTATTAGCTAAACAGAAGCCCATAGAGGCCAACTTCGTGCAAAACAAGGCAATCGAGCTTAGTACAATCTTGTGAAGATGTAAGCTCACCTTTACAAGTGTGAATGCCATTGACACTGCTGGGACCGGAGCCATTGATATGTGGAACACCTGGGAGACACAGAGAGAGAGAAAAGTGTGGGACACTCACTCACCCTAAACTAAACATTCCGATATGGCATTCTGATTGCGTTTGCCATGTAGCCCTCGGTGGAGACCTCCCTCCTCTGAGTGCTCAGTTCTTACCAGTCTTGCTCTTTGGGGTTGTGATGTTGATGATGACTGTCTCCAGTTCGGATCCGTTCTTGTTCAGCTCTTGAACCCTGGCCCCCTGAGTCTCCCAGTCGCTCAGCAAGTCCTGCATACATAAATAGATAGGCAAAGTCATTGAAAGAATACGCACTAAATATCACAGGACACATAGGGATCATGTAACTGTAGCTGTCCTGATGAATTAATTGATTCTCAGAGGCCTCTGTTGTTGTTTTTCCATGACA
The DNA here is from genome assembly GCA_039105355.1 of Benthosema pterotum. Taxonomy (NCBI): domain Eukaryota; kingdom Metazoa; phylum Chordata; class Actinopteri; order Myctophiformes; family Myctophidae; genus Benthosema; species Benthosema pterotum. The sequence goes on from CM076970.1 coordinate 12,943,814, forward strand.
TTTCCAACAACAGATTTCCTGAGTCTATACAGTTTGGCCTTGTTATATTATGACTCAACACATCTGACGAGGAATAACAACATGGGAATCACAGTAGATAAGATTCCCTTACATTATCACACGCACGCGCGCGCACACACACATACACACACACACACACACACACACACACACCTTTAACTGTTGGACTCGTCTCTGCAGGCCCTCTGTGTCCAGGTTGGGCTCTTTGGTGGGCAGCTGCTCCTGCACCGTCTGCAGCCACCTGAGGAGGGAGCCAGAGAGCCCACGGAACTGAGCCAGCTGCTGCTCACACGCCTGGATGGCTGCAAACCTGGTGAGGATGGACAGAGGGGGAGAAAGAGAGGAGAGAAAGACAGTGAGAAAAATAGTGGTGTATTTACAATAAGGCGAAGGAAGGACAGTGTGGCGTGCTATGAGCAGTGAACACCTGCTATTTTTGGGGGGAATGTGAGAATGCAGAAATGCACAAATCTTTCAGTATGTTCTTTCAGAGTGAATGTTTTGTAGAATCTACAGTGTCACTTATACAAGTGACATGAGTATTTTTGCCTGGTCATTCCTGCAGACAAGTTAAGTGAGGATGAGGGTAGGGGGGAGCTCATTACAGAAAGTAGGGGGGTAGTTGAAAAACAGATAAAGAAGAATCATGGGTCTTAATTTAGTTCCATTTGAATTAAATCAATGTTTTTGCTAAAACCTCAAATGGCCACTCGTGACTTGAGGGCTGCGGGACCAAAACAGAACAACAAAGCCACATTTGCTGGTGGCTGAGGGCTTGTCTCAGAGGCCCGTTATCCAACACACACGCCAACCGTGGCCCCTTGGGGTGGCGTTAGCACTGCAGTAACACGGCCTTGATCCCTGCTCCTCGTACGTGGTTGTGCCTCCGTGGGGTAGAGAGCTGTGCTGACCGCACACAGACAAAACAGCCCACTAGAAGCCTGCCCTGGCATGGTAACAGTATCATTATCGTGGTGCTATTTTCTCCCCGCTGTGTTGGTGGTGTGGGAGTCATTTTATATAGGACAGACACAATGAGCCCTGGTCCACACACACATGGCTTATGTTAGCAGACGCCTTAGGCACGTCGGCTTGCACTGGCCGTACGAATGCATACCATACACACCGACGGAATTAGACAGCGGGTCAAACATGTACAGACAGATATCGATGCTATTTCATATAGTATTGCTCAAAAGCAGCAAAAATAGCCGACCTGCAGTCCTTTTATTGTCTACTTTTGACATTTTATTTTCTTATTTGTAGGATTGTGAACATTTAAACCAAAAAAGATTAGCTAAAGCTCCTATTGGCAAATTCTTCTCTGTGTGGCCATTGATGTTCAGTATGCTCTCATGGGACTGATTTGTTTAACTCAGTGGTTCTTAATTTCAGCATGCAGGGAGACCGCTGATTTTCGATTCAACCACACAGTCGGTTGCTTGAAACCGGAGGTCATAGATCAAACTCTGAAAGCACGAAAACCATCAATACTCAGGACGCCTCCAGTGGAATTAGAGGCCAACGGTCAAACTGTTTAAATTCTGGAGCTGAAATAGACTGATGGTATCCCCACCGTACGCACGCTACATCTGGTACTACATCAAAGAAGAGTTGGCTTAGCATCTGATGTTCCATAAACACAAGGAAACGGATCCAACCCACCCCCTCATTAACGTTGTATCGTCGGTCTTCGTGAGGCCAATCACAAGGTTTATTTTGACAACAACAACGTGCACGGTCAATCATATGAAGTCTTGTGGGGATTGGGTCTTTTCTGCATGTTAAATTTAATGGAAATGCACTTTTAAAAAGAGGCCCAAGTGTCACATTTTAAAGAGAGGAGTGGGACCAAATTAAGCTGTCCTTTATTTATTTATTTTGCTTTATTTGACTCTAACGCCCCCTTGTGTTCTGTTTGGTGAACTGCACTGCACATGAGAGTTTTTGTTAGTGATCTCATCATTGCCAGTAAACACATGTACAATTCCAGTTTGGTGGAGGTTTGCCACATGATGAACCTGCTCTGTAATGTACCCGTACTAACAATGACTCAATTGTCCCCACACCCAGCTTGGGGTTTCTGTTAAAACAAACAGAAAATGATTGACTCATCTTGCAAAGGGATGAACAGTGCTCTAACAACTGTAAATATTATCGTCCTATTGTCAACATTACCTTTCGTTGACGTTGCTCTCCAGTTGGGCGAACTCGTCAGAGACACCTTTGACGTTGTCCAACAGCTGTTGGGTGTTGGTGAAAGCTTTTGATTGGCTGAGCTCGGTTCCCAGGACGCAGAAAGACTTCAATTGGCCGGCTTCCTGCTCCAAGTCTGACCTCACCTCCTGGGAGCGCGCACACACACGCACACGCAATTTGTATTTGTTTCTGTCCCATTTAAACCATTTCATTTCATGACATCTCAGCTGATGTCATGTATTGGGGGATCAAAAAACATTACTTGGGTTGTTTCACAATGTATTTATGGTAAATGGATCCTACAGAATCACTGTGAAAACAAACCCTCTCCTGCTCTCACTGTTTAAAATGCCCAGGAAATCAAAAACAATAGATATTTACATAAGCCCCGCCATCTTGTCCACTCTAGGACACTTTCCAGCCGGGATGGCTCATTCATTCCAATGTACAGTAAATATCATGGACTTTACACAATAAATACTGGTTCAGTAAAAAAGGCAACAATCCGAGCACTCAAAAAGTTTAAAAACGAGGAGGGGAAGTATAAAAACAAGGTACTTTATTTAAGTAAAACAATTGCCAACATGTTTCGACTCCTCAGAGTCTTCCTCAGGGCAGGTGAAAAAAGGTGCCTTTTCACCTGCCCTGAGGAAGACTCTGAGGAGTCGAAACATGTTGGCAATTGTTTTACTTAAATAAAGTACCTTGTTTTTATACTTCCCCTCCTCGTTTTTAAACTTTTTGAGTGCTCGGATTGTTGCCTTTTTTACTGTTCTAGTCCCCTGTTTTGATCTTTGAAGCACCTTTTTAAACTTTTTTTCGTGTTGTAACTTTCTGCATCTCCATCGAGCACCTGGCTTCTCCCTTTGTTTTGTATATACTGTTTCATTTTTTGGAACCAGACCTTCAAAATCTCTTCCAAATCCATGAAAAAGGCATGCCCTATGCAGTGGAAAAATGTGTGTGTGACATTTAGTTTTTAAAACAATGTTCATATAGGAAATATCATATAGGAAAGCTATTGGTTGGAGAGGTTTGTCTATTATGCTTAGCTGTGATTGGACCATAGCAGTTTGGGGAGGAACGGTCTATTGCTCAGCCTGAGAATGTCAGAAAAATCAATCTAGGCATAAAATAAAATCCCCTTAAAATAACCAGGGAATAATATTCAACAATCAAACACAACTCACCTCGATGGTCTGTCTGTAGTCGTCTATGCTGCGGTCAGGCTGTCCCGCGGGGCTCAGTGCCCTCAGCCTGGTCTGGGCGAAGGCCTGGAGGTCGGTCCCCAGGCGTTCGTAGCTCTCCAGCCGGGGCAGCAGAGCCTTCAGCTGGGCCTCGCGCTCCGCCTGGTCAGCCTGGGCCGCGGCGTAGCGTCGGTTCAGCTCCGCCAGAGCCCCCTGCATGCCGGAGGCCGTCTTGGGGTCAGAGCTCTGCTGCAGGAGCTTGGAGACGGCGTCCCGCGTGGCCTCCACACTGCCCTGTCTGGACAACAGCTCCTGGCGGAGTTTCTAAAAAGGGGGAGACAAGGATTTAGATTCTAATTTCTGATACTAGTTTTTGATGCTACATTTTAGTTTTTGACAGTAGATTCTAGTTTCTGTTACTAGATTATAGTCTCTGATGCTAGATTATACTCCGACACTGTAGATTCTAGTGACACTACATTTTAGTTTCTGATGCTACATTCTAGTTTCTGATGCTACATTCTAGTTTCTGATGCTACATTCTAGTTTCTCACACTAGATTTTAGTTTTTGACACTAAATTGTAGTTTTTGATGCTATATTCTAGTTTTTGACACTAGATTCTAGTTTCTGAGACTAGATTCTATTTTTTTTTATCTATGTTCCTGTGTCAGTGATGCTATATTCTTGTGTCTGAAAATATGTTGTTCTAGGGATACCCCAGAAGCAAAGATTTGAGTTAAAATGTTTCGTCTGAAATAATATATTCGAAAAATTGTGCCATATTTTTACAATTTTTCAGAAATGATGAACAATTGTATGGACATTGATGGACATTGTATGACATTGATGAGACATTTTGTATAATTGTTTATACTTCTTCTTCTTACCTGGTTCTGTGTGAGAGCGTCCTGTACGGCCTGTACGGTGGGTTGGACAGCGCCCGGGGTCAAAACCAGCTCATCCAGCCAAGCCAACAGACCCTTCAGGTTCTCCTGAACACTGACCGACTGGGCCACAGACGTCTGGAGCTGCTCTGCGCGCTCCGAGATCGATGCCGAGAGCGAGCCGAACCTCTTTTCTAGACCATCTGGATTGGAAACAGGTAAAGTAATCCAAGAAAATATATTACAATATATTTCATGGTTTGTTTGTTTTTTAATATACTGTACAACACAAGGGGATTATTAAAAGACTAATAAGGAGAAGAGAAACATACTTTTCCAAAAAAAAGGCCTCAATTTGAAAAGTTGAATCTGTGATTTTTATGTTTCTCCAGGGATTCCGACACTTTCTGTTATGGCGGCATGCATTTTCAGCAATAGGACAAGTGACCGTACCTGCGGTGCAGAGGATGTCGACAGCTTTGAGAGACGGTGACTCCTCGGTGCTGACCAGGTCTCTGCCGGCTCGCTTCACCTTCTCCAACTGCACCGAACGCTCAGCCAGCTCATCCTGTAACAGCTGAGGACAACCACAAACACAACACTTATAACTTTATATTTGCTCGTGTGCAGCTTAACAAGAATGTTGTGCAAGAAGTGGTATCCATTGTTGATGTCTTGTGTGACCACAAATTGTTTTGATTCCAAATTGCAGTCTCTCTTGCGCCTCACCTGTACTTGTCTTAGTGTGTTCTGCAGGGTCTGAGGGTCTGAGTCTGCGCTGGGCCTGGCGATGCTGTCGTTCTGTTCCTGGGTGCTGAGCCAGCTGTGGAGCGACACGGCATCGTCCTGGTACTGCTGGAACCTCTCCACCAGGCTGGACAGACGACCGCCCAGCTCTGATGACTACACAGTGACCAGAGGGAGAAAGAGAACGATCTGAGTACAACCTGATATAAGTTTACTGAGGCCAGGGCTGGATGTAACATTTCCCAGATTACAGGATTTATAGCACTGCAGGCAAGTATAAGCATCAATAATAACATCAGTTGTTGTTGAAGTTGCAACAGACACACAGCATGCATAAAGCTAAAGGTCTGACTCAGAGAGTTTTCTGTTTCAATGATAAAATGCTGTTGGTTTAGTGGTGCCACAATTGTAGTTAGTTACTAAGATTAGTAGTGTTTCAAATCATTTTAATTATAAACACTTTAATCTGTCTTTGAAAGTCGGGTTGTTTTGCATGACATCATGTTTGGTGGGGCAGTCAGGGCATTTAGGGGGGCATTGCTCCCCTATGCCAGGCCTATATCCGGTCTTGTGACAAATTCAGCCATGCAATATTTCTGTATTTCAGCGAGCACCTTAAAACGTACAGTATCTGTTCCGGGTATAATTTTTTAGCAACAGTGATATAATGGCATCTTATGTATCATAATATCTTTCCAATGGGCTATATGAGCTTTATCCTTTATGTGCCACATACAGTGTTAATGATAACAGGTTCCGGTTTCGGTGAAGAATCCATTACCTTGGTGTGCAGGGACGTGTAGCGGTGGTTGGCGTCGTGTAACTTGTCCGTCACCAGCTGTTTGGTGGCGTCCAGCGACGGGTCAGAACCTCCAGCCTCTCGCTCCAGAGCGCCCTGGACAGAGTCCAGAACCTTCTGGCCAGAGATGGAGACAAACCGCAGGTCTGCCTTGTGGCAGATCACGTCTTCAGCAAGCTGCGGGACAGAGGGGAATAATATGGTTTCAATATCAAGAATGGTAGCAGTTATTACAGTAGTTAATATTAAAGTGGTTAATGACTACCGTATAATGCGAGGGTGAAAAGGAAAATGCCAAGTACCTTTTTGTGCTCCTCTAGCCGTCCTTTCAGTCCCTGTGCGTCGGTTTCTCCTTCCCCCAGGGAACGGATCTCCTGCTCACACTGTTCCAGCCAGGTGCACAGGTCTCCGTGCTCCTGGAAGAACTTGGCCAGCTCATCCCTCACAGCCTCAGACTTCCTCAGACGGTCCTAGCAGGAGAATAACAGCAGGGACACTGGTCAGTGGACAGGTCGGAACTTAGGTCTGAATGACAGATTCAATGTGTTCATAGCTGAAATTTAATGATGGTGAAAAACCAAAATCAACATGTTTGACAGAACCTGGCAGCTATGGAGCTTCTCCTGGTGCTGAGCCTGCAGCTGGTCCAGGGCAGCCCTCAGTCTCTGTTTCTCCTGGGGAGGGACGGCCGAGTCAGGCTGCTCCAGCAGGGAGCGGGTGGACTGGGACACCTGCAGCAGCTGGGCCTGCTGCGCCTGGAGCTGCTGCAGCTCCGCCTGGACACGCAACAGACACATATATCAGACGTCAACGGGATGGGATGAGGCTCAAAAACTGTAAAATGCTCTGTTAATATAACTCAAATAGTATATGAATGTAACCAAATGGTCCGGTAAGAGTCCAAGATACACTTATGAAATGCATTTACTGGAAAAAAAAATCTTAAAGGGGTATTCCACCCATTTTCAACATTTTACCATGTCATTAATATACCTTAGAGATGTGTGGGCATGATAAGAAAGTTACCCCCATTCTGTATTTCCTAAAAATGGAGGTCTGAAAAAAACATGGTGAAACACATCTTGATGACATTATCAAGATATACATGTAATGTATTTCACCATGTTAATGATTTTTCTTTCAGAGCCCTTTCTTCTGCGAGTGTACAAATGGAACCAAATGGACCCGCTACGGTCGTTTCGGTTCACATTTTTACACACTCAGGAAAAAAAATGAAAATGCTGATGGACACACATACTGTAAGGCTGACAGAAGTAATGACAACATCTGCTAAAATCATTTGTGAACACGAAGGATAACTTGGTTATTTAGTTAGCCCTTCTCCAATACAATTTTAAAATAAAAAGCCATCATTCAAGTAACAACATTCCGCACTAATGACAATTGCAAGTTTCCTCACCTGCAGCATATCTGTGTGTGACTGTAGACCGCCCTCTGGCCGCGTGGAGGACAATGATGGCGCATCAGTAGCATCAGCGAGTTTCGGCCTGGTTCCTGTTGCCCCAGGTTGGCTGAGGGAGGACAGCTCCTCCAGCAAACTGTTTATCTGGCCCTGAGTCTCCTGCAGCTGCTCTTCTGCCTTCGCCTGGTAGAAGAGAAGAGAAGAGAAGAGAAGAGAAGAGAAGGGAAAGGGAAGGGAAGGGAAGGGAAGGGAAGGGAAGGGAAGGGAAGGGAAGGGAAGGGAAGGGAAGGGAAGGGAAGGGAAGGGAAGGGAAGGGAAGGGAAGGGAAGGGAAGGGAAGGGAAGGGAAGAGAAGAGAAGAGAAGAGAAGAGAAGAGAAGAGAAGAGAAGAGAAGAGAAGAGAAGAGAAGAGAAGAGAAGAGAAGAGAAGAGAAGAGAAGAGAAGAGAAGAGAAGAGAAGAGAAGAGAAGAGAAGAGAAGAGAAGACAAGACAAGAGAAGACAAGAGAAGACAAGAGAAGACAAGAGAAGACAAGAGAAGACAAGAGAAGCCATTGCTTTGTCTGTGTCAAGTACTTGGTCCAAATCTGTTTTTGACATGTACAAGTGCTCCACACGCATTACCCTCTGTGTATTCTGTTGTATGGTGGTGCTGATAGCGGTGTCCACCTCCGACAGGGAGGTGTTAGCCGTGTTGGTCAGGGCACCATACTGCTCCTTCATCCGGCTTAGCGTTCCCTGGAGGTTGCTCCTCTCCTCTGGGCTCAGGTTGTCCCCGTGCTCTGCCAGGAAGTCCTCCACAGAGCGGATGGTCTCTGCCACACCCTCACCTCTGCTCTGGAGGTCCCTTTGCACCTCCTAGTAGAGAGGAGACACAAACATGATGGGTAGATTAAAGACAAAACACAGGTACACAAATGCAATAAATAGTGGAGAAGTTTAATGGTTAAAAGGCTGAAAGGATAGGTGAGGCATAGGTAAAGGATCCATACAGGACAAATGGATTTTTATTTTTTGGTCTGAATTTTCTGTGTATATTACAATAATCATTACTTCCCTGTACGTTCTTATGAAAGGTAAGGCGTACATTATGCAAGCTCTATACCTTCAATTGCTTCTGTTTTTGTTGCAGGGTGCTCACGTCGCCCGTTTCCGCTCCAGCTTTCTGATTGGCCAGGAGGCTGGCCGCCCCGGCCAACCACATCGTGAGGCCTTCCAGTTTCTGAGAACATTCTACTTTTTGCTGCTTGACCACCTGAGAAACAAAACGATGGGAGAGACAGAGAGAGAGAGAGAGAGAGAGAGAACAGAAGAAAGATACAGGGAGGAAGAAAGTGTGAGCCAATATTGACACATACATGGTTATTAACCTCTACAGATCTATTAATATTCAATGGTGTGTTCTATTATGGCCTCCTTGACCGATTAGTACGTCTCGTGAAACCCCAAACAAGCAGTTTTTGCTTTGTATAATTCAGTTCAGTGCACTCTTGTTCTTAAACCCTTTTTGTTGTGCACACTTTGAGCAGATTGTGTCCAGAGATCGCACATCCACACTCGAATACAAGCACGCACACAGACATACAGCACAGGAACAAATATATAACACAACCAACTAGTGAAGTTCATTTAATTTGCCATTTCTTTCCTGCAATTTTGTTTTCAGGAAAGAAGAGGAGAAAAATAAAAGCATTCTAGCGAGAGAGAGAGAGGGTTCTCTGCTTATACAATCACTAGCTGTTTTCCATCCAGGTGAAAGCATTTCCTTCAGTGGCAATCTGAAAGAGCAAGGCAGACAGTTTAATAACACACAGGTTATACAGCGATACGTGCAGAGAGAGGCAAACAATGGTTCAATGGCATAAAAGCCTGCGCAGTAGTAGCAGTAATGGTGATGATAATATTAATTGTGGGGCCTGGGTCTGTCAGGAGCAAATGACATGTATGATCATTTATTTGGAAAATGTGTTTCACATTTCACATTTTTTTAATGAGCTCCCAACCAAATATCTGTAGCAAAAGCACCAATGATGTGAATTAGCTCAAATGGTTTGGCGGCAGCATGGCTTTAAATACAATGATATGAAATTATAAAGCATTCATGTGAGGTTAGTATGTTTGCATCACATTTGCAATCCCTTTAGCCTTCAATGTGCATTCTATGTGAGTAAGATGTGATTTTAATATTATGCTAGTAATTCTTCAAAGCAGTAAGGACACACCAAAATGAGCTCTTCCATGGACAATATGGACACCATGTGTGTTACATGCTGGTTATGTTGACGGTACTTGGTGGTGAGTGCTATATTCACATGCCACTCAGAATCTGACTGGCTTTTGATCGATCCATTTAACCATGTTTGTCCAAACCTCTCTTTCCCTCGCATTCTGTTTTTCTTGCTGCTTCTCCGTCTCTTGTTTCTGCCTCTCCCTGCGTTGAAGCTCTTCCTCCCTCTCCAGCTGGGCAGAGAGGGCCTCGGCACGGGCCTGGGCCTGACCCGAGGCCCTGTGGAAGGCCCTCTGGAGCTGCTGGAGCTGCCCCAGGAGGTGCCTGCTCTGCTCAGGCACCAGGTCCTGAGCCCGCTCCGAGATGAAGACCTGGATGTCGTACACCACGTTGTTGACATCGTTGGAGCGGGCTGCGAGAGATGACTGGAACTCCTTTGGGAGATAAAAAGTGTTTAGGGCATTTTGGTTAATTGTTTGATTGCATTCTAGGTGCAATGAGAATGTGCCGTGAGTGATCATCTTTTACCTTGCAGAGCTGGAGTTGTTGCATGAGATGATCCAGACTATGGTCTTTCTCTATCACTCCTCCATCCATCTGTGCCTCAGTCTCTCTCAGCCAGGACAACAAGGTCTCCACTCGTCCTCCCAGAGACTTCTGCTCAGTTGTTACTGCCTCCTGACAGAGAGAGGAAAATAAAAATGTCTCTTAACAACCTACTGCCCTGCATTAAGGACACATTTGTACCATGAATCTATGCCACAGATGGTTACTAGGTTCTATTGTTCAAGAGGCTGAATTCACCCTCTGACACCTGCTCTTGCACAGGCAGCCACTCTGTTTCCACCCACTCTAAAGTATTGCATGTGCTTGCTCTAATCATGCTCTAATTTCCCCAGCTCGACAAATTCCACTTACTGCTTTTATGGTGAGGGGGACTGTTACTTTACCTTGTAAGAGTCTCTATGGTCTCGTAGGCCTTGCAGAAGACTTTCGGAGGCAGATCTAGCAGCCTTGTAGCTTCTATCTAAGCCCTGTCCATCTTTTTCCAGGGCCAACAGAAGCTGAGGGGGGACGTCTTTAGGGCAAGTCTTTGTCAGCCTGCTAGCAGCCTCCACTTCCTTGGTGACTTCAGGTTCGAGGTCACGTAGTTCCAAATCCAACGCCTGAAAAACGGGTGGGAGAAGAGGAATGTAGCTAAAGCTGGTAAAACACAACCATGTTACTGTAAAGTCTATTTATATGCAAATATATAGAACATTTCGAACCAGTGATTTTATACATAGTTGCTCACATGTGTCACGCAATGTCAGCGACTCTGCACAACAAAGTATATTAAGCCCTTCTGGCCGTTAAGATTGAAAGTCTTAATTTGCGGACTGCATTTTCTTCAAATGAGCGTTCTCATTTCACAGTACCTCCGTTTGTTTGATGGTGTCATCAAGGGCGATAAGGCTGCGACCAATGGACTGCTGTTGCTGCTGTTTGAGGCGGACATCAATGTGCCTCACCATAGAGACAAGGGCCACAATTCTCTGGTCATGTTCTAGGCATTCCTGACGCACCAATGATGACTAAAGACAAAGGAAATATAAACACAATAAGTTAGGCAAGATTGGACAAAAGCAATTATAAATGAAAATTATAAATAAAAGTAATGTATCAAAACGATAACAAAACATGTACCTTGCCAGTCTGAGGTATACTCTGTCCTTTCCTTCTGCCAACATCCTCTTCCTCTTCTCCCCAGCTCTCAGTGGTTGCATCTGACTCAGCGATCTCGGGAGAATCCGAGTCCACTGAAACCGTTTCGGGAAGCCGAGGTGCTGACTCTGGTTCCTGCCGTTTTTCAAGTCCTTCTGATGATTTGGGTTCAGTAAGAACAGAGCCTTCCACCTGCTGTTGCTGCTTCTGCTTTTTCTTCTTCTTTTTTCCTTTAGCAGTGATTGTATCAGGCTGTATGCTGGGAGGCATGGATGGCTCTGTAGGTTGAGTTTGTGGTTTGGAAGGTGGGGCCGTTTTGTTTACTCGACGATCACTTGGAGGCGCAGTAACATCACTACCTGATGCACTGTCCTGGGCACTGGCCTCTTCATCAGTGGAGATCAAACTGCCATCAGCCACTTTGACTAACGCTTTTGTTGCAGCTGAGGCTTCTGATTGTGCTTGCTTATTCACAGGTGGCTTCTCTAATGTCACCAGTGGGCTCACATCTGTCGCTATCGGTTTCTTTGACCTTTTCTTTTCCTGACCATCGCTTGTAGGCACAGCGTCAGCACTACCTAATGTACTGTCAATGTCCTGGACGCAGCACTCTTCATCACTGGAGATCAAACTGCCATCATCTGCTTTGACTAAGGTTTTTGTTGATGTTTTTGTTGCAGCCAAGGCCTGGAATTGTACTTGCTTATTCACTTCACTTGGCTTTTCTAATGTCACCAGTGGGCTCGCATCTGTCGCTATCGGAATCTTTGACCTTTTCTTTGCCTGACCATCGCTTGGAGGCACAGTGTCATCACTGCCTGCTGTACTGTCAATGTCCTGAGCAGTGCTCTGTTCGTCACTGAAGACCAAAATGCCATCATCGGTTTTGGCCAACTTCGTTTTTGTCACCGTTTTTGTTGCCACCGAGGCCTCTGATTGTGCTTGTTGCTCTTTAACAGTTGGCTTCTCCAATGTCACAGGTGGACTTGTTGCATCTGTCGCTTTTGGAATCTTTGACTTTTTGTTTGTCTGAGCATCACTTGGAAGCCCAGTAACTTCACTAGCTGATGTACTGTCAATGTCCTGGGCAGTGCACTCTTCATCACTGGTGATCAAACTGCCCGCATCTGCTTTGATTAAGGTTTTTGTTAACGTTTTTGTTGCAACCAAGGCCTCTGATTGTGCTTGTTCTTTAACAGTTGGCTTCTCCAATGTCACAGGTGGACTTGACGCATCGGTCGCTACTGGAATCTTTGACTTTTTGCTTGGCTGAGCATCACTTCGAAGCCCAGTGACTTCATTACCTAATGTACTGTCAATGTCATGGGCACTACTCGCTTCATCACTGGAGATCAAACTGCCCTCATCTGCTTTGATTAAGGTTTTTGTTGAAACAGAGACCTGTGATTGTGCTTGCTCATTCTCAGGTGGCTTCTCTAATGTCACAGGTGGGCTTGCATCTGTCGCTATCGGAATCTTTGACTTTTTGATTGCCTGACCATCACTTGGAAGCCCAGTGACATCACTACCTGATGTACTGTCAATGTCCTGGGCAGTGCTCTGTTCTTCACTGAAGACCAAACTGCCATCATGTGTTTTTGCTGCAACAGAGGCCTGCGATTGTGCTTGTTCATTCACAGGTGGCTTCTCCAATGTCACAGGTGGACTTGTCGCATCTGTCGCTATTGGAATCTTTGACTTTTTGTTTGTCTGAGCATCACTTGGAGGCCCAGTGACTTCACTACCTGATGTACTGTCAATGTCCTGCGCAGTGCTCTGATCATCACTGAAAACCAAACTGCCATCATGGGTTTTTGTTGCAAACGAGGCCTCTGATTGTGCTTGCTCTTTAACATGTGACTTCTCCACTGTTACAGGTGGAACTGACACATCTGTTGCTATTGGAATCTTAGTACGTACTTTTGGCTCCTTCTCAGTTTGTTTCCTCAACGACTTGACACCTTCTACCATCACTTCCTCAATGCCAGTCTTGGGTTCCTCCGCCAATTGTGTAGAAGACAACAGTCTCTGCTGACTGGCACTAGATTCTACAGAACCTACTTTGGGCGTGGCCATTTTGTTTGCCTGACCATCACTAGGAGGCCCAGTGTCTTCACTACCTGATGTACTGTCAATGTCCTGGGCAGTGCTCTGTTCATCACTGAAGGCCAAACTGCCATCATCTGTATTGTCCAAAGTTTGTGTTTTTGTCATTGTTTTTGTTGCAACCAAGACCTCTGATTGTGATTGCTCTTTAACAGCTGGCTTATCCACTGTCACATCTGTCGCTTTCGGTATCTTTGACTTTTTGTTTTTCTTGTTTCGCTTTCCTTGCTTGGCTTCTTTAGGCTGGTCTAGTGGAACTGTCTCTTGTTTATCTTCACTATTTATCCTCTCCTCTTTGTCTTTGGATAAAGCTTCAGTTGGCTGGACATGTACTCTCACACTCTCTGTGACAGAAGGTACCTCATCACTCACATCTTCCTTAATGCTCGGCTTTAAGTCCTTTCCTCTCACAACATCTCCATGTTTCAGTGAAGGTTCAGATAGTCCGGTGGCCATGTTCACACCGTCTCTGGCAGAAGGTTCTTCCGCACTAATATCTGCATTGTCGAATAAGTTATCAGATGGACCTTTTGTGACAGAAAGTGCCTTACAGCTCACATCATCCTTGGCAGTCAGCTTCAACTCTGTTGCTTTGATACCCTTCTCTCTCTCTTTCAGTGAAGGTTGGGGTTGTTTGGTGGCCATGTCCATGACGGAATGTTCCTCCGCACTATCTACCTTCCCAAGCAATGCCAACTTATTGTGTTCTTCAAATCCAATAATTACATTCTCCACTTTCTCTTTTGATAAAGCTACAGATGGTGGGGTCTCTACACTTGCATCCTCTTTAACCAGAGGTTCCTCCCTGGCCATGTCTCCCTTTCCTCTGATAATTGTCTCCCTTTCTTTCGATGAAGGTATAGGCTCAGGTAGTTTGGTAGTGGTACCCATGTTAACTCTCAATGATGTATTATCTTTGCCTTCCCCTCCACTAACCTTCTTTTCAATATCTATAGAGATGGGTTCTGAAATTCCGGCATATACACCAACACCGTTCTTGACAGTATCTTTTTTCTTCTCTTTCCCTATGCTGTCGTCCTTGGCTGAAGAGGTTACGATCTCAGTGGGAAGACTTTCAACCGTTGTAGCCTGACTGTCCTTCTTCCCCACCTCCTTGCGTAGAGCCTCCAGCTCCTCTGCAGTCTGCTTCTCACTTACTCCTTTCTCAAACACCTTCTTCAAAATACTTTCTTTTGCTTTGAGTATCAAGGCTGCTTTCTCATCATCTGGCAGAGTGGATTTCTTCTGGCGTAATTCACCCTCCTTCACTTTCTTTAGCTCCTGTATATTTTTCTCCTGTACATTTTGGTTAATGACAAAAGCCTCTCGACCTTTCTCAACTGTGAGAGCAGTTTCCTCCCTCTGTTGTTCACTTTCTTTATCATCCATATTTTCAATGCCTCTAGGGACTTTTGACAAAGTTGAACTCATAGCATCTGCCACAGTAGGCTTGCTCAGTTCAACAGATGCTTGAGAAACCTCATCATTTTCAGATTTGGTCTTAGCATTTATGATCTCAGCCTGTTTTTCATTGGGAAGCCTGGAAAGTGCAGACGAACCACGTGTGGTTGCTTTCTCATCTTTCTGTTGTGATTTAACAGTATCTTTTGCCAAGTCAGCAACTTTAGCCTGGACATCAGTCGCAATGCATGGCATCTCATTTTCTGAAGAATGCTCTGCTTTCTCTACAGGGTGTGTTTCACTGTCAGCTTGAATTTTCCCTTTCTTCTTATTCTTTCTTTTTTTCTTGCTTTTGCTCTCGGCCTCATTAGACAGAGGAAATGTTGCCTGGTCTGAATGTTCAACATCAGTGCTATCTCTCGCTCCAGTCTTCATTTCTTTAGATTCTTTTTCCACATCAGCTTTCTCTAACCTTTCTCTAACCTTTTCACCTTCTTCACTCAGTTTCAGTGTAGACACTTCCACTATGTCATTATTTTGCCTAACATCCCTTAAATCTATTGCAGTAGAATCTGTCGGTTGTCTATCAATAACATCAACATGATGCACTGCTGCAACCTTTTCAATTACTGATCTATGATCATTTTTGGGTATCTTGGCAGGCTGGCCACTCGGCTGAATAGCAGTCTCTTGCCTGATTTTGTCCTGTGAATCTTTGTCAATATTACTAACAGCATGAGACTGAGTGGAATATATTGGTGACAATGTAGAATCAGCCTCGCCCTCAGTTGTTTGCAGCATCTTACTGGGCCCTTGTTTGGAAGCCTCAGATTTTGAGGCATCCTTTTTAGGTTTAATTTCTTTAATTGCTTGCTGTATCCTTTTTTCTACACTGCTAGCAAACTGAGACAACACATCTATGGAAAGATCTGTTTCAGTCACTGCCGCTTCTCCCACTGGCTCTTGCTCAACAACTACCTGCTCTTTTATTATTGCATCATAAAACTGTGACTGCATTGATGTAATAGGTGGCAATGTCTTCCCAGCTTGCTCTGAGGCTTTATCTGACAACCTTTCTGAGAGAGGAGATTGTGATGCCAGATCAGTGCTTTCACTTGACCACTTTGTATGGCTATCTGGGCTAGACACAGACAATGTAAGAGCTGCAGGGCTATACGTGCCTGTTGATGATGAAACTGGTGAAAAATCCTCCTCCTCATATTCACCTTCCATATCCTTTACCTGGATGTTGGCAGCCATGTCACTGGATATAAGTCCTGCGACAATGGCGCTCTTGAGGCTAGAGACCCGCTGACCAGTTGCAGGGTCAACTAAGCCTCCTTTCATCATCTGCTCAGTGGCTATGTCCCTGACCATGTTTTCTGCAACTAGTCCTCTCTTAGACGCCTCAGGTAGAGGGAGTCTCTCTCCACTAGTGATATCGATGATACCTCCACTGTCTGCCTGGCTTTGGAGCAGCCTCAGAGCGGGAACGGGGTCAACTAGTTTGCACTCAATAGCCTGAGGGATGGTTAAACTGTATCCTGATTGGCCATCGTGAATGCCTTTGAAGGGTTCCACTTCAAGAAAACGTTTTCCTGTCTCTATATCTATCTTGCCCTTGTTAACAAGGTCTGAATAGGGCAAGATTCTGGCAGTTTGTGGGTCAAGTACACCTTGTGTTACACCAGGAGAAGCCATGGCCTCTTTGGCAATGTCCTCATCTAGCAGACCCTTAGAAAGTGCCTCATTTAGAGTCAGCCTGTGTCTAGTCTCAGGGTCCAAAATGGCTCCTGTTGATGCCTGGAAAATGGCAGCACCAGGGTGGGATGATGGACTAACTTTCCCCTGGTACACCCCCTCTAGCTCCTCCAGCCCAATGGCTATAGAGCGGTCGACTAGGCCTCTTTCTACAGCATCAGAAACTGAAAGTCGTGCTCCTGATGCATGGTGTATTATTCCACCCTCAGCCACTTGCTTTGACAAAGCTTGATATGCCTCGTCTGGCCTAATCAACCCCTTCTCAATGGCTTGCTCCAGAGGAATCGGCGACTTTGTTTCAGGGTCGACAACTCCATCCATTTGCAGCTGTAATGTTGCTTTAGTAAGAGCCGTTTCTGGATCTCTGGCTTTTCCTTTGTATGCCTTCTCTAGTGCCACAAGCTCCTCTCTCTGGTCCTCCTCTATCAGCCCTAGGTTAGCTGCCAGAGTGACTGAAACCTTTGTATCTCTGCAGAGGTCAACGATACCCCCAGAAGCTACCTGGGCTTCCAGTAGTCGAGCAGCTGTGTTGTGGTCAATCAACCCATCCACAGCTGCCTCCCTCAGCCCACGGATCTGCCCTTTCTCAGTATCCACAATACCAGCTAGCGTTTTGTCTGACTTCAGCACACTCCACATCAAGTCTTCATCTAGAAGACCCTCCTGCATTACGTCCTCTACACTTAAGGACTGACTGGTACTGGCATCTATGAAACCTCCAAACAGACCAGCCTCAGCCATCAACTTGACTGCAGTGTGACCAGGAAGAATGCCCTGGGCCACTGCCTCATCCGGTAGAAGCCTTTCTCCTTCCTCTGTCATCAGACCTCCATGCCTGAGTTCGGTGGCTAACCTCTCAAGCTCAGCATCCTCCTCAGTCTTCTCTGCTACCATCTCTGGGGTACTAATCTTGGACTTGGCATGCTGAGTGGCAGTCTCTTTAATAACACTTTGTTCATCCTCTGAGATAGGTAGAGTATATTTTACAGCCATCTCATTTTTAGAATGAGCTGGATCACTAGTTTGGTCTACTTCAGTAACAGATAAACCAGTAGGTTCTTCTTGCCTAAATCCTGCTGTCAGAACATTTTTGTCTGTTGTGAGAGATGTAACTGATGTTGACTTTATTTCTCTATCAACTATGGATATTGCTGCCGTCTTTCCCATAACAGCTTGAGTGACATTGGTTTGGTTATTAAATGGTGAGTCTTTATCTGTGAGTGCTGGTTCAGCTACCTGCTTCTTTCCATTAAAATCTTGTAATAATTCATCTTTAAGCTCCCTAGCCAGGACCTTTTTCTTTTCATCTTTCACATCTCCATGTTCCAGTTCCATGTCAATTTTGGCATTAGCAAACTCACTCGGTTCAGTCACCTTTGACCAAGGATGCAGTATTTGATCAGGTCTGTCACCCATATCTCTTGACCGTGTCTTATCAATAGCATTGATGGAGGCATCTTTTGGGTGTGCCATGCTTATTGTACAAGTATCGTCCTCCATCTCCATGTCCTCTCTTTGGTCTTCACCAGACAAACTCAAATCTCTCCCTCCGGGGACTAAACTATGACTTGCTGCAACTTGATTAGCATTCATGGCCTCCGCGGTACCTGAAGCGGTAGCTTTCACCAGTTCCACAAGCTCAGGCTCGAGAAGCACAAGCCTTTTTCCGGAGTGGACGTCAACATAGCTGTGAGTCATCAAGTGATAAAGCAACTTGTGGTTTGCCTGTTCTTTAGGATCCATGTCATCTATGGTGGCGGGTTCTGAGAAGGGCCCTGCTGGTGCAGATCCAGTAGATGGGGAGGATGGAGGGGGAGATGAGCTGGTGGAACCCCAGCTGAGGCGGTTCAGAGATGGAGTGCCCGTTTGGTTCATGTTGGGGAGAACATCAGGGATATGGATCTTTCTGAGGACCTCTACCACATTTGGTCCCAGATCATCCTCTGCAGCCTGATTTAGGGACACCATCTGGAGGATTTCTGGATTGTATAACGCCCCGATGGCATGACGCTGCCTCAAGGTGTTCCTTGTTAGTTCTCCAGACATCACTCCCTGTTGTAGGGCCTCCGCAATGGGAAGGAGCTCTCCAGATTCTGGCCAGAGCACTCCCATGAAGGTCCAGAGGGACTCGAGGACCAAAAGAGCCAAAGGAGCTGACAAAAGCTCCCTGCATATGGCCTCTTCCACCCCTAGACGCTCTCCACTAAATGGGTCCAGAATACCTCCCGATTGTAGCTGCCGGGCCAACATGGTACAAGCCAGATCTTGGTCCATCAGTCCATGGCGAACAGCCTCTTGGATTGTTAGACGGTGACTGGAGCGTGGGTCAGCAATGCCTCCAGCAAACAGCTGAGCTTCAAGTAGTCGTACGGCAACTTTGCGGTCAATGAGGCCTTCTTGAACAGCTCGGAAGATTCCGACTTTTCTCCCAGAAGAGAGACACACGGTTCCCCCAGGCTGCTGTTTGACAGGGAGGAGATGAAGGCCAGAGTCTTCACTGAGGACACAGCGCTGCTGAAGCTCAGAGAGGTTTAACTTCTCTGCTGTGTTCGGGTCGATGAGCTCTCGCCGCTGGAGCCACGACCGGAGCTTGGTGGACATCCTGGGAGTCAGGAGGCCCATATCCTCTGCCATCTCTAGATTCAGTCTCTCTCCTCTGGCATCTTTTAGACCTCCAGTGTTTATCTGGAGTTCTAGAATACGGAGCCCCACCACTTCTCTAATAAGCCCCTCCTGCATAGCTGCGACCACGGGCAGGAAACGTTGCTCCGTTGGTACAGCCTTGTCCACCACTTGCAAGGCACTTTCGAACATGGCCAGTGATTGGCTGGTGTGGGTGTCAATCAAGCCTCGAGCCAGAGCTTGCTCCACAGAGAGCCTGAGGGCGGAGTCAGGCTGAAGAAGTCCTCCCATGGCAAGCTGGGCTTCCAATAGAATGCGGCAGGAGTCCTGGTCAATAAGCCCTCGCTGTGCCGCTTGAAACACAGGGAAGGTTTCCACGGTTCCCAGGTCAATCACTCCAGCAATGGCAGTCTGGATCTACAGAGAGAAAGAAAAAACAACAATCAATACAGTCATACTGGCAGGAATTGGCAATGGGACTGGTTACTATTTATTTGTTAATAAAATAAGAAACCAAAACATAGCTGTACTTTCTACATGATCAAAATGAAATATTAATCATGCAACAGTTCTCTGACAAATAAAACAGGAAAGGGAGAAACCCCACACCAAGTTACCATAAAGATATTGGCAAACAATATCATTATGGACATCATCTAGAGAGGGCTCTAAATTGATTCACGAAAGCACAGAAAGACTTACCACTATTTTAAAAAGCACTAAGCATGCAAGAAGCAAAGATTGAAAAGAAAATAGAGAAAGAAAACACTAGAAAGCTCCACAAGGGAGAGACCGAAAGAAATGAAGTCAAATGAAAAAGACAAAACAAGGGGAAGAGAAAACATAATAACAGAGAGAAATCAACTATATAAGATTGTAAGCAACGGTAAGAGAGAAAGCCTGCATGACTTACCGTATGGGCTTGTCTCATGGCACCCACACACTAAACGGGCCAGCCCAGGGCTTGGCAGAGCGAGGCGTGATAGGTGAGAAGCTTGGCTATTAGCATTCGGCATGCCACACTTCCCTGACTTAGCTGTTGCACTAACTGCTGGGCACTTGATTCAAAATGACTTGTTGTTGAGACGACTTGAATAACTCAAGATGGCTTTGGAGCATTACCTCTACATAGAAGGTTGAGGTTACTTGTTGACATAACTGCTAGAACGTTCACTGACTCAGAACTGATTTGAATATATTTTTTACATTCATTTACTGCTATTCTGTCTTAGATATGGCTGCTCTGTTCCTTGGCTCGTCCGCGATTCTCCTCTGGCAGCTGTTAGTGAGTTTCAAGCAAAATGGCGGGTTTAAAAATTCAAACATTAATAGTATGCATTAGACAGCTCAAACAAAAACACACATTCAGTCTCATACACACACAAACACTCTCTTGTGATCTTGGACACAACATGCTCAAACGGTGAAGTGAGGGTTTGCATAGCTGGCCATCTGGTGCACAAACATTCTATATTATAAAGTGACTTGTTACAATGTTTTGGAACCTCTGAGCTTAAGTTCGCAGCAAGAAATATAGCTTCAAAACCACACACACACTTCACAGAGTTATCAATAATGGGGTATAATAATAGTGCAATCAATAAACACCTGAGAGGATAAGATCTGTACACCTTAAATTATGGACATGTGTATGAGTGTATGATCAAAATTATTATATTAAATGTTTGAATAATGTTAACAAATAATCACTTAAAGAAAGAATGTCTAACGTAACAAAAATATGGCATGAACTCAAAATTAGAAGGAGTTCTATGGGGGACTACGGAAATGGAGGGTAAAAATTAATGGCGTAACTCAAAAAAATGATTGTTCTGCAAAAAAAGAACTAAGTTATCTAGTTTCTAGCTAACTGCTAGCATGACTTATGCAGTGCCACACTACAGCTGCACCTCTAAGGCCAAGTATTAGCCATATTAGCAGTTGAGCATGTGTTTGATGATAATGATGATGATGACAATGTTGTGGTGACGAGGATGACAACTGCCATGAGGACGATGGTGGTAGTGATGATGAATGATGTTACACTATACAGTATGTGATAGATCACTCCATGCTAAGGCCCAATTCAGACAGTGTACAGCTCATCACCTCATACACCCGAGTCCAAGCTGCTACTGTCTGAATAAGATCTTGTGAAGTTTTAGTCAAACCAATCCAAGTACATGAGTAAGAATTTAGGAAATGGTGTGGTGACGTATGATCAAGAAAAAAATATGAATGCACACTGTCAGGCAACACAAAGCATGCGGTAGGTACATTAAACACACTCATTAACACGCGCGTGTAGCTCGCGAGCGCTCTTCAAAGTCAAAGCAACATCTTATAATAAAAAGTGACACACATTTGCTTAAGGGGCAGTTCCTCAACTTTGCGCCAGCAAAACAAGCGTCATAAACTTAAGCATCCCTTTCTTCCTGCATGTCCATGACATACAGTAATTACGGATCAGCTGTAGACAGTGCTAAAAGTATTACATAATGTCAGTTTGAAAGTATGTTGCTTCTGTTTTAAGCATAAACCAAGGGCATCCTGTAATCACCCGCCCAACCAACCCAACCCAACGCACAACTTGTACACACTCCATCACCTCCCACCAGCCCATCCCTCATCCCTCCCTCAGCCTGTTCTACCTTTCTCTCCTCCTCCTTGGCCAGTTGCTGTTCCATCTGCTGTAGCTGCTGAGTGGAGCTGTCACAGAGCTGGCTGTAGGTGGCTTTAAGTTCCTCCAGCTGGGCTGAGACCTGCGCTCTCTCCTCTGGAGACAGCCTGCAATGGGAGATGGCAGATGGAAAGGTTACGGGCGGTGTGCACGTGTGTGTGTGTGTGTGTGTGTGTGTGTGTGTGTGTGTGTGTGTGTGTGTGTGTGTGTGTGTGTGTGTGTGTGTGTGTGTGTGTGTGCGCGCGTGTGCGTGCGTGCGTGTGTGCTTGTATCAGTGCGAGCATGTGAGAGCGAGATTGTGAGCTCGTGCGAGAGAGAGGGAGGGGGAGAGAGAGAGAGTTCCAAAGGATATAAGAAGGTCAGAAGTGTGTTGCTGTGTGTGTCTGTCTGTCTGTCTGTCTGTCTTGTCAGGAAATTCACCTGAGATATTTAATGTGAACAAAATCAAGTATCGTGTGTGTGTGTGTGTGTGTGTGTGTGTGTGTGTGTGTGTGTGTGTGTGTGTGTGTGTGTGTGTGTGTGTGTGTGTGTGTGTGTGTGTGTGTGTGTGTGTGTGTGTGGGCGTGCGCGGCACGCGCAAGCACGCACGCACGCACATGCTATGAACCTACTTGCTGGCCTGTTTGGATCGTAGGAAGGCTTCTGTGCTTCTGATTGCTTCTGCCACTTCATCCTTCTTAGAAGCCAGTTGCTCTTTGATGGCCTAAATGTGGGTCACATAGACACAGCGTAGGAGGCATGAGCAGGGTAGCGGACAAAATCATGTCTTAAAAAATCATGTCTTCAAATCACTTAAAGTGATACAGTGTAAGTAAGTGGTTTCCAATTTACCTGTTGAGCAGCCAGAGATGACTCAGCATTGGGCCCACCAGATCGTCTCTGGAGGCCACTGACCCAGCCCAGGAGGTCTGACACCTGGCCCACCCTGGCCTGCTTCTCTTCCTCCACCTCTTTCTGCAGGGAAACGGAGGTTGGAGATTTACTAGAGGCTGATGGATACGTTTCTGACAGACATGATGCGATTACTCCCTTTAGTACCCGATAGAACACAGCAGGCTCTCATGAATATGAGCGCCACAATTAAGGGTGTATCATAATAATAACATTCGGTGGAAGATAAAACAAATCAGAGCAAATAAGAAATCAGAGCAAATAAGAGCAAATAGCAGAGCAACAAGCTCACCGCATACCACACAACATGTTGTGAGCTTGCTGATGGGGCTAAATCCGGTATAACGTTAACACCTGAAATACAGTACTTGGCAGCAGGCAGACATATCCCTGGCTGCATTGAACTGAACTCAAGACCATTACAGACAGATGCGTTATTTTTCCAAAATGAAGAAATAATGTAATAAAATGTCCACCTCTTCTTCTTCCAGTCTTCGCAGGGCGTCACTGATGTATTTGACGTGCTGCGTTGTCAAGGTGACGAGGGCCGTGTAGCGCGTTCGCAAGTCCATGAACTAGAATGATGAATAGAGAGAAAATGAAATGACAGAAACACTGAAAAATAGCAGGTGTTCACGGCCGTGAACACATGCTATTTTTGGGAGAAATTGTGAGAATGCAGCACCATATGTTTGATATGTTCTTTCAGATTGATGACTAATAACAAATCATGATATCTTTTCATCTCTCTCCATACCTCCTGAGTGATGGCGTCAGAAGAGGAGTGCAACCTCCTCCGCTTGACAGGGGACTTGTGGGTCGACTCCACAAAGGCTCTGTACGTCATCAGCTGTAGTTCATAGTCCTGTCAATGTGTACAGATAGAGAGTAAGACATCCCAGTATCATAGATAAAGCAAAGCAGGATTATTTTGTATGTTACTTCACATACTGTTTTTTCTCTTGAGGCATACATTAGAATTAAATTGTCACAAACTGTCAAAATACCTTGACTGCAGTGCAGTAGTGCTTGGAGTGAGTTTGGCATTCGTCTAGTTTGGTCTGGTTCTTCTCGATCTCGGCTACTAATGCCTGGGGAGGCAGGGGAGAATGGTGATACAATGTGAGAACAAATAGCATTTAAAGAAATCACACTCATCTTTTGAAGGCAATGGCTATCTCTAACCCTTAATTGTTCTCTCTTGCTGTTTGTACACAGAAAATATTAAAATAATATAATTTTCTCATCATTTTATTCTAGATGAGAAAACATTTCATTCCCTCCAACCCTATGGTCCTGCATGCTTAAGTCATCCCATGTGGAGACGAAAATGCTACCACTACATGTTAAGTATTTCCTTACAGTCTGCTGTGCCAGCTGCTCAGACAAGGCCTTGCTGTCCATCTGTCCAGGCTGTGTGTTCTCCTGTCTCTCTGTGGTCTCCTCGATCCAACTGATCAGCTCCGAGTGTCCCTCCCTGTACTGCTGCAGCTCTGTGGCCAGCACCTCCAGGTCTGTTCGCCTGGAACACACACACAGCAAGAGTTTGGGCTTAAAACAGACAAAGTCACTCTGAAAGAACATTGAAAGATTTGTGCTGCATTCTCAAAATTTCCTCCAAAAACAGCAGGCGTTCACGGCTCATAGCGCGCCACTCTGTGGCGCGCTATGAGCCGGGAACGCCTGCTATTTTTCAATAAAGGTTAAAACACCAAAAGTACAATACAGAATTACTTAATATCGCCCTCCATCTCCATTCTATCCGCTAGTAGTGTCTCGTTTTGTGCTCCACCCCCTTTCTAAGTGCCTCACCTCGTCTCCACCTGCCTCTTGACGCCGCTCCACCTCTCCGCCATCTGATTGGCTCTCTCCTGGTGTCGCTCCAGGTCACTGCTGCGGTCTGGGTGGAGCCTGCTGAGCTGAGAGCCTGCCTCCTTGGCCCGCTCCACCTCCGCCTGCAGAGAGTGGAACACGGACTCCTGCTCCGACAGCTCCTCCTGCCACCTCTGGAGGGGAGGGAGGAGCACACAGGAATGTTAGGGCAAAAAGTGGAGCAAAAATAGAATAAAGGTTAATGTACAAAGGTATTTTTGATTTGCATAGTGAGCTCTTCTCAAAACCCCCACCCTTTGGGGCGGAGTTTAGTCACTGACCAATACCAGTCCAAATAGTTTAGCAACTGTCAAGCTTTCCTGGTCAAGCTTCCCTCTTCTAGCTTGCCTATTGGACAAGGACGGATTGGGGAGGGGCTTAGAGAAGGGCTCATTACGCAGCCAGAATGGTTTCTTACCCCCAGTTGTTCTCTGATGCTGTGTATGGCCGTGGTGTCGGCAGGCACAACGTCCTCTTCACTCAGTCTGCTCTCGTACTTCCTCACCTGACTCTCTGCCTCCTCCAGGCTTCTCACCAGAACGTCTACTGTCTTCAACCTGCAGGAGAACACACACGCCAGGCATGAAAGGTCACAATTATTGAGCAATTGTTTGGTCAATAATTATTGAACAAATGAACAAGTATTTGTCCATTCACAAATTGGCTATGTAGTAACAAAATATTGACTAATTTCTCTTCTACAGTACGCTATTTTACATTTTACGACTTCAAAACGTGAGCCTGTTCATGTACACACTAGCATCATGGCACAAAGCTTGTTTATCTCTAATGTATAATTTTTTTTAAATAGCCAAAGCCAAAAAGGGTAAAAGGTTTTAAAGGGTAAAAGCAGATCTGAGCTACAGAGTACAGAGAAAGTTATGATGCATGTATGTATGCTGATTATTGTGATGATGAATTATTAGATTAACCTGCTGTAATGCCAAAAGATGCTTCTGCATGAGCACCTGTAAAAGTGCTGAACATTTACAAGCTGAGTTTGTATGTTTGTTCGACGAGCGATTGCATCACACAACAGCGAAACTAAATGGTCGGTACTAACTTTTGCAGGAAGACAGAGGAGAGGTTGTGCAGCTGGTCGATCTTCTCCACAGCCTGGTTGAGTTCAGAGCGGAGGACAGGGACGCTGGAGGACGACGGCTTCTCCTCGAAGAAAGACACACAGCGGCGAGACACATCTCCCAGGCTGGAGCGAAGCCCGTCCAGCTCCAACTGCACCTTCTGGAGGACAACATGGAGAGAGAGAGGAGGAGGGTTACTTTTACTGCCCTGGTACTATGAAACATCTATATTGAGGTTTTATTTCCGAGGGGCCAGGGGCGTTTTTGCCATTAGGCAGACTAGGCAGCTGCCCGGGTAGCCATGAGGGGAGTGGGGAGGGGGAGGGGGAGAGGGGCGACCAACAGGCATGCTTTAAAAGGTAGGGTAAGTGATTTGAAATTCATGGTGTAGTACCAGCCTGGTGCACTAGGGTTGCCCAAGAGTAGCTACACTATGTGAACCTGCTGCTCGATCCTGATTGGAGGAGAATTCACCCTCCACCTGGGGAACTTTTATTAGCTCCTCTCCTAACGTGGGGGAGGGGGAAACTCCATATATGGTCTGCACACCTTATAATAGAGCATTTTAACAGAAAAAAATGTTTTGGGGTGATATCTGACAAAAGTGAAATCACTTCCCCTACCCTTAAAAGGATCCCAGGCTAATAAGCCTCATATGGATAAATACATTATACTTGTCCTCTACCAATGGACCCTTACGGGTCCATTTGATAAGGGGAACTCCAGGGAAAATCTTGCCTGGGGCTCCAAATTGCTTAGAAACGCCATGCGAGGGGCAGTTCCAGTCTACCTCCAAGCCTGAATGCAACTTTAGTACTCTTTGCAGATGTGCTTAGCCGTTTGTGTCCAAATCATTTAGTCTGGTAGGAAGGTAGGGGTCCCATGCACCCGAAAGATATATTTTTCTAACCTAGTTTTTTATAATCCCTAAAGTGTCTAGTTATTGAATTTTGATGTTCCCCAATCAGATTTTTGTCCCACATGTGTTTTTTTAATCATATATTGTATCCGTTCTGGATTTTCGGCAGTGAAAAAAGAAAACTTTAAACGAGGATATCTCCAGAACTGTACATCTGACAGAAACCATTCACCCCATGCCATGTTCGTCTTTGCAAGATGAATTGATTGATATGATGTTTGCCATGATTCCATCATCCATAGTGCATACAAACCCAAATTAACACAGAATTTGTTATAATTCGTCTATACTGCAATGACAACAACTCCTCCCCCATGCACCCGATTGATATATTTTTTCAAACCTTTGCATTTTTACAATCTTCAAGATGTATAGTAAACAACTGTTGATGTTACCCATTCACATTTCTGCCCCATATGTGTTTTTTCAAACCATATGTGTATCCATTGCGGATCTTGAGCTGTGAAACATGAAAACTTTAAATCAGTATATCTCCAGAACTGTACATCTGACAGAAACCATTCACCCCACGGCATGTTCGTCTTTTGATGATGAATTGACTGATATGACGTTTGCCATGGTTCCATCATGCATAGTGCATACAAACCCAAATTAACACATTTTTTTTTTATAATTCGTCTATACTGCAATGACAACAACTCCTCCCCCCTGCAGCCTGCACCCGAAAGATATATTTTTTCAAACATTTGCATTTTTACAATCTTCAAGATGTATATTAAATAACTGTTGATGTTACCCATTCACATTTCTGTCCCATATGTGTTTTTCCCCCAAAACCATGTGTATCCATTCCGGATCTTCAGCTGTGAAATATGAAAACTTTAAATCAGTATATCTCCAGAACTGTACTTCTGACAGAAACCATTCACCCCATGTCATGTTCGTCTTTGCATGATGAATTGATTGATATGAAGTTTGACCATGATTCCATCATGCATAGTGCATACAAACCCAAATTAACACAAAATTTGTTATAATTCGTCTTTACTGCAATGACAACAACTCTTCCCCCCAGCAGCTGATTGATATATTTTTTAAAACATTTGCATTTTTACAATCTTCAAGATGTATATTGAATAACTGTTGATGTTACCCATTCACATTTCTGTCCCATATGTGTTTTTTCAAACCATATGTGTATCCATCCCGGATCTTCAGCTGTGAAATATGAAAACTTTAAATCAGTATATCTCCAGAAATGTACAACTGACAGAAACCATTCACCCCATGCCATGTTCGTCTTTGCAAGATGAATTGATTGATATGAAGTTTGACCATGGTTCCATCATGCATAGTGCATACAAGCCCAAATTAACACAAAAAATGTTATATTTTGTCTATACTGCAATGACAACAGTTCCTCCTGCATGCACCCTATTGATATATTTTTTCTAGCATTTGCATTTTTACAATCTTCAAGATGTATAGTAAACAACTGCTGATGTTATCCACTTCAAATATGGGCACAGGTGTGTTTATTCTGGGATATTGTTTGCTATAGGGCCCAGTGAATTTCCACAAATGCAAAAAAGAGAATGGCCAGCTCAATTACCATCATAAGGACAAGCTGATATAGAACAGCAGTTTGTAGGGGGTGGGGACAATTATATACTGTACAGTATCCTATATATTCAAACTGAATCATCAGCACCTGTATCATGCTCCAGCAACAAAGAAATCCAAGAGAGACGATGGTAGAAAATTCCAACAACATGCTCCTGAAATACCTGTATGTGTTTTACATGTGCCTGGCTTTGAGCATCAAAACTTTCAGCATTCTGTCAAGCTTGCCCAGCTACACAGTATCTGTGATATACGTCTCCACAAAGCTGCTGATTCCCTTTTTCGCATGGAGGATGTATGTAATCTTATTCCATAGAGTTGTGCTGGTGTCAATTTAGCAACAACTGGTTATCATCAAGCCTGCTACCAAAAGTTTACAATGAACCAGAAACACTTGCAGAAGAGGTCTAGTGTGGTACATCCTCTAGTAGTGTCACAATCACCTCATAAACAAGCCCCTACCAAACAGTTGTTTCCTCCAGGGTGCATCTTTTGTGGAAAGCTTGACGTGAAAGTGTTGTGAAACACCAAAGATGCATTCAGTGATTTTAACCCAATGTGCAATCACTTCCTTGACCTCCTACAGCTGATAGGCTGATCTGATGGATAAACTCATCCCAACTGATCTCCTAAAGTTCCTGACCCTCATCATTACTGGTGATGCTGACGTGGAGAAGTGTGCTGCGATGGAGACGGTGAAGTCCAAGTTCCAATGCTCGAGGCTCAATCAGTTTCCATGTAGGCTTGTTCAATCCTTGTCCACTATTCTTATACAGGAACTTAATGCATCTTTAGTGTTTCACAACACTTTCACGTCAAGCTTTCCACAAAAGATGCACCCTGGAGGAAACAACTGTTTGGTAGGGGCTTGTTTATGAGGTGATTGTGACACACTAGACCTCTTCTGTAAGTGTTTCTGGTTCATTGTAAACTTTTGGTAGCAGGCTTGATGATAACCAGTTGTTGCTAAATTGACACCAGCACAACTCTATGGAATAAGATTACATACATCCTCCATGCGAAAAAGGGAATCAGCAGCTTTGTGGAGACGTATATCACAGATACTGTGTAGCTGGGCAAGCTTGTCAGTTGCAGAACCTTGACAGAATGCTGTAAAGTTTCGATGCTCAAAGCCAGGCACATGTAAAACACATATTTCTGGAGCATGTTGATGGAATTTTCTACCATCGTCTCTCTTGGATTTCTTTGTTGCTGGAGCATGATACAGGTGCTGATGATTCAGTTTGAATATATAGGATACTGTACAGTATGTAATTGTCCCCATCCCCTACAAACTGCTGTTCTATATCAGCTTGTCCTTATGATGGTAATTGAGCTGGCCATTCTCTTTTTTGCATTTGTGGAAATTCACTGGGCCCTATAGCAAACAATATCCCAGAATAAACACACCTGTGCCCATATTTGAAGTGGATAACATCAGCAGTTGTTTACTATACATCTTGAAGATTGTAAAAATGCCAATGCTAGAAAAAATATATCAATAGGGTGCATGCAGGAGGAACTGTTGTCATTGCAGTATAGACAAAATATGATATTTTGTGTTAATTTGGGTTTGTATGCACTATGCATGATGGAACCATGGTCAAACTTCATATCAATCAATTCATCATGCAAAGACGAACATGACATGGGGTGAATGGTTTCTGTCACATGTACAGTTCTGGAGATATACTGATTTAAAGTTTTCATATTTCACAGCTGAAGATCCGGAATGGATACACATATGGTTTTGGGGGGAAAAAACACATATTGGGCAGAAATGTGAATGGGTAACATCAACAGTTATTTAATATACATCTTGAAGATTGTAAAAATGCAAATGTTTGAAAAAATATATCAATCGGGTGCAGGCTGCAGGGGGGAGGAGTTGTTGTCATTGCAGTATAGACGAATTATAGCAAATTTTGTGTTAATTTGGGTTTGTATGCACTATGCATGATGGAACCATG
Source organism: Benthosema pterotum (assembly GCA_039105355.1). Classification (NCBI taxonomy): domain Eukaryota; kingdom Metazoa; phylum Chordata; class Actinopteri; order Myctophiformes; family Myctophidae; genus Benthosema; species Benthosema pterotum. The sequence goes on from CM076970.1 coordinate 12,973,893, forward strand.
GTCAAACTTCATATCAATCAATTCATCTTGCAAAGACGAACATGACATGGGGTGAATGGTTTCTGTCAGATGTACAGTTCTGGAGATATACTGATTTAAAGTTTTCATGTTTCACAGCTCAAGATCCGCAATGGATACACATATGGTTTGAAAAAACACATATGGGGCAGAAATGTGAATGGGTAACATCAACAGTTGTTTACTATACATCTTGAAGATTGTAAAAATGCAAAGGTTTGAAAAAATATATCAATCGGGTGCATGGGGGAGGAGTTGTTGTCATTGCAGTGTAGACAAATTATAACAAATTCTGTGTTAATTTGGGTTTGTATGCACTATGGATGATGGAATCATGGCAAACTTCATATCAATCAATTCATCTTGCAAAGACGAACATGGCATGGGGTGAATGGTTTCTGTCAGATGTACAGTTCTGGAGATATCCTCGTTTAAAGTTTTCTTTTTTCACTGCCGAAAATCCAGAACGGATACAATATATGATTAAAAAAAACACATGTGGGACAAAAATCTGATTGGGGAACATCAAAATTCAATAACTAGACACTTTAGGGATTATAAAAAACTAGGTTAGAAAAATATATCTTTCGGGTGCATGGGACCCCTACCTTCCTACCAGACTAATTAGTTTAATCTGTCTTAATATGGTTTAGTATAAGTATGAAAACTTGAATTAGTACAAGTACTTTTATTAGTTATTTGGAAATAATCCCAATTAATTGGTGAGTTCATAAAGCAGCAACAATTTTGGGTAAATCAATGTGATCCATGTTAGAACAGGTTCAAGTCAAAGAGGGGGTGTCATTGCTCCTTGCCACCAGCAGGTGGTGGTGGAGGGTGTTCTCTGACCTCCTGCTCTGTGATCTGGACGGTGTTGTCAAACTGGCCATCACTGGACAGCCTGCTGGGGGCTGGAGTCTGGATGCCCCGTGTCAGCCTCTGCTCTGCATCCCCCAGACGCAGCCTGATGTTCTGCAGCTCAGACAGGTAGGAACGAGACACCGACTCGTCCTTCTCAACTGTAGACAGAAGGGAAACGGAGAAAGATGGGCGGGTTAAATGCATGTTAACCTATTTTGTCTTGACTAGATTATAGATTATAGATTTCTGACCCTACATTCTAGTTTCTGTCGCTAGATTCTAGTTTCTGACACTAGATTCTAGTTTCTGAACCTACATTCTAGTTTCTGACACTACATTTTAGTTTCTGAAGCTAGATTCTAATTTTGACACTACATTATAGCTTCTGACACTAGATTCTAGTTTGACACTCGATCCTAGTTTCTGACACTAGACTCTACAGTAGTTTCTGACACTAAATTCTAGTTTTTCTGAAAAAAAGTGTCAGTGATGCTCAACATTTCATGCCAAGGACCACTAGAATTATCTAGATTTGGCTGCGGACCTCCACCTGAAAACATGTTGTTGTAGGGATCCCCCAGAAGCAAAGATCTGAGTTAAAAATGTTTGCATCTGAAATAATACATTCCAAGATTTGCGCCACATTTTTCACAATTTTTCAAAAATAGCAGACCTACAAGCTCATAGCGCGCCACTCGGTGGCGCGCTATGAGCTTGTAGATCTGCTATTTTTCAATAGCTAGATTATAACTTATAATGTTAATCGGTGCTGTGTCCTGCCCTCTACCTGTCTCCATGTTGAGGAGCAGCTCTCTGCAGTGCTGCTGGGCCTCCATGGCGTCTCTCTCCAGGTCGCGGCGCTCGGCCGGCGCAAACAGAGAGCTGTCTCTGCTGTCGGCCAGGAAGTCGGCCATGTGGTTCTCCAGGTGCTCCAGGGCCTGCTCACGCTCCGCCTGGGGCTGAGAACGCACCTGGACGGAGGGAGCGAGGGGAACAGGTGTTGATGGATAGAACGCAACAGTATGGAATAACAATTAATAGAACATAGAACAGTAACTCCCCGAGAGTTACCGGTAGTGTCCTTGAGCAATAAAGGCACTGAACAACTGAGTAATTAGGTGAATGTAATGCATGCTGTAAAGCACCTTGGCTAAAGACCAGGGCATACAGAAAACAGCAGAAGATAACACCGTTGTACAACGCATGTAGTCTATATAGTACAGAAGGGGTTTTCAACCTTTTTCATCCAGGGCCCACTATGTATTCTGCATTTTAGCCACGGACCAGCATTCGATGTTGATTTTACTCTCTCAGATGCAACAATAAGCATTTTCAATTTTGTGTCCACAGTTTAGGAGATAAACTTGCCAAATGTTCAAATTAACAATTGTTCTGCATTTTCTAATTGTGTAGATTCTTGAAAATTAAGTAATTCAGATGTTTAAATATAGTTTAACTCTTGAGAGCATAAAATCATCAAGAGTTACAGATCTATAAGGGTCCATTTGTTTACCAACTGTCCATAATTTTATCTCGGGACCACCTGGAATCCTCTCAGGGACCACTGGTGGTCGCCGGACTATTGGTTGAAAACCACTGTACAACAGGATTATTATAATATATACAGTACATACATAAAATATTGCACCCACATGCACGTATACACCCACACCCACAACCACATGCACGTACACACCCACACACACACGCACGTACACCCCCCACACACACACACACACACACACACACACACACACAAATGAATGTATTACCGTGTCCAGGTTCCACGCAGAGACAGTCCTGATGTCTTTTACAAGGTAGTGCCAGGACACAACACTCTTCATGTTGACATGGAGCTGATGCCACAGAGACATCACCTTCTGGTACAACTGCTCCATCCTGTACACAATGACACACACACACATGCACGCGGATTACTAATTAATAAATATCCCTTACGTCTGTGTACGCAAGGAAACACATGCGCAATAACAAACTATTGGGGAACATTATCTGTCAAAACTTTGTAAAAATGGACCCGTGCGGGTCCATTTGGTTTCATGTTTACACTCTCAAGAGTTAAAATATTCACCATCTGAATTAGCCCAAGTCTACACAACTAGAGAATGTAGAAGATTAATGGTCACTTTGATCTGTATGTTTTCCTGTTGCGTTTCCCCAAGTCTAACCTGGTATTGTCCACAAAAGCGAAAGAAATCTTTAGTTTTGGGATCTGCGGGGCTAAAAATGTCATCAAATGGTTGTCCGTGGCTCAAATTCTGAATAAATAGTGAGCCTTGTGTATCAAAAAGGTTGAAAACCACTGCTTTAGGGCATGCGTATTGTACTGAACTGTACTGTACTGTACCTGCTGGCGGTGTCGATGGCCTCCTGGTTGGGAGGAGGAACGGTGAAACACACAGAGGGAACCATGGCTTCGTTCCCCGTCGTGCTGATCACCTTCCACTTAGTCCTCTGGGAGTTGTCTTCCAGAACACACTCCTCCCCACTGCTTATGGTGATCTGAGACACAGAGAGGAGGCGGGCAGGGGGAGAGGAACAGGGAAAGGCACAGGGGGAGGGGATACGGTAGAGTAATGGAGAGGGAATAGGGATGGTAGGGAAGATGGTGGATGGGTAGAGTGAGACAGGGACGGATGGGTGGGAAGCGAGGAGGAGGAGGAGGACGGAGATGGAAAGACAAACATGAAGATGACAGGCGGGCAGTGTTAACAGTATGTGATGGAGAAGAAGTCGGTGACCGATGACAAGTCAGTGACGAAGAAGACAGAGAAGAGTTTGATACAGGAAAGACGGACGACAGAACAAGAGGAGGGAAATATAGAGGGGGTAGGAAGAACAGGATTAAAGGGAGAGGACGGAAAAAGAAGAAGGGCGGGGAGAAGAAAATGAGCCAAAAACAAACAAAACTGATATTGACAACTCATGACGCAACATAAAATGCAAAAAAAAAAACACTCATGGGGTTACATGAGGTTAGTGGAAAGCACTAAAATGCTAAATGATAGCTGAATCCAGCGCAAGGATTCAAGAGCTACTTGACTTCTTTAAAACGAGAAAGCACTTAGTTGTTTTGACAGCAGCTAAAAGCCCTAATGTGCTCAAATTCATCCAGTGCCCCATTGTTGACTCATTTAGGCCAACAATGTAGGAAATATAATGACACAATTGTCATCATCAAACATGTCCTCTGCCAAGGGATATACAGTAATAGTGGAGTTTTTATTTTAAGGACTGGTATAAAAATACACTCAGAACTAATACAGCGGGCAAAGCAGTGGCTAAGGGGAAGACGTTTAGTGTCGCACATAAAGTCACATATGAGCTGTGTAAATGACTGCCCCCCACCCACCACCCCCTCTCACCCCATCCCCTGCACACTCACACACACCGACACGTTGTTGCTGTTGCAAAACAAAATGCACATTGAAGCTTAAAAGCTTTGATTAAAATTATCTTTATACTGACTGAATGACTCCAGGTGACTAAATGTGCTGAATTCAGTTCAGTAAACATTTGCTGCTTGCTTCTACCGACTGATCTCAGGCTTATAGTAAAGGTCAATTTAAACCACATGATATTGTATTATAATGACCATATATATATATATATATATATATATATATATATATATATATATATATATATATATATATATATATATATATATATATATATATATATATATATATATATATATATATATACATACACAGTATATATATATAAAATGCATTTTCAACTTAAAAAAGTATCATTTATATGTTGATGGTCATTCACCAAAATAGTTTAAGAACCACACCAGTCTAATTATTGTACAATTATTGTACACAAAAATGGTCTGACATTTAGTCAGACCATTTTAATCATTTTAATGTTTGTAAATCTTTTCTTTTTTTTTTTTTTTTTTACTATATGACGCATTAGAATGCCCAATTAAAAGTGCTGTTAGATTATTAATGGCATTTGCGTTTCAAGTCCCTATAAATATGAAACAAAATGGAAATATCTATTCCTTGAAGATTAACCAAAGTATGGGAAATGCTTGGGAAGATGGTAAGGTAGTCAGATGGGTAACATTCAGTAATGTCTGTATTACTGCAGTATGCTGCCACAATGTCACCTTAATAATAATTGCGAGTGATTAAATTGATCTTTACTATAACAACTGCTTCAACGTGAACATTCAGCTGACAAAAGCAGGCGCAAGCAGGGCTGTGCGGTGTGTGTCTGTGTGCGGTGTTAAAAGAGCTGATCTGAGGTGAGAGAGAGAGAACGTAGGCAGCTATACCTGAACGTTTGTCTTGTCAGCCCAGCCAACAAGAGGACGAGAGGAGGAGGAGGAGGAGGAGGAGGAGGAGGAGGAGGAGGAGGGAGTGAGAGGAAGTCATGGGGGTATGGAGAGAATGAAGGAGGAAGAGGAGGAGGAGGAGATGGGAAAGGAAAGGAAAGAAGAATTAACTTGGTGAAAACTGCAAAAGTGCAAGTCTGACCTCAGGTTCAGTGAGTGAAGGACAACTAATGTGAGTGCACTGCAGAGGGTGGGCATGGGCACGCACGCACGTGCACACACACACCCACACACACGCCACTTCCATCAATTACACATCTGTATGTGGTGACGACAAAAACAAGTGAGATTGAAAAACAATCTAGAGTGTTCATTTCACCCTGCGATCTTTACAGATCCATTTATACCACTTTCCTGTTATGAAAATGCACACTCTGGGTTTCACTGTGTGTGGCAGCCAATCCCCATTCCTCCATCACCCACCACCCGGCTATGACATTACGCCTCAGTGAGCAGGGCAGCGAGCAGCAGCCACCTGGCTGTCCATGCTACGCTAGCCCTGGACAAACCAGCATTGGATGTATAATTGAAAGGCTTTCTGAGTCCCTGAGGACATCAAAGACGGTAGAGAGAACGTGTCTGTGTGCGAGAGAGAGAGAGAGATGACAGGTGCAATATGCATCCACTTGAATTGTGCCATACTGTCGCATGATGAGTGCCAGTGTCACATGCTGTACTTAAGATGCAACACGTGAGTATTTCTAGCTATTTTCAGACAGATGGCAAATGGATTTTTGGAAGTGGATCAACCTCAAGGATCAGTAGTGTCTGTCTATCTGTTTAGGGAGCCAAGAGGGAGGGCTGTTTCACCTTACTCATTTCAGACAGGTCTAGTTTTCTCCACGTCATGAATCATTTCTTTACTTTGAAGTCTGGAACCCTCTCTAGACCAGTGTTAACATTCACTACTGACTGTACTGCTGTCTTCATGGGAAGAGACAAATAAGAACCCATTGAAGTTATAGCAATGTGGGGAAAACAATTGTGTTTCATTTAAAACTGTGGACTAATCCTCACACTCGTTCCAGTTCCTCAGTGGTCCATTGGTCTGAGATTCGCTATATATGCCTTTTAGTATGAAACCCTCGTATTGACAATTTAGACCAAGCAAAACATTTTGATTCATAATCATACTATATGTCTGGAACTCCAAGGTCCTCTCAGAAGAGAAAACACGTGCAACTGCAATCTGAATACTGTTCAGGGATTACAGAGGAAGTGGATGTCAGAGGGACAGACAGAATGGTAACAAGTGTTCATATTTTACAACCTGGGGTATATAGTAGACCTGGTACTTTCCCTGTTCCCTCAGGTGGAAAGCCCACCCGAGGGAAGCCCCACTTGGACAAGGACATATTATGCAAATGAGCTTCATGCAGTGTCACTTGTAAACCAGTAGGTGTCCTACTTGGACTGATAAATATCCTTCCCACTGAATATTTAGGGGGGACCGCTGCTGCAAATGCGCTAGTGATATAGTATTAATATAGTCTACCAGATATATACAGATATATTTTATTCATTGAACTAAGTTCTGCATTGCAGCATCAAATTTCATTGAGGAAAAGGCGATTATTTCAGTAATGTAAGCTGTCTTGGCACTCTCTGTCCTGTTGCAACTACCGTCAAGGTCAGTTTATGATGTGTGATCATAGATGCAGCTAGATCACGCACAGTAGCTCACATGACATCGATTTGGACCTCTTTGCAAAGGTGATCCATCATATGGATGTAGACATTACATGTTTAAGGGTAAATACAGTAAAACCTGTCCTCCTATAAGCTACTCCAGGTTGCAGTTCTGGGGAGGGGCTCAGTGCACTGTGTGTTGGGTACCATACCTCTATCTGCCTGTAGTCGCAGATGGCTTTGATGGGCGTGGTGGTCCCCACGGGACACTCTGCGCTGCGTGGCCGGAGCTGGACCACTGTCTTGGCCCGGCCCACCAGGCTGGCCACGGAGCTGCGGTATTCTATTAGCTGTTCCTTCTCCTCCTGTCAGAGAGGTGGGGAGTAAAATGATGGTCAATGGTTCAGTCATAAAGCTAAGGCTATTCCGTGTTTGGGGTGGGGGAGGGTTGATGCATGATTGACAGGAACTTAGACAGTCACAGTCTGATTGAACATAAATATTATAACAGGAGTTTTCAACAGGTGGTCCGGGGACCTGAGAGGATTCCAGGTGGTCCCCAGCTAAATGATGAGTAACCAAATGGACGCAGTAACTCCTGAGATCGTAAAATTAAACCAAATGGACGCAGTTTCATTTTACGCTCTCAAGAGTTAGATTATATTTCTGAATTGCTTCAAAAATCTACACATTTAGAAAATGTAGAAGAATTGTTATTTTGACCAACGTTTTGACAATTATCTCTCATAAATTGTACACAAAAACTTAAAAAATCTTGGTTTTGCATTCAAGACACTAAACTCAACATCAAATGCTGGTCTGTGGCTAAAATGCTGAATAAATAGTGGGCCCTGGTATGAAACGGGTTGACTGTATTACAACATCTCTATAAAAAGAAATTGCTAAATGATGGCAGACAATCAGCATGTAGATTCATGAATGTCCTGTATGGATGTACAGTATATAGACAATAGATTTAGACCAATATAAAAACACTAATATTGTACTAAATTTCACAATTTCAGAGGAAAAAGGTTGTCTGCCAGACTGCAGTCCCAGAGTCATTAATGTTTTCTTACTCATACCCTGCACAACCCCAATCACGTATTTCATTATAATTCCTTGTTCATTCTACTGTACAGCACTGGTTGTGGAAAAAGATAACTAGCCCATTAGCCCTGTGGCCCCAGAGGTGTGAATATTTCCCGACTCGATAGCTTGTGCGCACAGCAGTGAAACATCATCCTGACATGCAGAAATTGCATTTCATTTATTTCTACTGTGTCCTCAAATGACACAGACTAATTAAGGATTCTTTAGAGAGAAAGGTCTCCAGTAAACAGAACGGTAATGACAGAGTGAGAGAGACTGCGTATGAACACCAGATATGAGGCTATTGTTAATAAAACGACACCTCCACAGTGAATTTCACAGGCCAGTGGCGATAACAGTCAGTCAGCTAATGAGCTGCAGTTACACCTGTATAAGAAAAGTGCAGCAACAGTGATGACAGCATATAGGCGAGTAAACTAAAATTATTTTCCTGGCATTAATTTCAACACAAGATAAAACTTAGTCCACTGAAAAAAGCATGAGATGTTATCTACACTGTATATACTGTAGGATTAGAGATGCAACAGTACGAAGAAGTTGAAATGGGTGTGGTGCTTCATTTATTGCATGATCTCAGACTATTAGAGCCCAGGGGGTTGGTGGTTGATTGCTAGTTGAACTGTTGATTGCTGGTTATCGTTGAGGCATTTGCCGGCCTCCTGTCAAATGTCTTGAATTAGGGTTTGAGCACACCCGACTGAATGTTCATTAAATGTTGGGAAACGATGAACAAGTCAAATGTACAATCATTGAAAGCCGATGAAAAAACAACAAACTCACAGACACCAATCACGGGGGGACAGATGCACGCCAAGCATGTGAAAATTTGCACACACTTGCCTGCAGCCACAAATAAACAGATGCTGCCCTATGTGCCAGCCAAAGTGATGGGGATACGTAATAAAGCAACACAACGAACAGAGCCCAAACCAAGACAGAATTCTCTGCACAACACTCACAGCACTACAAGATCAAGATGTCTTCCTGATACCTAATGTAGTGTGTATGTGTGTGCTTACATGTGTGCATGCGTTCGTGTGTGCACACACATTCGTATGAGAACTAGGTGTGAATGTGGCAGACTCAACATCTTGCCACAGGAGGCATGATTCAGCAGCATCCCTCTCAAATAGATGTGACCTCACTGCATGTGGCAGAACTGCATGCGTTAGAGCTGCAGCAGCCCAGCAAAACAACAACAACAACCAGGCCAGCTAGTTAGGGGAAATTACTTTTACTGCTTCACCCAGCAAATGGCTGATCAGGCGGCTTAGATGAGCACACGAGGGAGGGGAGCTGTTAATGGTCAAGTAGTGACATACACTTTCACAACATAGAGTGGAATTGGCAGCCTAATGAGAGGCCCTAATGAGAGACCGTGAGAACCAATAGCAACCAGCGACCAGGTCACGATCAGTTGCTTACCGGTCGCAACTACTTTCTTACTGGTCATGGTCGCGACTGGTTGTGGTGTCGACTAGTGAGCTACTAGTTGCAACTTGTTCGCAACTAGTTGGTTTACGGTTGTTACGAGTTTATAGGTCAGCAGGGTCCCACCAGGACACTAACAGGAACCCTTAACCTAACCAAACCCAATTACTACCCCTATCTCTAACTCTAAGCCCAAACCTATAGACATAAGTACAGTATGCATAGAGCAGTGCATGTTCAAATGTTGCAACATTGAGGGGTCAGAAAACTGAGCTCTCGGGAGGGCAGCCTGAAAGAGAGACAAAAGAGGGACATTTCCATTTTTTTCCTGAGAGTTGGTTATGGTCGTGATTAGTTTATAGGTCATTGATTTTTCTTTTAGGGCCTTTTCTGGTTCACATTTGTACACTCTCTGTACAAACAAACGCAACCCTAACCAAATGCGAACAAAAGCTATAGGTTGCAGCCTGATCACGACTACTAGGAAACTGGTCGGGACCTGGTCACTGTCGCTATTGGATTTCGCTCTTGCTGCCCCAAATTGAAGGCAATTGCATTTGTTGCGCTTCAATGCCTTGTACACATGCTATTATTATCACAAGTGAGTGTCTCGTCGCCTATTATTAGCTATTATTAGACCAAACTCAGAGCTTTCAGGGGGAAGGAGGAGGACGCATACAGTCAGTGCATACATACCATGGAGTCTTGTAGAAGGTCCTCCAGTTTGCCCAGTCGACTGTTCTTGTCACAGGTGTACTGTCTCTTGATAGAGTCCTGGAGCTGACGCAGGTACGTCTCACAGTCCCGTGCGTCGTTCATGAACTGTCAGAACGAGAGAAAAACAGTGTTTTGGTTTTCATCATTGTCGTTGCCGTTAAACTGTACATTAAACGGTAGAAGACTGCATTATGAGCAAAATTGGATTCCTGAAGCTGAGCCAGTGGAAAAAGGAATCAATCTCAACATGAGGCGTGTCTTGTGATGTACGGCAGCTGCTGCACACATGGTCTTTCTTAATAGCCAACGGACAAGTGAAGTTTACCTGGAAGTAGGTGGTGTTGTCTTTAAGGTGTTGTTCCACGCACACGCACAGCTCACGCACCCACTGCCACTGGGTCTGCAGGGCGGCACTGTACGCCTGAAAGAAAGAAATAAAATAAAGTGTTACTGGTGGTAACTCGGCCCAAATATTAATACTCAGACCAGCCGGACTGAAACGTTGCGACATTGAGGGGTCAGAAAACCGAGTAGGGCTGTTGCAGTCTAAAAGAGGGACAAAAAAGGGAGCATACAAATGAAACCAAATGGACCCGCTAGGGTCCATTTGGCTATTTGTAGCTCTCATTTGTAGCTCTCAGAAAAAAAAAGAAAAATCATTAGCATGGTGAAACACAACTTGATGATAGAGCCACCGTTGGACTGATCCCATGGAGCGAACAGAGTTTGCGACAGCGTAACTCTGTCTATACTCAGGGTCGAGCCTTCCTGTTACCGTCCCGGATCCACCTGTTGCTCCAAAATGTCATTTTGAACCAATCCAATAACAACCAAATGACTCATGAGGAGGATGAGATGGCTGCTGGGTAAAAAACATACCTCCACGGTCTGTTTTGCCGGATGGTTCTCCAGACACAGGCGGTCGGCGGTTTCCTGGAGTGAACGCATCACGTCCTGTTTGTCGTCCAGGTCTGACCTCATTTCCTGAGCAGAGGAGAGACAGACAGAATGTCGACATTCGATTGTGTGTGTATCACTCGCAATTGAATCATTAAACATTCAGCCTGATTGATACAGTATATAATTCACACATAGCTAAGACCCACTGATTTTCCAAGAAAAAATGGTGGCCATTTTGTTTTGGGGCGGGGCTAACTCGCACTATCGCATCTATGGCTGCGAAAAGGTTAAGACACTCCAACTTGGACACTTTCCAGCGAGGCTCATACATTACAAGATAAATGGATTTTACACGTTAAATACTGGTTCGGATCAGAAAAAAATACTGTATGTGAGTGACATTTCTTTTTTTTATGTTTTATCATCATAGGAAAACTATTGGAGGAGAGGTTTCTCTAATCTACCAGTATGTTATGCTTAGCTGTGATTGGACCATAACAGTTTGGTGGAGGGGCTTAGCTATAGATCAATTAGACTGAATCTTTATTTTGACCCAATAAGATCCTTATCACAATTACAAACAACACAGTAAAATAACAATGAGGAAAAGAAAAATATGATACTTGTTGTGCACTAGCAGGAAATCAATGTACGATGAGTATATAGTAATGACTCCTTTTGTAATTCATAAGGAAATCTAATTTCTGATACAAGTGAACCATTAGTTTTCCTGAGAGTGTACAAATGTGAAACAAATTTGTACACTCTCTCCCTAAAAGAAAAATCATTAATTAATGATTCCTTTCGTAATTCACAAGGAAATAAGTGTGTGTGTGTGTGTGTGTGTGTGTGTGTGTGTGTGTGTGTGCACCACTCACGGTGTACATGTCCCTCTTGGCGAGGATGTTGGTGTTGTGATGGCTCCAGTCGTAGCTGATCTCCTCCTCCTCTCTCTCGTTGAGCCAGATCAGCTCCTCGGTGCAGTGGCACACAAACTCCTGCAGGCTCTCCAGGCTCCGTAGCCGCCATGACGAGTGTTCCTACGGCAAACAAATCACCGTCATCATCACACAGACTAGACCGACCAGCAGGGGAGCGACAGGCAAGCGGGATTAACAACAACAACAACAATCAAATCTGGAGTGTACCGGTCATAGTCAAAGTCGTACGATTTGTCACACGTGTTACGGCATTGGTTTTAAACCAGTGGTCCTTGAGAGAGTTCCAGGTGGTCCACAGGCTAAATTGTGGAAAGTTGGTTCACCAGATGCAACTCTTTGAGAGCGTAAAAATGAAACCAAATGGACCTGCAAGGTTTCATGTTTACACTCTCAAGAGTTAAACTATTCATCTAAATCTAAAACTACACAATTAGAGAATGTAGAATGTAGAAGAATGTTTTGTTTGGCAAATTGTAGGCTAAAGAAATCTTTAGTTTTGAGGTCTGTGGGGCTGAAATGTCAACAAATGGTGGTCCGTGGCTCAAATTCTATTGATGTAATGAGTCACAGTCTATGAACGGACTGCAGCTGGGATGCACATGGGTCGCATTTTTCAGTCTTTGGTATGACTCAATGATACCCAGTTTCAGGGCAGGCACCCGTGTATTCTACTACTTATCTTACTCTGCCTTATTGACACAGAGTTTCATATTCTGAGTTTCATATTCTGAACATCTTATATTTAGTCATAAGTAAATTCCTATTAACAGGCTTAGTGTGTGACAGAACTGGACAGATTGGGACAAGTTATGGGAAAGAAACATTGGCGTGTAAAGGGTATAGATAAGCAGGTAAAAGGAGAGTACATGGTCATGGTCCCCGAGGGGTCCTTATCGGGCTCAATTAAAGCCCTAGTAAAAATGTCACCCAATACTGGCCATTTCATTGTGCATTAAGTGTTTCGCCCGAGGCTTTAAGAAAGACCTGATTCAGCAGCTGAATAACTACCATGCGTCATCGCATGGAGGGAAAAATCGAGTGCAAAGGAGTCAAAGACAGATGTAGAATGAATAAAGCTGCTGCATAATGACATGTATTTAGCATAAACCTCCCTGGCCCGGTCACACATGGCAGGATTAATTAAGAATCAGGGGTGAACTAGGGTACAAGCACACACAGAGACAATAAGGAAAGAAATAAATAATAGTCAGCACTTCTTGGAATGAATTAATGAACACTAGCATGCTCTACACACGGACAAGTCAGGTGCCAAGCTGGTACCAAGCCTTCCTCGGCACGCGTGCGCACAACACACACACACACACACACACACACACACACACTGACCAGTAGTTTGTAGTACTGATGTTCCAGCTTGGCCAGGGTTTCTGAGTAACTGCTCTTGAAGTTAGGAGACACTTTAGGCTACAGGAGAGAAGAAGAAAACACAATAATTAATAAACAGCTCTCCGCATAACAAATAACACAGTGTGTGTGTGTGTGTGTGTGTGTGTGTGTGTGTGTGTGTGTGTGTGTGTGTGTGTGTGTGTGTGTGTGTGTGTGTGTGTGTGTGTGTGTGTGTGTGTGTGTGTGTGTGTATTACAGTATTACCTCATAGTTCCGTGCTTCCTGTATGCTTCCCATGAGCTCCTCCACAGCGGTGTGGATGGTGTTCTGCTCTGTCAGGTTCTTCTCTACCGAGGGCAGGTCTGCCCCCCACTCAGCCCCCTCCAACAAGTCCTGGGGCACACACACAGGCACACACACAAACACATGCACACACGTGCAGAGAGAGACAGAGCGTTAGGCTTACTACAGCGTAGAAACTTGACAATCCTGTAAGGCTCAACAAGCATTTGTAAGCTTCTCCTCCATCCACCTATGCTTTCTCCCACTGCATTTGGTTTCATGTTTACACTCTCAAGAGTTAAAATATTCACCATTTGAATTAGCCCAAGTCTACACAACTAGAGAATGTAGAAGATTATTGGCCATCTTGATCTTTTGTTTCCCAAATCCAGTCTGGAATTGTGGACAAAAGCAAAAGAAATCTTTATTTTTGGGGTCTGTGGGGGATAAAATGTCCTCAAATGGTGGTCTGTGGCTCAAATGCTGAATATATAGTGAGCCCTGGTGTCAAAGAGGTTGGAAACCCCTGCTATAATGGATAACTCCCTAAAACACATTGATGCTGGTCTCCCTTCACTTCTTCTATCCTCGTCTTCTATCCACTTCTTCTATATTCTCTACCGCCTTACTCCCACATGGGCCCTGCCGTCCGTCTCACCTGTGTCTCCTCCACCCATCCCAGCAGCTCGTAGATGAACCTCAGGCTGCCCTCGTCCTCTGACGACGACATGGCCACCAGCTGGGAGCGGGCGGTGGGCCTGCGGAGCAGGGCGGCTGCCCCCGCCGCTCCCACCATAGCGGCACCCAGCAGGGTCTGTCCCAGGGAGAGACCTCCTCCGTCGGTGGAGCGCTGCTGGCCCATCGTCGTCCTCTGCTGCTCCGCTAACGTTGTCCCCAGAGCCTGGGAGAAGTTCCCCTTCCTGTAGACACTGGAGCACTGGAGCCTCAGGGAGACCAGCTCCTCTTGTAGACAGGACCCTCTGTGGGGGAAGGCAACGTACAGTTTACACTGGGTATGGCTAATCGTGGAAATGTTATTGACCCCAAAGCCTTTGGGGTCATAAACTTGACTTTTTAGGATTTCAAGAACCCCAATAAGGGTAAGGGACAGGGGTGGATCTATCGAGACATGGGCATAGGAGGGGCAATAACCCCCTAAATACCCTCACTGCCCCACCAAGCATGATGGCATGCAAAACAACCAATATTTCAAAGATATTTCAAATTAAAGTGCTTACAATGAATTGGAAACGCTACACTACTAACTAATTGTGGCACCACTAAACCAGCACCATTCATCATTCAAAACAGAAAACTCTCTGAGTCAGACCTCTAGCTTTATGCGTGCTGCGTGTCTGTTGCAACTTCAACAACAATTGATGTTATTATTGATGCTTTACTTGCCTAATATAAGTTCTGTAACCAAAAATTGTATGGGTGCTTCATCGCCTGTGGCACGAAACGACACAGGCGATGATGTTAAGGGTTTGGAAAAACTACAATACAACATTACACCAAATACAATATGTCTGTTGCTGTGATATTTTGGTTCATTTTTGTCATGGTACCAAATATACCCTCTTCTTTTGTTCTCATCACAACATACACATTGCGAATGCACACAAATCCCATGTTTGTGAAACGCTGAAGACCACTGACCTCTCCCCCCCATACCCTAACTGTCCATCCGTCTCACCTGAAGGCCAGCTGGTCCACCTGGTAGTACTTCTCGTCTCGGAGGACGCCCAGGTCCGTGTTGAGCTGTCTGAGCAGCGACTCACAGTCCTGCAGGTAGCAGGCCAGCTCCCTCTCACACTGCACGCCCTCGCCACTCTCCATACGAGACATGTCCTGAGCGAATGGAAGGGATCGAGCAGACCATTAGTGATGGAGAACTGAGACCTGTACTGTACTTGTGGTGTTTTAACTTTCATTGAAAAAATAGCAGGCGTTCACGGCCGTGAACACCTGCTATTTTTTGGAAAGATTTTTGCAGCACAAATATTTCAGTATGTTCTTTCAGAGCGAATGTTTGGTAGAATCTACAATGTCAGGACGAAATAGGTTGAAATGGACTTTGTTTGATGCCTGGAAGGAACTATCCGATGCAACTGTTGTTTCTCTCATACTCGCATATATAATGATAGAGTCACTGGTTAACACAGTCCGTTGTGGAATGTTGGTTTAATCAGGCATGAAATTAAGTTAGAGTCCTCATTTAGATTAATTGAATTCATGCTATCCACAGAGGTATTTAGATGAGACTAACAATAATAATACATTTTAATTATAACACACTTTACATATTTATGCAAATTGCTAATATCGTACCACAACAAAGTGTTAACATAAGCATCCGCTCCTAGATGTTTGCGCTGAATTAATCTTAATGTGTCTTGTACCGGTATATTACATCTATGCATAATGTGTTGTCAGTGTGTGTTTGTGTTGTTCTTGCAGTGAGACAAACAACGCACTAGGAAAACATTTGAAACAAGTTTTATTTCCATAAAGCCAGCCTACATACTTTTGTAAATTGAAGCCAAATGATATGTAGCAGTCTTGGTTTGTAGAGATGCCCGATATTGACTTTTTTACCGATATCCCGATATTATCCAACTTCTAATTCCCGATACCGATATATGCCAGTGGTGGAAAAATAACAGAAACTATTTACTATACAAATATTTAATATAAATAAACATTTAGTATAAATACGAATTCATGTTATAGCCTAGAAATACTCCATACAACTATAAATTCAACATGTAGCCTACTTGAGTAAAGTACAAAAGCAATGGTATAAACATGACCGTAGCGCTGAGTCTACATCTCTGTAAATAGTCATAATTTCCAGTTTGTAAATACCGATACCGATATTTTCCGATATGAAATTTGAAAGCTTTTATCGGCCGATAATATCGGAGGGCCGATAATATCTGGCATCTCTATTGGTTTGTAATAATTTGCAGCGAGAGATTAAGAAAATGAGAGAAAGCCTATGCTCGCAGCCGTGAATGAGTGTGTGAGTGAGTGCTTGTTCAATACTCACAGCTTGTAGTGTGTTCTTAGCCAAGGTGAGTTTCTCTTCACAGTCCAGAGCCAAGTTCTGAACCTTATTGGCCATCTGAAGTAGAAGCTCCAACCTGAACACAAACACACACAGTTTATTTATGCACTTGGTTGTTGTGATGTATAAGTAAGTATGTGTGTGCGCGTGTGTGTGTGTGTGCGTGCCTGCGAGTGTGTGCATACCTCTCCACAGCAGGCCTCAGAGCCTTCTCTCTGTCCAGCATCTCCAGGATCAGTTTCCCCCACTCCTCCTCCAGGTCATTAGGGTGCAGTCCCTGAGGAAGCTTGATACGACCAAACTCTATCCATACCTACACACACAGTAAACACACACATACCCACAATGAGCATAGTAGACAGGTACCTAGACACAACCGCAAACAGGCAAACAGAGACACACCCACAGAGTGAACTCTGTTTCTGTTGACTTAATGTCTGCTCCCCAAAGAAACAGCGACACAACCGCCAACCTGCTGAGGAAACAGCTGAGGATAATAATAATAATACTGTAACTAGTGTATTATTATTAGCAGCACCGTCATGGTCACGGCTCTGGGCTTCTGTCACACAATCAGCTATTGATACAAACAACAACTTCACTATACAGTGGTGTAGCTGCAGGACAATGATGTTCAACAAACAGCCACTGCTGATGCCCATGACACACTGTAAGCCCTGCGCGTGGTGTTCGTATGGTGCTTCTATTCAAACCATTACCTCACCCCATTTTTCCCCTTTTTTCACCTCTTTCACTGCCTTTTTGTGTCTCGACCATTCATCCATCCATTAATCTATACATTCAACAGTGCCTCTCTCATCTACATATTAACCCATTAAGACATAGATACTGTATATGGTCTCCGAAACCGGACGTGTGATGACGTCATGTTTCTGGTGTCTTGACCAATCTGTCCACTCAAAATCTGTGCAATAATTTCCGGGTCACGAGTCCCAGAAGTGACGTTGAGTCCTAGTTCTTTTATCCATGGCAAGCAACATGCAGGAGCCAAATCCGAGAAAGTGCCATTTGAATGCATGGGATATAATGGGTGTGGGTGCAAAAAAAAAAAAAACTAAATTGCCGCGCCCATTCTGTCCCAAATGAAAGTCAACAACACGACGATCGTCAGATGATGTGCTCGAATCAATAGATGGATTAAAAACTTGAATCAATAAATTGTTGTGTTTTGCCCTAACGTCGTGACCGTCACGGTAGGTATTAATTGCCGGTTTCACCCATGCCTACCTCCAGTAGTTTGTAGAGGTGCTCCACGTGACTCTTCTCCACCTCCTTGGCAGGGATCTCTGTTTCTTTGAAATGGACGTACTCATTGTAAAGTGCCTGGAAAAGAAGGACAGAGAGAGATGAGGGGTTTTACATGTAGACAAAGAGCAGAAGGGACGAAGGAAGGAAATTATAGGGAGGTGTATGAGAGAGCGATAGAGAGGTTATTGATGTACAGTAGAGAGGGTCAATATCCTCCTGGACACCATCATTTAAGTTCAAACAGAAAATCATTAGCCGTTACTGTGGCTAAAAGCTTTCTAATCACAACAGCCCACCCTGAGAGAAACCACGGCCTTTCACTGTCCTCAAATCAGAGATGAAACCTGAACAGATTTCCGTTGCATGTTCCCACGTGTTACGCCGATAAATGATTCATTTAATGAAGAAAGAAAGCAAAATGGCTGCCACGCCAATGGACCTTTAGCTAAGTCTCTAGTCCACCCTAGGACACTTTCCAGCCAGGCTCATTCATTCTAATGTAAATATCATGGGCTTTACACAGTAAATACGGTTTCATTTTTGGAACCAGACCTTCAAAATCTCTTCCAAATCCATCAACAAGGCATGCCCTATGTAGTGGAAAATACTGTATATGTGTGACATTTATTTTTTAAAACAATGTTTTATCATATAGGAAAGCTATTGGTGGAGAGGTTTGTCTATCACATGTTATGCTTAGCTGTGATTGGACCGTAGTAGGTCTATTGGACAATAGCAGTTTGGGAGGGGCTTAGCTAAAGGTCCATTCCTGCGTCTTTCTTTTGCTTCTTCTCCAAACAAAACTACAATGCGGTTCGACTACGATGACATTCCTTCTGACATGCCAAACGACCTCACAAACCTTTCTCTCAGTCTCTCACCTTGAGCTCCACAGGGTTTTGTGGGAAGTTTTTGTTGGCCATGAGCGCCGTGTGCTGGCGACTCCACTGGAGCAACGTGGAGAACCTGGACTGGTACTCTAACCACCGCTGGTCCACCTCCTGCCATGGGGAGAGAGAGATGAGAGAGAGAGGGGAGAGAGAGGGAGAGGGAGAGAGATTGAACAGGGAGAGAGAGGGGAAATGAATGTTGTAACATACTGATATCTTCTGGTCCGTCACGCGTGACAGATTCATGCATGTAGTGTAAAATTGTTGCAGCGAGGAGCATCACATTCCAAAAGCAATTGCCACTGTTCCAGTATAGATAGACTGCTTCTCCGAGTCGTTCATGATATTGACTGGCAGTGGGGATACAGTGTATGTACTGTAACACTATTGATGCACACCGTTGGTTTAATCCAGTGGTTTTCAAACAGAGGTCCAGGGGACCACCAGTGGTCCTTGAGAGGGTTCCAGATGGCCCTTAGCTAAATGATGGACAGTTGATTAACCAGATGTACCTCTTTGAGAGCGTAGAAATAATAATAAAAAAAAAAAATGCAAATATTTAGTTTTGGGCTCTGTGGGTTTAAAATGTCATCGAATGGTGGTCCGTGGCTCAAA
This sequence comes from Benthosema pterotum, assembly GCA_039105355.1. Classification (NCBI taxonomy): domain Eukaryota; kingdom Metazoa; phylum Chordata; class Actinopteri; order Myctophiformes; family Myctophidae; genus Benthosema; species Benthosema pterotum. The sequence goes on from CM076970.1 coordinate 12,993,348, forward strand.
TGCTGAATAAGTAGTGGGCCCTGGTGTCAAAAAGGTTGAAAACCACTGGTTTAAATCAAATGCCATGGCAATATGGAATATATGGAATTTTCAAAATGGATAACCCCTTGAGATGAAGTTTCTTGTTTTTGAGGGGGTCAAATAACTATGCACACACATAGTGTAGCTTTGTTTGATAGTCATCATATGCATCATATTCCCCTTTTTCTCCACAGGAGAGTCAACAAGTGACCTTGGGTGTTAGGAGCAGAAAAAAGCAGTCGTGACTGGAATATAAAATAAAATATCTGTCTGCAACACATACAGTAGAATGATACTGAGTGGAATACAACAAGCCACACGCCACACAAGACTGGCACTCGTGTGCATCAAATAGCAGTAACAATGCAATGCAATAATGCAACAGATAAATGGTGTGGTCTTGGCGTACATGTGCAGCGATGCCCTCTCCTCCCTCGGGGATCTTGGGGAAGGCATCATAGATGGAGGAGACGTAGGTGATGACCGACTTCTCATCTGGTGATGGAACATCCACATCTAGCAGACACACAGAGAGAGAGAGAGACGGGGAATAAGAGGAGGATGGCAAAACAAGAGACAAACAGAGACTTACAGAAATTGAATCAGGATTATTATGGCGGTTGCAGATGATCACTTATTGGATAGAAGGCGCTCTGTGTTCTCGCTGCTTGCAGCTAAGTCGCTGTGTTTTTTTTTTATTACCCTATAATAAAACGAAATCCAATTGGTTAGGGCGTGCACCGCATGGGCTTTGATGCCCAACAGCTAGTCTCTGATTCGACCCTGCTCTCTCTTCTTGCTATTTGGGTTTATTTTTAATTATAATGATAAAAGTGATGACCTGCTCGTGGTCATAATTGCTATGGTAGTCATACCTAATTGAAAAATGGTCAGTGGGCATAAAGCAGTTCTGTAGGAAACCAATTTTCCACATGAGTGAAGAAACGAGGTGACCTCCATGATCAATATGTGATCAACATGATTTAGGCCAGGGGATACATAATTAATGAGCAAAACTGTTAGCTAAAATGAACACACACTGATGCCCCTCCTGCCAGACAGGGAACAGAAGCAAAGGAGGAGGAAAATAGAAGAGCACAGTCACATGTAAGCTAGTCAGTCATCGTCTACTCGACTCAGACAGTTTGTAAGTTACTCAATTCAGTATTCAAATATTTGATTTTCAGTATTCAAATATTTGATTTTCATTTCATTTAGCTGCCCCGCCCCCTTCCTACAAACACCCATTATACATTAAAACTTCATTTCAAACATGATAGATTCATCAAAAACATCCAATCTTTTTTTTCTGGTGACCGATATTGTCCTAATACGTGAGGAGATTTTCAGTTACTATTTACACTTGTTTTTAATTTTAAGATATTGCTTTAGAAAATGTATCAGCCTCTGTCACTTGGAAGTGTTTAAACTGCGATAATGTGTGGTATTCTGTAGACATCAAGTCACTAGATAACAACATGTAAGCCCCTGTAAGCCGTCCTACACTAATGTAGATGATCAGAGGATAAGTGTCTCACATCAAAGGGTGTTTTAACGGTGAGAAAATGACTTTGACAACCTATTAAATGCATAAGCTTGTCTGCAGCCAGCCTTAGTGTCCATCTCTTTGAGATTAAAAAAACTGATTACGTGCTTTAATAATTTCCCTCACACTTGCCTTGTGACCCAATCTGTCTGACACATTCTGTTTAGAGTCATGCTTTGGTTTGGTTTTTTCATGACATCGTAAATTGGTAAGGTAGGCTTTATTAACTACTGGAAATAAGCAACAGGTCAAGTGTAAAGTAGCGTGCTGTAAAAGAAGCCTCCGAGAGCATCTGCCAAACCCATATACTGTATTGATGATGCTACAATTCTATACCAACATTTAATCAGCCAGGAAACTGGGCGAATCTGCTAGCAGCTAGCACACAAACTGAATAGTCTGGCCCCACTCAGTTGTGACAGGATTTCGCTGGCCAAAGCCCCCTAGTTGTGGGATAAAAATCAGTCTAAGCAGTCCAATATACAGTACTGTATGCAGCAGTGAGCATTCATTCATTCAGGCATCCAGTCGGTCTCACCCTCAGCGTCCAGTAGTCTGGTTACTCCTAGCGACTCGGCGATCTCGAACGCCTGCTCCAGGTTGTCACGGTTACTCTGCCGAGACACCACCTCCATGTCAATCAGGTCGGGCCTGGAGGACGGAGAGTAAACACGGCTTCAGGCTTCAGAGTGTGCACGTGCGTGTGTATGTGTGTGTATGTGTGCGCGTGTTGTAACAGGAAGACTCGGCCCTGGTATCGACAGAGTCGCAAACTCTGTTCACTTCAAGGGATCATTCCAATGGCGGCTCTATCGTCAAGTTGTGTTTCACCATGTTAAATGATTTTTCTTTTAGGTCCTTTTTTCTGAGAATGTACAAATGTGAACCAAATGGACCCGCTAGGGTCCATTTGGTTCACATTGTACACTCTCAGGAAAATGTTTGAAATGTTCCTCTTTTAGGCTGCAACAGCTCTCACGAGAGCTCAGTTTTCTGACCCCTCAATGTCGCAACATTTCAGTATTATTTGAGCCAAGCCTTCATGTATCTGTGTGTGTGTGTGTGTGCGTATATACCTGTATCTGTGCAGAAGGGCGTTGAACATGTGTCCATTGCTCCAGGAGGAGGTGAAGTTGGTACAGCGGAGGCCGGCGTAGCCCTCTGTCGCCTGTTGGCTCCATAGCAGTAACTTCTCCTTGGCGGTCAGATCACCTGACTCTCCACTCACGTAGATCTCTGAAATCTGGACACACACAAACACACAGACACAGTCAAATATCTGACATGGAGTAAAAGGCCGTCAGAATCTGGAGTTGAACCCGCAGCACACTGCCAGTGCCAGCCTGGATTACAAGCGAAGGTGCCCTAGGGGCCACTGAGCCACGAGCCAAACCCACATCCTGTAGTCTGTATCTTTGTTATATCGGGAACTCACAACCAACCACAAGTATGTTTGGTAAAACTATCTGAACATCAGTCATGCTAATAGCCATAAACAAAATCAGAAAATGTTGTGAAACTTTTGCCAAAGCACAAACGCGCACGTACGCACGAACACACGCACACACGCACACACGCACAGTTTGCAGTAACGTGTCGTGTCGTGTATGAGTCACACACACAGAACCTCAGCGACAAGGCTTTCGGTTTTTTGATTAAAGCTGTCGTCCTTCTTCGCATCACTCATCTGTCAAACAAATAACAATCCTTTCCCATGGTGTGTGTGTGTGTGTGTGTGTGTGTGTGTGTGTGTGTGTCTGTGTTGTGTGTGTGTGTGTGTGTGTGTGTGTGTGTGTGTGTGTGTGTGTGTGTGTGTGTGTGTGTGTGTGTGTGTGTGTGTGTGTGTGTGTGTGTGTGTGTGTGTGTGTGTGTGTGTGTGTGTGTGCCCAAGAGAGAGAATTGTGTTTACTTGTGAGTGTGGATCAATATTCCCTCTCCATCATCATTCTTCCAACAGTCTGGCCGTCTCATTAGCTAGTTTCCTCATCACCCTCCATCCCTCTCTCACCTCCTGTCTCCCTGTCTTTTGATCTGTCCCTTCCATTTTATTATGTCCTTTTATCATCTGTTCAGATCCTGACAACTGCTGTTCAGACTCTGACCTCCTCCTGAACAACTGAAGTCCTGTATACTTTGTCACAGGACATGGATAACACAAGGTTGCATGCACATTTTGCATTGTGAGTAAAAAACACATAACCCTCAGCTAAATGAGCACAGGCTGCTTTTACTGGTGTAATGGTGCAACTTCAATCGATGGTCAACCAAGCAAACACTGACCTAAAAGTCATTTGTTGTTAAAACTGGAAAAGCATCCAAGATTTGCTCCACATTTTCACCATTTTCAAAAATATCAGACCTACAAGCTCATAGCGCGCCACTCCGTGGCGCGCTATGAGCTTGTAGGTCTGATATTTTTCAATAACTAAAGGAGAGGCTGGCAACTACATATAATTTTGAGTATCTTTGGCATAAAAAGGTTTGAGAACAGGTCTCTTCATGGGGTTAAACTACATGAACACTGACTGGTCTCCTCCTCCACCACCTCATCCTGTTTTATCCCCTTCCATCTATCCAGTCAGGCTGACGTTTATGTGCAGTAACTGGTGGCTCCACCAGGCCCTGGGTGCTGTGATCAGTATTCCTTCTGTCGACTCATCCCTCCTGCACTTTTGTTCCCTGTGTTTTGTACTCCTCATTGCGGTGTGTGCGCATGTGTGTGTGTCTGTCTCTTTATTGTTGCTAGGGGACTGCTGTAACAGAAGACAGGCAGACAGACAGACAGACAAACAGAGAGACAGACAGACTCCTAGCAGTATGATCAGAGGCGAGGTCATACCGTATAAGACACTGAGTTCCTATAGAGTTTGGCAGCGTTCCCCGACATCGTGACGGTCCGCCTGTAGCCTACAGTACACTACAGCAGGCCCTGATGTCCATATGGCCTGACAGGATACATGCAGGATGCAGCTAACTGCCTATTAATGCATCACTGGCTATGGGGCTGTTTTGGTCTGAAAAGAACCAGTAAACACCAGGAATCAGTCAAACATCCATTAGTAGCTTCTATAAGCTCACCTTCAGTTGATAGTGTATCATCAACCATTTAATGTTGCAATACTATACCAAGAAACAAATACATGTGAAGATAGTCTGACCAAGATACACACATTTTGAATGAGGTAATATTTTGGCAGAAACATTTGTAAAGCTGTGGTAACACACTTAAGCTCTTTGGGTTCAAGTTCAAAGTGGGAACATCTTAAGCCTTCGTTTGGGTAAGTACATTAAAGCAGAGACTTATGTCATCTCAGAGCCACGTGCGCTGCTGGCTCACACAACTTGACAATGCACAGAAAAAGAAAACCACCAGCTATGCAAGGACACCAAACGTACTAATTTGCAGCCAGACCGAAAAAAAGAGTGATTATGGGATACACAAGACAAAGATGTGGACTCCGTCATGGTTCACATGTCGGCCCTGAGACAATAAGGGGACGAATACGTCCCTAAAAGACTGCCATCAAACTGTCTGCCTCCGCAGTAGCACATGTCTGGAAATACTATCATTGACTGGCTTACTGTAAGTTAATACAAGAAATGCAACTATAAGCCCTAGGGTTCACATGTCGCATCATGCTCTTGTGAGCTTGTAGATTGGATATTTTCACTATTAAAGAAATAGATGCACTAGCTTCCCTCCCCCCAGCTCAAGGGATGAAGCAGCGTCTTTTAGAAACATGTCCCCTTTGAAGTCACGGCAGGAGAGAAAGAGAGAGAGGGAGGGTGTGAGGAGATGATAACAGAAAATGGAGGATATGCCGGCGGGAGGGGGGGACAGAAAGAAAAGACAGGAGATTAAAGCCATGAACAGATGGATGTACACAATACTTCAGGAGTGTGTGGAGGAGCGTGGGATTCTTATCTGAACAAAAACACAGCCAGAATGACATTTAGGTTCATCACTGCACTTTGAATCCCGGCTGGCGTTTGGCTGGGGATGATTCTTAACTTGTTTCCTTCCGTCTCGTTTGCATTTTCTGTGTTAGCTCTTTTTTTTGCTCATGCTGTCGAGGGAAGCATATTACGAAGACTACGAGGATTTTAATTATTCTGATGTTACAGTCAGTTGTACTACATTTGCATGTATGAATGATCAATGAGCACCTTGAGCCTTAACTGTAACCCGAGACCGTATTTTTCGCACTGTATGGCGCACCGGATTATAAGGCGCACCTTCAATGAATGGCCTATTTTAGAACTGTTTTCATATATAAGGCACACCGGATTCTAATGCGCATAGAATAGAAGCTACTGCAGTCAACATAGGATAGAAGCTACTGCAGTCAAACAATATAATGTGCACTGGATTATAAGGCACACTGTTGTTTTTTGAGAAAATGAAAGGCTTTTACGTACATCTTATAGTCTGGAAAATACAACACTCATTGTGCGCTGACATTCAACTGAGATTTAACAATTTTTCAATTGTTGAATTGTTCAATTGTACGAATGCTACACTGTATGTACTATGTTCTACATACAGTGAGTGCAGTATTGGACTCTCCAATATCCCTATCGGAAATCAAACCAGCAACAGCTACATAGTCCTGACCGCCTTTGCCTGTCTGTCAGCACAGCTTTTAAGAGAGATGGATGGTAGGATGGAGATTCATAATTTAGGTAATAGATGGATGCATCAATGGATGGATAGTGGATGGGTTGATCCACAGACATAGATAGATGGAAGGAATAATAGGCTGATGGATTACAGATGAGTGGATGGATGGATGGATGGATGGATGGATGGATGGATGGATGGATGGATGGATGGATGGATGGATGGATGGATGGATGGATGGATGGATGGATGGATGGATGGATGGACAGACGGACGGATCGATCGATGCATCTCAGATGTAGCTGTACGGTATGTGTGTCTGCTCTGAGATCCCCACGAGACTCAACAACACCAGCCATACATACATACGTTTGATGAATGCGCATTTCAAATCCCTAATTATTCAAATAAGGTTCTTCACTGTACAGTACACACACCCTGCATGACATGCAGATACATCCGTCTCTTGCTCTCTCTCTCACACACACACACACACACACACCTTTGAACATGTTCGTACGACTTTGCCATGACGCTGCTACCTGGTGCAAACCGTCCTACAGGAGGGTTTCTGTTAAACCATTCACTACTGTACTTGTGGTGTTTTAAATTTCATTAAAAAATAGCAGGTGTTCACGGCTCATAGCACGCCACAGAGTGGCGCGCTATGAGCCGTGAACACCTGCTAATTTTGGGGGAAATTTGTGAGAATGCAGAACAAATCTTTCAATGTTCTTTCAGAGCGAATGGTTAAGTACAGTCAGAAATGTATATGGCTCCAACTTAAAGTGTGTGTGCGTTGTTGCATGCCCTTGCTTTCACATGACTCAGCACCTACTGTAAATGAGACATGAAACAGTAATGGAAGCTGACGTGACGTCACACGTTCTCTACCGCGCGGCACTAGGACACACATGCACATACACAGTGGCAGATGGTGTTGCTGTCCACATTAACTCATGGCGCCTTGCAATGCATTACCGCCACAGTGGAGGCTCCTGTGTAACCTGTTTCAAGTGTTAGCTAAGGGCGAGACACAAAGGCTGTCTCTCTCGATCGTGTGGCTGGCAGATAAAATGTGGTATAGGGCTCTGAAAACTCATCTGGGGAGGGAAATAACGAGGAATGCAGAGAGAGGGAGGGACAGAGAGACAGAGAGAGAGAGAGAGCAGAATGCAGAGATGGGTTGAACTAGGGGGCAGAGAAAGGGAGAGAGGGTGAAGGTATTGAAAGAAATAATAAATGGAGGTAGTTAGGTAAGGAAAGGAAGTGAGGGGAAATTTATCGAGGTACGGAGGAGACACAAGAAGAGCAGTGGACGTGGGAGGAAAGGAGGAAAGGATGCAAGGACATAGAGGGCTGGGAGGGAGATAGGAAACAAGTAAATGGAGAGAGAGAGAGAGAGAGAGAGAGAGAGAGAGAGAGAGAGAGAGAGAGAGAGAGAGAGAGAGAGAGAGAGAGAGAGAGAAAGAGAGAGAGATGGAGTCCTGTGTTGTGTTGATTAGACTCAAGGGACAGCAGCAGGAAGGATGGAGAGAGAGAGTGAGCAAGACGCAGAGTGCCTTCTGCAGGCCTGATAACAGCCTGGACACACACACACACACACACACACACACACACACACACACACACACACACACACACACACACACACACACGCACACACACACACACAGTACAGTAAGCCTTCATTAGTGTAAACACGACGTATAAAGACTAAAAGAAATCAGCAGAGACCTGCCTGTACACACCTACTCTTGGTAATTAAGAAGTCTACACAATGTAAAAGAATGGGTCATTTTGATTTGTGTATGTTTTGCCTGTTTTGTTTGCGAAAACTAGTTTTTGGACAAAAGCAAAATAAGTGTTTAGTTTTGCGCCACATTTTCGCCATTTTCAAAAATATCCTGATATTCTTCAATAATAACTAAAGTAGAGAGAGAGAGAGAGAGAGAGAGAGAGAGAGAGAGAGCGTGCAGACCTGCGGCAGGTGTCTCACAGGTGCGACTTGTTGCGGCGACAGCGGGCTCTCCATGGTGGAGTCCAGTCTCTCAGAGGAGCTGCTGGTCAGCCCTGCCCAGTCAGTCTGGCTTGGAGTGGTTCCTGCCGTCTCTGGGGAGGTCAGGGGCAGGTCACTGCCGTACCCCGACTCCAGCAAGGCGGGCCCCACAACAGGTCCCGGTACTGTCCGGGACGCCGGCATTGCCACCGCCGCGTCCGGGCCCTGCCTTGCTGTCGTCGCCGTCGCCACGGTTTCCTGACTTCCGGTTACGTTAAACGCCACCGGGGCACTGCCGGCGTCCGGTTTGGCTCGCCTGCCGCCCTCCTCGGAGAGCTGGACTTTGAGGACGTTGCCGGTGACGGGCGAAGGGGCGGGCGGCTGGGTGTGTACGTCCGCCTGCTCGCCGCGGTCGCCGCTCTCTCCTCGGTACGCCGGCGAGCCGAAGTCGCTGGGGTACACCGTCCGCACCACGCACAGTTTACCGTCCACCTCGCGGATGTGGACCACTCCTTTGTGGTCCCGGCGGGGAGGAGGGGCACTCGTCTCCTCCGACGTCCCCTCTGTCCGCCCTCTGCCTCCCGCTTTTTTCACCCTCACTCCGTCCTCTCTTTGCGCCGCCGCCTCTTTGCGCAGGCCTTGCCCCTTTTTCTCCTTCTTCGCTCTAAGAATCCAGGGTTTCTCCACGACGCCCTGGACTTTCTCCCTAACCCGGCAGACCCTCCCGCCGCCGGGGGTGGTGCTGCCCAGTCGGGCCGGTGACGTGGTGGTGGTCGCCCCGGCGGCCTGAGGGGTGGGGGTGCTGGTTTGGCCGGGGAGGCTGGAAACGTCGACGGCGGCACTAAACGTGTCCTCCTCCCCCGGGAGGCAGAAGACGCCCCGCCAGGCCGGGCTGGGTTTGGGGGAGGCCTCGAGGGTTCTGCTGCCTATGCGGATCATGCCCATGCCGGGGGGAATGGAGTCCCGGGCGCTGGGCAGCAGGAGTTTGGAATGCGTGTCGGCCGGCTTGGCACCACCTGCTGTTCCCACGGCGGTCACCTTCTCCTCTTCATCCTCGTCCTCTTCGTCCCTCTCTTCGGGCTCCTGGCTCCTCAGCGGTTCGCTCTCTTCCAGCTCGCCCGTCTCTTTTTTGTTCTTTTTCCCTCTGCGCTTCCTTCGGAAGCGAAGGCACCTTTTCGGCGAAAGCGGCGGGGCTCCGGCGTGCCCCGCCTCTCGGGGAGGTCTGACGCAACCCATAGAAGACCCCATTGTCTCTGACCGATTCAAAGCTAAAGTAACTGGTATCGTCAATCCGTCAGTCAATCCATCAGAAAAGGCAATGTAAGGTTTGTTTCTTTCTGTTCTCAACCCAGCACAAAGCCAAAGTTCAATGGAAATATTCAGATAGGCTGGTGTATGGAGCGACAGGTCCTGCAATCATGTGGAAAACAGAAGCTTGAAAGATGCTAGGAATAAGCTGCCACAGAGCAAAAATGAGAGAGAAAGAGAAAAAGAAAGGGAAGACCTTATGATTTTGTGGAGGCAGTTAGTTGAATCGGTGGCCAGGTTGCTGCAGGCTTGCGTGTCACAGCTCCTCTGCTCTCTCTCCTGTGCACCCCTCCTCTCTCTCCTTCTCTCTCTCTCTCTGGCTCTGTTGCCTCTGCCTCATACAAGCAGTGCAGCAGCCGGCCCAACTCTGTCCCAGGGTATTGCGGTCGTGTCTATCTTGCCTGTGTAGACGTGAGTCTGTGTACTGTATGTACAGAATGCTGGCTGCTTTCTCCCCACAGACAACTTAGCCCCAGGAGACTCGTGGCGTTTGGGTCAAGGACACAGGCACTCACCGGTAAGTCTGCAAGTCACGTGACAGGAGAAAATAAATCTTGGCTTGGGTGAGGTGGATGATTCGTCACAAGGTTTTCTGGCAAGTAAACTGTCATCGTCACTCAAACTCAGTATGCAACGGGTTGATGTGTGCATGTGTGTGTGGGGGCTTGGAGGATTCATGGAGAGAGAGAGCACACGCAAAGGCAGTACTGTCCAGGCTTATTCAGCTCATTAGCAAGGCATGAGACTTTACACACACAGACTGCAAGGGGTGTCTTGACAGGTGTGCGTACGTGGGCGGCACGATATCCGACAACGTAATGGGATCGATAATGGGCCGGCCTCCATTCCAACCTCGGCGACAGTTGTAATTCCTCCGAAAATCACGAGTAGGAATGGCAGCTACATTGCCAACACGACGCACGCTTTGCACATGCCGACACACTACTCTATGCAAGGCACGCAGATCCATTACACGCATGCACAGCACGCACACTAGACGACGCACAGATTTATGTGCACAACTCAGTCAATGAGCATTTCGGCCACACGTTGAGAAAAACAACAACAACAACGCTGTTCATTATTCCACCGGCTCACGGCGAAGCAACAAATAGTGTGTCTCCCAGATGTCACCGTGATTCCAGGGGTGTTCCCTATCGGCACTCATCTTTAGTATCCATCTACATCAATTATTGATGCCTCCCCTCTGTTGAGGAAAATGTTATTGCAGTGTTAAGAGTCAAGTATGATCCCCGCTAGAGAGTAGAGACAGATCCACGACAGCGGTCTCAGATATTATCCAGTAGTGCTGCTGACGGCTTGCATTGTTGTGACGCTACCGTGGGTCGCCGTAGTAGTGAGTATCGCTGACGATTGATGTCAATATCTCCCGTAGTAGTGAGGCGGTGGTGTCTTGTTCTGCCGAGACAGCAGGCTGGGCATGTCCAGATTGGTCGTGGGCGTGGGAAGCATAGTGTGCCGCCAGCCAATGCTGCGACAGCTTGCCGGAGCGTCGGCCAGTACTCAGAAGAGCACCGCTCAGACTCGTGCCCCGAGCATTGCCTCCGTGTACCTGCTTTTCCTGTTCATTAAACAGATACAGTCTCAGGATGTGTCAAACCTTGGGAAACTCGGTCTCGTGTGCCTGTGCACATGTTCCCTGCAAGGACACAGTAATTGGAATTGCATTGGAAGGCCGCGGATTCCTCTCGAGATAGAAGGTCAATGTTAAATCAAGAAGTCAGTGCCGCTGGCATCCAGTCCCTAGAATGATAGCAGGAGACTTCAATTGTCCATGATGAACCACAATTCTCAAAATGGCTCCATACAAACAAGGACCAATGGATGAAGGGACAGCCCCTGCCTGTAATGCTTTAGTCTGTATCCATCTCAGACAAGCTCCACCAAAAACTCCCCAGACAGCGTGGGCATCGCTTCTTGGATACTGGTGCTAAGGTTCACCCCTTCGTTGACAGTTCGCGCTCCCTGAAGGAGTGAGGGGGAGAGCTGAGAAGTGTTAGTCCCTGTACTGTCAAGTCGTAGACATTGTACCACATCCCTTCTGGTCTTGTCTGTCCCTGTCGGCCGTTTATTCAGGCTCCAGCTCTCCCGGCTGCTGGTGCAGTGCGACGATGCAACTGTCCTAGAGAATGGAAGAAGCCACAGTTTGCTTGCAGAGAGGGTATACAAAAATTCCCACAGACAGGACACTAAAAAAGGACAAAGGGACGCACAAAAAACAGCAGGTGGGAGAGGAAAAAGAAAAAGAGGACAATCCCAAAGGCACTCCCTTCTTTCTCTGGTTTGCTCTCCTCTCCTCTTCGCCTCCACACACTCTCTCTTAATAGATCCTCAGGTCTGCTGGATCTAATTAGAGAGAGGCATCTGGGGCACGGGGCTGTGGCTGGACGCAACGCTATGTCTGTCTAGAGGAGAGTTTGGAAACCGTTATAGGGAAGCAGGCATGAGATCTACAGTCCAGGTAAAGATACAGATGATGGGATGTCGGAGATCCATAGTCAAGGCCGACGGCTTCCTACCAGTGGATCAGAGCCAGCTAGGATCAGCGTCCCATGAAGGGCAGTCCTCGACGGTAATCCCCCAAGTTTATCTTTTTTGTGTGGTGAGTCCTTAGTGGTTGCTGCGAATCTGTCTTCATGCATTGAGACTACACTAACAGTGAAGAGGCAAAGCTACAGGCTGGCTGGGTTCAGCGAGTTTACACCCCACGGAGTCATAGAAGGCAAAGGCAGGGATGGAGAGTGAGAGTCGAAGAGGAGGAAAAAAGAGAGAGGGAGGCAACGGGTTGGTTCCGTTTAAAAGCAAGAGGACAGGGCTTCGCGAGAGCAGGGATGGATCGATCCGACTGATAGGCTCTTCCCTGGCAGTCTGTCCAAAAAATATGTATGTTTTCTGTGTGCCTGCAAGGCTGGGCGGTCCCCTGATCAGCTGTGCTGTGTGCAAGTCCTTCTGCATGTGTGTGTGTGTGTGTGTGTGTGTGTGTGCTGAGGCCCGCAGATGAGGAAAAAGCCAGGAGCTCCAGTGACAGCAGGAAGCCTGCACTCGTCTCTCCCTTGCTTGCCTGTCTTCCTGCGGTTTATCCCTCTGCCAGGCACCCGCACACACAGAGAGAAAACGCTTTTATCTCCCGTCGGCTGCAGCTTCACACTCTCTACTGCTCGATCTTTCTCACTCTCTCCCACTCTCTCTCTCTGTCCTACCCCTCCCCATCCTTTGCTCTCCCTCCTCCTATCCGCTTCCTTGTTACTGCTACCCCCCTCCCTCCCTCACTCACGCTCACACTCTCCTCCTGGCTGCTTGTGAGCAGTTCTCTCTGCCTAGCACAAGTGCGTACGCCTGCATGCATGCACACAGAGAGAGAGAGAGAGAGAGAGAGAGAGACAATTGACCCAAAAGCCTTGCCGAAGGGAAAGCAGCTATGGTGATCGAAGGGAGAGAAAGAAATGAGACTGTTGCATTTCTGTGCAATACTAACAGGAGGAAGAGGACATTAATGTCACTCCATCTGTCGGTCTGTCTGTACAGCCTCAGGTTAAGGGAAGGGAGTAACAGAATTTTCAGAGAGAGAAGGCAAGTGATAAAGGGATTTGTGAGAGATTTTCGAGTTGAAAAGAAAGAATACAACAGTAGGGGATGTATATGCTATGAGAGAAGGATGGAGGAAGGAATAAATGAAAGACATCTGTGTGTAAAGCACGTCTCCCTCTCTGAATGACAACGCCAAATGTACCTGCTGCTGCATCTCTCTCTCATTCTCTCTCTCTCTAGTCAGCAATGAAGGAATTTTCCTGGTGCATAGAGGCCAATACATCATACATATACGATATGTACTCTGTTGCACCATCAATCAGATACACACACCAGGGAGGGGAGTAGTGCAAGCCGTACAGCCAAAAATAGATCCTTATACACACACATACACCCACCCACCAGCACAGCATGCATGCATTTACAGCTCCACAGTGTGGCTTCAATAGTAGAGCCTGGTGGTGCTGTCACTGACAGAGGTAGAGAGGCTCACACTCCACTGGGACATTAACGCTATAAGCCAACCCTATGGGCCACAATGGTATTGTATGTGGGCCCCTGAAATCATTTGTCAAAACAATTACGCCTATAATACAATATTAATAAAAGAAAAATAGTGTGAAGTGAGGTGGAAGGTTGTTCCAGAGAGGAAAATGGAAAATGATACAGGTCTTCCACGTTGTTTGTGGGACTGACTGGTGGTCAGTAGACCCTTGTGGGGTGTTTGGGGGGTAAAAGCTCTAATAAGAGCTAAAGGCAGTATATAATAAGCCATTAGGAGCAATACTACAGGTGCATGGTGGTTTGGCGTCACGCATGATCCACGTGGCACTATAGATGGGTATATAAATGTCGAATTTTATCTTCTCTCATTAACCAAAAGGCCACAGAAATAATAACGCATGCACAAGAGGCACTAATCAGATCCCCAAGGCTTTCTGCCTGTAAGCCATTATTATCCGCGGTGTTGTCAGGCCCAGTGCATTTATTAAAAAGACTGGTTGGATTTTCGCTCAATCGCACATTGTGTTATACAGTAGCTACATGATAATTAGGGGTCAAGAACAATCAAGAAACAATCAACAATCAAGACATAAAGAAAATATGTCATCTGTGGTCTCCAATCAGTGAACAACACTAACCGGGAACATAGAACCTGATTGAGTCCAATTTCTGGATTTACTAATGCATCATTCATGGCTGAGTCGTGTGTTACTAATAAAAACGTGACGTCATCTCTAGTCTCCTCTCCAACATATTTCGGAAGACTATGACATCACTCCTATCTACTGTAACATTAATTGTAAATATTGATGCAGCCATTGTAGTTCTATCATTGTATCTAGTGGCAGTAATGCAGGCATTGCACATTGCTTTTGTCTTTATTACTTTTATGGTTTGACGGTGACCCCATGTTATCGCACCTTGCAGCGATATTGCTAGTTTGTTTCTTGCAAAAAAGAAGAAGAAACGCTACTAAGGAATCTTACAATCCCAAGGTCATGACATTCCAATATTCTCATTTAGATCCTGTACTTTTCCTCCAACACATCAACAGGAAATGGTGTAGAAGACGAAGATTTCAAACACCGCAGAACACGAGATTTGATTTGATTAAACGGCTGGGGTTTAACCGGCCAACAATCACCCAACGTGTCTCTGAAATGCGTGATTCAATTTACATTCCTGGAAGAACCACAGACAGTGTGACCCAAAAAGAAACGTATGGAGAAAAGACTTTCGGACTGAGGAATGCTTTCAAAAAATAAACCTAGAATAACCATCCGTTAAACGGATCACATTTTTGTCTGACATTCTTATTCCTTCTCAACATGACTTTCATTAAGTCACACAATGGAGGGTTGAAAACCTTCTCCTCGGATGATTGTCAGAACTCAGCATATTAAACCATTCTGTACTCTACTTGTGGTGTTTTAACTTTCATTGAAAAATAGCAGGTGTTCACGGCTCATAGCGATGAGCTGTGAACACCTGCTATTTTGGGGGGAAATTGTGAGAATGCAGCACAAATCTTTCAATATGTTCTTTCAGAGCGAATGTTTTGTGTCAGTGTCAATTTGAAATGGGTTAAGACTTATTCATCAGGTTCACCTTATAAATGATTTGATTTGCTGCTGCTGGCTTCAGATGTATATACAAGGCAGTATATATGAATTATTTTTTTAGCAAATAGGTTTTACTGCAAGTTGCAGTTGTTACAGAGTGATAACACCACTGGCTGTGCTGGTTAAAAGGTTAGGCTGTTCCTAAATTAGCACAAAGAGACAACAGACAGTGTGTGATTCCACCTCTAGAACCAGGTCATGAATACAGTGATGGATTTCCTCTTCACATTCTTACCAGGTCACAAATCTAAAGCAGATAACTGGTTTAGCCAATCACAGAAAGACACAGTTCAGTTAGAGGCGGGTCTTCTAGTGATGATGGGTTGGAAACTTGGGATTTCCAATAAATCATCTCAGCTGTTATATTGGGTTAGCTAGCGACACCTGGTGTCAAACTGGAGGAGTTGCAATCTAGTTTATGGTCGCTAGGTGTTGCATGATGCTGCAAATTAATCTGCAACACTGTGGGGAATTCAAAGTAAATGTTCTGACAGTTCTGCAGACATGCTAAAAACCTCAGGGACAGAGAGTGGGGGGATAAGTGTAGATTATGAGGGAGAAAGATACGGAGACAGAGTGGCAGAGGAAGAGATGAGGGAGAGGTGCTGGTGGTCAGGGGTTTTAACAGGTGGTCCGGGGACCACCAATGGTCCCTGAGAGGATTCCAGGTGGTCCCCAGGCTAAATGGAAAGTTGCTTAACCAGATGTAACACTTTGAGAGCGTAAACATGAAACCAAATCCTTCATGTTTTCATGTTTACACTCTCAAGAGTTAAAATATTCATCATCTGAATTAGCCCAGGTCTACACAACTAGTAGCCCTGAATGTAGAAGATTAATGGTCATTTTGATCTATTTGTTTGCGAAATCCCGCCTGGTATTGTGGACAAAAACAAAAGAAATCTTTGTTTTGGGTCTGTGGGGCTAAAATGTCATGTCAAATGGTGGTCGGTGGCTCAAATGATGAATAAATAAATAATGAATATCGGCCCTGGTATGAAAAAGGTTGAAAACCACTGGTTTATATCACACACTCTTGTTCATTCCTCCAATGATTGATCAAGGCGAAAACCTTGTCTCGTATGACATCAACATCATCGTCATGATCGTCATCATGTTCACAATCAGCACAAGGACGACTGATTACAGCCTGGAGATGGCCCTTCATTGAGGACTCTCCATAGTTCAATGCAATTTGACAGGGGAAAACAATCAAGCTTCATTAGTATGCAAGGAAGAGTGACTCGCAAATGACTCTATTCTCTTTCTGCTGTCGGTTTCAGACACACACTCTACTATGCGGAGCGACAAAGCATGATGTCATTACGTGTATAGTAAACCAAGGACAGAATACTACGTGCATAATAATTAGAAAACAACCCAAAGAAATCAAGCATGTCCTAGAGACACAGACACCCCCGAGGGATAACCAAGGCATCTAATCTACACAGTAAATAGGACTGGCAAGACACCATCAACAAGCAAAATGGCCACCATTTTGCCATCAACAAAATCAATGACCACCACGATGGCTGTCCATGCTTCAGCCTTCAGCCAGGATTTGTGAATCCCTCTCAATTCTTAAGTCTGTCTTCTCCCTCTAGTAGTCTCTTACAGCAATTGTGATGAATTTTCTTTTTTCTATTGTGTTAGTTTTCTTATATGTCACGATTCAACCCATTGTGAGGGTAATCTCATTTCTGCGTTCAGTGTTTCAAACACAATTCTTAAGACACAATTGTTAATTAAAAAAAACTTGTAACAAACCTAAACCGTAGATGTTTTGCATAACACACACATTAATGATGATGATGATAGCGCCCCTCACTTGGGGCATGATTATGACAGCTTTTGAAAGTACATGGTTTAAGTGGAATAGACAACCTTTGCAATATCACAAAATTCCAGCCAGACAATATCTAGTCTCAAATCATGAAATCGATATCACATAATATACTGCTCATCTAGTATCCATCACAGACTAAGCCTCTAACTTTCTCTCTTCTCTAGCACTTTTTTTCCTCATCTATGCTCTGCACCACCTTTCTTCCTTCCTTCTCCTGTACTCACTTTATCTTGTTTTTTTCCCAATCTCACTCTATATCGTTCCTTTCTCACCGTTCTGCTGACTCATGCTGATTGAATTGGCTGCTGCAGTGTCATGCACACCCCCCCCCCCCACCCCGACCCACCCCTGTCTCCATGGCAACCGCCAGCCCAGTGTCACCTTGCTTAGGCTGGTGATGTCATCACCCAATGGGAGAGTGCAGCAGCTCCCTCCAGTGGCCAATCACAGGAGCTACAACTACACACTGACCCAATTACTGAACATGTACAAGAAATCACACCTTTTACTCTTGCCTGCCTGAACGAAACGAATGTTCCGTTTGGCCGTTACAGCATAAGACTCTATTATGACGAACTGTCAGTTAAATAACCTTGTCTTGCCTTTTACACAGCACTAATCGGCATAGACGGGACAGAGTACGTTCCGCTCCGCAGGCTTCAGTGAGAAGGGAACATTTGGTGAAAACTAAAAGTACGCCCACATCAAAGCTCATGGCGAGGAACATTGGAGTTCACGTGACTGACAAAACGCTGTGTGCTGTGTCCTTCACAAATCCACTCAGACATTAACTGGTGGGGAAATGCAATAGAAACTCTACTACTGTGACTAAGTGCAACATGTCCTATTTTATGATGCATGGTATAAATACATACATCATGTAGTTATACTCTTTGCCAATCTTTAAATATTATTAAAAGGGGGCGTTAAGTGGTTATAATGTAAAATGTAACTTGCACTAGCAGACACTATTCATCTTTCAGGCCCATAATACAACATAAAAATATCAACTACCACAGGGTCAACACCAAACAGCAGAACATCTCACATGATATCCTCAAAAATAGCAGGTGTGGCCTACTCAGAGTGTTGCATGTTGTAATCCCTCCGCTGCATGTTTATTCCCTTCTCTGTCTTCACTTTCAACAGCATCCAAACAAGAATTCAATCATTCCACAATTTATAATCTAAAAACGTGGATTTCAGTGATTTCAGTATTCCAAGCCATTAGCCACAGAGCAGCATATGATAAATCAAAGCACAGACCTGGAAGTGAAGGATGATGGTCCAGATGAGACCCAACGTCAGCTTGGGGTTGCCGTCTGTGATGTCGTCGTTCCGGATGTTCACCAACTTGACCTGAAGATAAAGAGTTACAGTTACAGTAATGAAAACATCTGAGATGCTAGCCAACCCAAGACAACTTCAACTGCATTATTATACGAAATGCAGGCTAGTGTGACACAATGGAAATAGCAGATCTATAATTTCATAAATAATGGATTGTGATGATGCATGGGATGCGTTTTTTGAGAGCTTCTATGTTTGTATATTTTCTGAATGAGGCTCCTGAGTTCAAGGATAATAAACCAGACCTACGGCTAACCACTAGACTGCATAATGAGACACCGCGAGGGAGGAAAAGGCCAGTGCTAGTGCTGTCCGCCTGTCTGAGAACCATAACAAGGCCAGAGGAATTGAGATTATGAGAGAATGAGAGACAGGCTCGAGAGACGGATTGAGTGGCCGAGAGAACCTGACAGACAAGAGGCGCAGTTTCTAGAAGCAGTTCATCATAATGACGCGCTACATCTCACTGACTTGAAGGCGACAGAGATGACGAAACTGAGAGAAAGACAAAGTAAAGATTTGAGAGTCGCTGGTATCGAGCGATACACAGGCTATGCGCATTGGAATCGATTCAATGAGACAATGTGTCTGACAGACTTTAAACCATTCCAGGAAATCGTGAAAACGCAGTGCAAATCTTTGAATATTATATGCTCTTTCAGAGTGAAAGTTTTGTAGATCCTATATTGTCTGGTCAAAATGGGTTAAATTAGGTCTCGTAAGACACCACTTTCCAGAGGGATTTGGGGTTGTGTCATTTAATCTGTAATTTCTGACATTGAATACTTCTGTGGAAAAAAACCAACAACAAACAAATGCAACAATTTAAATAATATTTATACATATTTTTCTGTCATTATCCAGTTGGTTTCTCTGGTATCATAGTACCTTATTTTTGGACTTTTGTGTAAACTAACTTAAAGGGGAATTCCACCCATTTTCAAAAATTTCCTGAGTGTACAAACGGAACCAAATGAACCCACTAGGGTCCATTTGGTTCACCCAACATCTCTAAGGTATATTAATGACATGTTATAGAATGTTGAAAATGAGTGGAGTTCACCTTTAAAGAATTCAATCAGTCAAAAGTTCAACCTTCATACGAATCCAAGTGATTATTTGAGATGAAACACATTTTTTGTGTGATGCTGTTGCAGAACCTCTTACCTGTCTCTGTTTGAGGAAGTCCAAGGCTATCTGCACATTCTGCAGTCTGTGAAACCTCATGCGGCCCTTTTCCCTTGGCTAGGAGAAAAAAAGAACAAGACAGACAATAAGAAACAATATGAATCGACAAAAAAGTTCAACACAACCAGGGTGAAGTGAGGCAAACGGAGAAAGCAGCAATGAGTGTGTTTTCAGACTTGAAGCTGCTTTCAATTCAAAGTGCCATCATGGGGTGCTTGAAAAATCAGCAGATGTAGTAATAATAACAACCAGGCGGTGGTGGTGTTCCTGAAGGTGGCGCCGTCTTCAACTGTGTGGAAGCCGGTTAAAGACGGGCCTTTGAAAAAGATGCACAACAACCGCAAACCCAAGCTGGAGCATTCTGCAAACCACGCTGCTCTTCAAACCATGCTGTTTTAACAGGGGTCAACACACACGCAATGTCTGTTTGCACACTCACTCTCTCACACACACGCACGCAACTCAATCATGACTACAGTACACCTGCAAAATCCTCAGTGGAAAAATTAACTCCAAAGGTCAGTTTGTTTTCATTTGGAACACTGGGGATTTTACAGTGTAGTCTAACCAGTCCCAAAACAATCCAGCAATAGCCAGGCTGTGGAGCTCTCAATAGAGACAGAGAGAAGAGAGATCACACCATGCAGAGGCCAGGTGTGTGGGTCTGTCAGGGTAGTACTGTATGTACCACTGACTTTGGGTTGTGCACTGTATGGAATATTATGTCTGTGACATGTTCTGTATATCAATATATCTAGGGATTAATTTGAGGAACGCTGTTCAGCATCTGAATGCAACAAATTTAGGACATCTTAGATGCCATAGCTCAAGACATGAGCCATGACGTTGCATGTTTTGAGTTTCCCAAATACTGCATGTTTTCATGGAGACGTGAAGTGGAGCTTTTAACTTAATTTCACTCGGGTAAAGGGTTTCACTTCGGGCATTTTATCTTGACCTTGGACTAAATCTGCTATAAATGTGGACACTGTGACATACTAAACTGACAAAGAGCAGTGTAAATTAAGCATGCATCAATTATGAGAGCTCAATAATGAGTTGCCATGTGTAAATAATTTAATATTGAGTGTAATGTCTGGCATGTCCTTGTACTTCATTAACTGCAGCTTCCAGTAGATATTTGACATTACTGTCTACCATTTACATTTACCAAAGCAAAGATCTGATTTTCAAGGAAGCAATTGGAATCCAATCTTCTCAGTCAGTACCATATGAACATGTATTTGCAGAAAGAAGACTCAGACAGGAAATCCAAAAACATTCTGTAAAACTTGCATTTAAATGCATTTTCTTCTGTGGGCTGAATTGAAAAGTCACTGGAGAAAAGACTGATTGAATGAAATGCAAACGTCCATGACTTCTTAACCACATTGTGGGTTCAGTAGTTTTTTTAATGATCATGGAGAAAACAAACAGTAAAACAAACAGTAAATCTAAAAGTAAAGTCATTAAGTAAGGGGGGAAACGGTCTCTCCTGAATTGGAGCAGTGATGGCTGAATAAGGTGCTTCCCTGGCACACTGCAGCATTTAAGGCTAAAAATCTTTAACTTTAAAGATAATCTACCACAGGGTATGTACTGTATATGGACAGAGCTGTGAATAATATATTGGTCCATTATCAATACATGCACATATCCAGCGTTGATGACCAGTAATGTTTGCTAATATTATCAGCGTGTGCTAACTAATCTAAAATAATAACTGACAGGGTGTGGTGGTGATGGTGTTGGGATCAATGACACAGCAACTCTCATGCATTGTTCAGGTTTTGGCACACAGGATGGAGGGGGAAACCTTTAGGACCTGTGACAAGACAGGGGGGTTTAAGAGTAAGTGGGGAGCTGTGGCGGACGGGGAAAGGGGGTGTCAAACATACTGCCTGATCTTCCTCATCCTCATCCTCCCCTCCCAGCAAGATGAGAGGGGGGGCGCGCGACACACACACCCGCTTCAGCGAGGAGGGGCCGCCCTTGAGTTGCTATTGCAACAAAATGGAGGGGGAAGGGAGTAGGGGGGTGAGATGTACAGATGAATAGAGGAAAAGGAGAGACAATATATAATGTTCATGATAGTTTGTGCATGATGACAAGGGCAGAGGAGAGAGAGAGAGACAGAGAGAAACACAATGGGAAAAAATAATAAG
Source organism: Benthosema pterotum (assembly GCA_039105355.1). Lineage (NCBI taxonomy): Eukaryota > Metazoa > Chordata > Actinopteri > Myctophiformes > Myctophidae > Benthosema > Benthosema pterotum. Next base: position 13,015,067 of record CM076970.1, read on the forward strand.
GAATTTGTTTGGGTTAGCTGTGTGTGTGTGTGTGTGTGTGTGTGTGTGTGTGTGTGTGTGTGTGTGTGTGTGTGTGTGTGTGTGTGTGTGTGTGTGTGTGTGTGTGTGTGTACTGAATCTGACTGGGACACAGGCTGCCTGCCTGCCTGCCAGCATTAGGAACTGTGTTTACAGTGGTACACTGCAGTTATATAGGCAGCCAATGCGAACACATCTTTGTGACTGTTTTTGTGTCTTATCACGCCCCATCACTCGGCCGCAAACTCCGTTCACTTCATGGGATCAGTCCAATGGCAGGCTCTATCGTCAAGTTGTTTTTCACCGTGATTAATTAATGATTTTTTAGGACCCTTTTTTCTGAGAGTGTACAAATGTCCAAATGGACCCTAGTGAGTCCATGTGGTTACATTTGTACACTAAGAGTGAATGTGAATAGTTCTCTGCACACGCTTCGCAGACTATGTTCAACGTTGGTTTGTGTGTCAGCCATTTTCTGAGAATGATACCCATGTACATGTCATGGATAAAATGTCCCATCTCTACTGGATCTTGTCACTACTAGTGACAAGATCTAGTGTGGGCTGTATTAAGTCTGTATTTTTCAATAGATGAGATTATGTGATTCTATCCCATCTGTGTGGAGAGATCACTGTATTCCTCAGTGGATGGTAGTTGAACCAGGTAAAGTCCCTTCTTACACAGTACACACACCATCAAAACAGGATGTAAACACACTTTAATGAGTGTACACACTACACAGGTTCCGATTGGAGAATTGTATATTCACGGAAGGTATACGGAAGGTGCGTGCTCTGTGTGTGTGTGTGTGTGTGAGTGTGTGTGTGTGTGTGTGTGTGTGTGTGTGTGAGAGTGTGAGTGTGTGTGTGTGTGTGTGTGTGTGTGTGTGTGTGTGTGTGTGTGTGTGTGTGTGTGTGTGTGTGTGTGTGTGTGTGTGTGTGTGTGTGTGTGTGTGTGCATGTGCGTGTGTACACTGCATGGCGTCCGTACCAAGGTGACTCCCGAGAGGACCTCTAGCAGAGAGATGAGGTTGTGTCCGTCCCTCAGGTCCTCATACAGGTCTGTGATGTGTTTCCTCACCTGTAGCAGCGAGACAGAGAGAGAGAGACAGAGAGAGAGAGAGAGAGACAGAGAGACAGAGCGAGACAGAGCATTACTTATAAACATCTCTACATCCACTTCATCACTGTTGACATCTGCCATGCTGAGCAGCCCAGCTCACACTGAGTCACCCAGGCAACAGCAGCCCAAGTCAGCACCAGCTGTGACATCCCATACCCCCACCCACACACACACACACACACACACACACACACACACACACACACACACACACACACACACACACACACACACACACACACACACACACACACACACACACACACACACACACACACACACACACACACACACACACACACCAGCCCGCAGCCAGCTGAATCGATGCCATGGTATCCGGGGTGACATTGGTTGACATGGTGACTTGTCAAGGCTGGCCAAACAGGCCCTTGTGTGGAGGAAGATCAATGCTGTTGTTTATTGTCAAGTAGGATGTCTTTTCTTTCTTGGGGCAATCAGATTAGACAGACAGACAGACAGACAGACAGACAGACAGACAGACAGACAGGATGGACCACAAATGCACAGACAGCACAGACAGGCAGACAGGCAGACAGACAGGCAGACAGACAGACAGACAGACAGACAGACAGACAGACAGACAGACAGACAGACAGACAGACAGACAGACAGACAGACAGACAGACAGACAGACAGACAGACAGACAGGATGGACCACAAATGCACAGACTGAACTGAAGGGAATGAGAGAATCAACAGACAGAGATATACAGAGGCCCAGTGGTAAGTGTGCGGTCAGTATGTGTGTGTAATAATGGTATACCACAAATAGAATAATAAATGGTAAAAATACAAATAAATCATCTCCAGAAGACAGGACACTGTGAGGCATTCCAACAGCACACTGTGTACGACCAACAAAAAACAGAAACTGTTCTGCCTCATAAAGTATTTACTGCAGTCCTGGCCTGATGACAAGAAAACTGTAGTGCCAAATTGTTGCCAGCAGAGGGCAACAGTGTCATGACACTATAAGCAATCAAATGCCCAACATGTCAGCATTAATGGTTTTCAACCTTTTTCATACCAGGGCCCACCATTTATTCAGCATTTGACGTTGAGTTTAGTCTCTCAGACCCAAAACTAAGGATTTTCCTGTATGTGTCCACAATTTAGGAGAGTAACTGGCAAAACGTTGTTCAAAATAGTAATTCTTCTACATTTTCTAAATGTCTACATTCTTGAAAATGAAGTCTCTTGAGAGTTACAGATCTATAAGGGTCCATTTGGTTAACAACTGTCCATCATTTGGCCTGGGGTACCACCTGGAATCCTCTCAGAGACCACTGGATGAAAACCACTGATATAAACAAATCAAAAAAGACTTATGTCATGACATGTCCATCACTATTTTCTATATTCAGCAAACGCAATAAACTAAGTGGACAGTGTTTAAGTTTAGATTTGAGTTGACACTGTAAATAGCCTCCTTCTACGAGGTTACAGTAGCTTTAGAGAGTCTCAAGGTGAGTTTATTATAAGCTGCAGAATACATATGAATATGTTGTTACGACTCCATTGTGTATCTTTTTTTGGTGTTCAACTCTCCTCTGTGGTCCCTCCCTCTGTCCTTCCTCCATGCTGATGGTGTGAGTGTGTTGAGTCACATGGAGGGTTGATAATAGAACAACTGTTAATTAGTCGACAGGAGGTGTTGGTTGTGTCACACTTACTGGATATGAGGCCGCACTACGTGGAAATGTGGGGTTGTGTGTTTGTTTACACAGTATAGCAGTCAGTGTTGTACCTACAGTATAATGTGAGTTTGCTTTGTGTCTCTTCATTATAACACAGGTTGTAGAAGTAAGGAACCACCAGTGGCCACCACTTCTCTCCATCTCTATTTTGGGCATGTCATCACTGACAAAAAAATATGGCCCAGATGTAACATTTCCCGATGGGGGGGCAGGCAAAGACGCACTCATACCATTTTCATTTAAATTCTTTAGTTCTGTGACTCAAGTTTTATATCTTGTACAGAACTTACTGTATATTAGGCAAGTAAAACATCATTAATAATATCAGTTGTTGTTGAAGTTGCATTGTATGTACAATACATACAATTGCGACGGTCTTTGACATGAAAATGTTTTGACATGAAAATATGTTTATGAGAATCCTCTGCATTATGATGTGATCAATCTTCTTACTGGAAGATCTACCCACAAATCAACACTGGGTTTGTTTGTCCCGCATTACTAACAAAAACATTGTCATGCCAAGGAGGATCCCAAAATGTTAGAAGAGACACGCACGCACACGCACACGCACACGCACGCGCACGCGCACGCACACGCACACGCACACGCACACGCACACGCACACGCACACGCACACGCACACGCACACACACACACACACACACACACACACACACACACACACACACACACACACACACACACACACACACGTCATGTGTCCATTGGTAGTTATTATTGACTGGTATACAACTGTCACCTCACTTCATTATTACTGACAATCAAGCCAACTCCTCCTTTATGGCGCTCCCCTGTAAATAAATGCCAAGTTAATCAAGTCTGATCCACCAGGTGTGTTTACTTACATTAAGTCACCTGAACAAAGTACGGACTAAACCTTTTCAACCAACAGGGCACTCATACAACGGAAACTTCAACTCACAGATGTGTTTGCAAGATTGTAGCTCTCATCTATTGAATGTGAAAATTCTTAATCTCCCTTTCCCTCATGTATAACAGCTACTAGCCTGGTCACGTCTTGGCAATGTCAACAGTGTAGTCTGTCGCTGCATAGTTTGACTGTTGTCACAGTCTTTGGAACTGAAACCCCATTGTGGTTAACAGTGTTTGTACTGGCGTGTGCTTGCACTGTAAGGTAGTCTTCCTCAGGTTAAGACTTAGGCACACAGACAAAGCCTTTACACACACGCCTGGCGAGGACCGCGCACACACCTCTATCATAATACAATGCTTGACGAAACGCCTTGAGGTCACAAAGTAGCACCGAGTGGTGATGTCACAGAATAGCAATTTGAACTTGTAATAGGTGAAGTCATTGAAGTCTGACCGATCTCTCTAGTCAGTCTCACTTCAGCTTTTCATTATTTGCATACCTCTCATTTGATTTCCATCTGTGACTCTCTCTGCAAATCTTGATTCTCTAGCACAGTGGTTTTCAACCTTTTTCACACCAGGGCACACAATTTATTCAGCATTTGAGCCACAGACCACCATTTGATGTTGACTTTAGTCTCTTTGCCCCAAAACTAGAGATTTTCAAGTTTGTGTCCACAGTTTAGTAGAGATAGAGATTTAGTAGAGATAGCAAAAAGTTGGTCAAAATTGTGTATATTCTTGAAATCTGGAGTAATCCAGATGTTTAAATATAATTTAACTCTTGAGAATGTAAATGCGGTTTATTTTTATTATAGATCTTTAAGGGTCCATTTGGTTACCAACCATCATTTAGCTGGGGACCACCAGGAATCCTCTCAGGGATCACTGATGGTCCTCGGACCACTGGTTGAAAACCACTGCTCTAGCGAGTTCTCTTTCCTTTAGATCTCCATATGTATTTCTCTTCTAACCACAATTTGTGCGTCCGTTTCTTTGTTTCAGATTCAAACCCTATAATATTAAGCAGAAGGGTGGAGTATTGTCTTACATGGGACAACCACCATCTCCCTCCTACTCACACTGCTATCCTCCCCTCGTCACTCCTTCCTCCTTATGTGATCGTCATCAACATTCCAGCCGTTTTTCACTCTCCCCTCTTAACCTTATAACCCACATGAACCCTAGCATACCTATTGTGGTATTCTCACATAGTCAGACAACTATTCCACAATCTCTGAATGCTATGTAGAGGATGACAATGGAAACATCCCCCGAAATCCTGACCGTTTCTGAATATGTAGATGGTTTGATATTTGACTCCGTCTACGACTGGACATCATACAGTGTGAACTTATTTGCAACCGCATCCCGAGAAAGCCTGTAAGCCAATAAGAGCACATAACTACTGCTTACAAACACTTCCATGCGTGCAACTGTGCATGCATGCGCATACACACGGGAGAGAGACAGATAGCCCTAATTATTTAATGAAAATAAAGCACCAAAGTCCTGTGCCACTACATGTAGGCTATGCTATCAAACATTTCTCCCTGTGATGTGAGCCTGTATTCCTGTGTGTGCACACAGAGAGAGCAGACAGAAAGATTGTCTGGCCACACAGAATTGCTATAGATAAGGTTTACTGCTTGTAAGATGGCCATGATTGGTGACAAGATTTACTATAGGTGCCCAGACGGTTTGCTCAACTGTCTGGGCTCCTAGGCTGCTAAGCCAGCCTGACGGAGAACCACAGGTTTAACTCCCAACTTCCGACAGCCTTTGCTGCCTGTCACTGCCCATCTCTCTCCCCCTTTCCTGTCAAGCTTCCGTCAACTACTGTCAACTATCAATAATTTTTACAAGATTTACAGTAGGGGGGAAACATGAGGTCATAATCTTGGATCATGTACACACTATAAGCACATAAGATTGCCTCTATAACTTTTAAGGTTATAGAGGCAACTTTAATGTGTACAAATACTGTGTTTTTTTAATTGGTTGGCTAAAACACTGCCTCACCCCGCACTGCCGCCCCTCACAAATTAGCACCGCCTTTCCTGAGCCCGACGAATGTTTTGTTTTCATGATTTGAAGTTCTGGATCTGCAGGGAAACAGCTGCAGCATCAAAGTAGAAGCAAGGTAAAGGCTAAGAATATAGCTATATACTGTATCCATTTTAGATTTTTGGCTAAAAAGTTGCCTTTATAGCCTTTAAGTAGTTCAAAGATTCACTACAAATACCTGATTATACTATAGTGCAGGTTAAACAAGAGAGGAAAATGGGGACAGATCCCACACAACTTCTATGTGCTTAATCTGCTTACTGTACTGCTGATGCAGCACCCCTATATACGAGCTGTTTGGAAAACCCTACTCTACTGCACTAGTACAGAATGTTGTATTCTCAAAATAAAACATTCAACACGTTGTACTGTGTTTGTTCTGGTCATGTTTGCCCGTGATAACTAGGAAGTGAAAGTGGTACAGTACACAACATGATGTAGGCCTGTTTTAGATCAGTGGTATTCAACCAGTGGTCCGGGGACCACCAGTGGTCCTTGAGAGAGTTCCAGATGGTGCCCAGCTAAATGGTTGAAAGTTGGTTAACCGGATGTAACTCTTTGAGAGTGTAAATCAAGAGTTAAAATATTCATCAACTGAATTGATGAAGTATGCACAACTAGAGGACGGCCATTTTGATCTGTATGATTAGCTGTTTTTTGTTTGTTTGTTTTTCCACAAATCCAGCCTCGAATTGTGGAGAAAAAGAAAATAAATGTTTAGTTTTGGGGGTCTGTGGGGCTAAAATGGTGGTCTGTGACTCAAATTTTGAATAAATAGTGGGCCCTGGTATCAAAAAGGTTGAAAACCACTGTTTTAGATCATCAGACCATCAGGGTAATTGCAATGCTCCATCTACTGATAGGTTGTTTGGCTGCATTGACGATCATCTCCGCCAGCTCTGTTTCTACTCAATGGAAAGGCTGGGAGCTCTCATGACAACACAGAGCACCCCGTCCTCTAACTAAATACTGGGCTTACGTAATACACTGTAGGACACAGTGGACAGCGGAGGTTAGACAGAATGAAACTGAAAGGGGCAGCAAAGGGGTCAACAGGGGCAGTCTGAATTTGTCCACAGGGCTCTGTGCCAGCTCTGCCTCCTACTCAGTTAACAGAGTCTAGGACTCTTTCAAGACCAAGGACCAGGAACGCAAAGAACAACATGCAAGCATGCCATTGGTGATAAGCTGTCTTGGTTATGGACTGTGTACAACATTCCTTAAAGAAAAGATTATTTACTATAGAAACGGATCATAAGAGCTACAAAGTGTGTATTGAAATGCGTATTGTAATGACACAGTCACCGACTGCAGTGCACCGAGACAGAAACGATGGAAGTTGGGGTGTTGAATTAGCCTGGTTATCAGACTCTAGTTCAGCTTCCTGAAGCTTGAGTCTGACTTTGTCCACTATCTGAGCGATTTCAAGGGGAGGGGTTTGTTGTCAATCATGTGGCTAACGGGCTAGCCTGTTTGGCAACCACACAAACATAGCCAACGAGCGCTACTAGGATGTGAACAAAAGCAGTAAAATATGTTGGCTGATGATGTTTATACAACCAGACGCTTGTTTAAAGAAACTATTTACCATAGGTCGGTTTAATGGACAGATTGATACGTCCGTGATAGTAAAAACACGTTATTGCATAACAAAATAAATCTGACCTACATTTGCAGTCCCTGTGGTTCCCTATGCCTGTCTGTGCCACTATAAGGTTACAGTGGGGCCTGACTCTGCCCTGCCCAGAGTTACAGTGTAGAGTTATGGGGTCACAGAGAATGCCCATTCCATAGTCATGCGATACCAGTGATCCGCATTCTAACTGACAGCAGGCTCTATGTACAGTAATCTAGTATACTGTATTTATGCATACTTGAACGGTAGAAGGGCATATCTGACATTATTGAAATATCGTCATATAGTGTACAGTAGCTGCTCATATAGTTGATGGTATTCTTATATCCTGTTATGGTAATGCCATACATAATTTACAAAATAAATATAATTTGATAGGAAAAGGTTGAGTACCACTGCGATTGAACTGTTTTACATTTCCACCATGCAAAAAAAACACCTACCTTTATGAGATGCTTGTTGACCCATTTCGTAAAAGTTTTCTTCTGTACTCGGTCTCGCTCATCTGAACAACAAAAGAGAGGGGAGATGAAGGGAAGGAGGGGGACGAGAGAGAAACAGATGGGAATTAATTATTATTAATATTTATTACGTAACCTAAACAGCCATTACAGTACAAAAGGTGACATGCCAATGATTAATCTTGGATTGTTTCACATTCACACTCTGTATGATTGTGTGCGCGTGTGACACGCGCGCGCACACACACACACACACACACACACACACACACACACACACACACACACACACACACACACACACACACACACACACACACACACACACACACACACACACACACACACACACACACACACACACACACACACACACACACACACACACACACACACAGCCATTATTAGTGAGATTAGTCAGTGTTCCAAATAGAGCTTGTTTAGCACTGACGAGAACCAGACTCACTCATAATAATGAGAGCTCATCTGAAAGATGAATGTCCTATCAAGATGTTATCCATGTTTCCTCCAAAACCTGCACAAAGTACTGTAAATCAAGTTCTTTGGACAAAACTGCCTTAGTAACTGCACACACACATGCACACATACGCACACACACCCTTCCTGTGCCATCATCTGGTATGCCAGTGCTGATGGCAGGACCTCTGAGTGACGCATACTGAGACAGACAGTTGTTCATAATCATGCGCGTGCTACTTCCATCTTCACAGCAACCTGCGTGTTCTTGGGGACCCAGTCATAGTAATTGCTATGGATACCATAACCAACACAGCTTCATTTCCAACAAACGTGTCACCAGAATCATCCCACTGAGTACACATACAACTGGAAACGGGTAGGATCTGAACAATTTTGTTTTATTCAACAGTCTGAACAGTTCCTTTGAATGGTCTCATTTGCACACTCTCACAGTTATGGGCGTCAATTAATTTATTATTTAAAGGTTTGAGAACCACCGAGTCTGGATCCTCAATGTGGGATCTGGCTCCTTCGATTCCTCCTGGTCCCTATACTAACCCTAGAATCAAAGTGTTGGTATGAATGGCAACCTCCATGGAGCTGAGCAGTCCCGCCCCTTTCATGACGTCGCCCGTGTTCCAGAAATGGAATCCTCATTCATTTTCCTCAGACTTTTCGAAAATGATCTATATAAAGACTATAACGCCACAAATACATCTCAGGTCGTGACAAATCATGACAACACACACAATATTACCAATACAAAAATATATTACCATACAATAAATGGCACGATACAACACTTTTTGTTTCGTTTTTCTTCTTAGAAATTATCTGACTGTCCCAGAAGATTGTGTGTGCTGTCATGATTTGTCACGACCCAAGTTGGCTTTGTGTGTGGTGCAATCGTCTTCTATAAATTATTTTCAAAAAGTCTATGAGAAAAATGAATGGGGAATCCACTTCTGGAACAGGGGCAACGTTACAAGGGGGCGGGACTGCCCTATAATGTTCTATGCAAGCCACATGAGCATTATTCTACCCTGGCTAAACTCACTAGAGAGGGGTTTACCCAGGCTAGCATTATTCATCACTGCATCCTCAAAAAACGGAAGCCAAGATGAGATCAATCACTCTCACCCTCCCACAGATTGCATAAATTCGCCACAAAGTAGCCAAACCAAAACCTTTAGGCTCACCCACAGACCAAAAAGGGGAAGAAATTACAGTAAGTACTAAATCTCTTATCTGTGAATATTTATCACTGTTGCTTTCTGCTGTTGTACCAGTACTGCGTCATCCACTGGACAGGGCACGAGGGGTTAGTGAGGTAGACAGGCCCAGAATAGAGCCTGATGCTGGGAGACATGTCTGTGCTATCTATACAGTACAGTCCCACCCCCTTCTCCTCTCCTCTCCAAGCCCCTCTACTCTCCTCATATCAGACTGTCTGGGAAAGAACGCAGACCCTACCTCCTTTCCCGCTTCTTTTCTAATCACACTTCCTTTGAAAGCAACGGTAAAACGATCCTTACGACATGAGGTCATGTGTTTCTCCACTGGTTCGAGCCACAACGACACTGAGCTCATAACAAGCCGTGTGTGTTATCTACGAATAGAGCAGTGGTTTTCAACCTTTTTGATCCCAGGGACCACAATTTATTCAGCATTTGAGCCACCGACCACCATTTGAGGACATTTTAGCCCCACAGACCCCAAAACTAAAGATTTGTTTTGCTTTTGTCCACAATTCCAGGCTGGATTTCGGAAACAAAACACGCAAACAGATCAAAAATGAACATCAATCTTCTACATTCTCTAGTTGTGCAGACTTGGGTTAATTCAGAAGATGAATATTTTAACTCTTGAGAGTGTAAACATGAAACCAAATGGACCCGTAAGGGTCCATTTGGACCACTGGTTGAAAACCACTGCAATAGAGAGTTAACACAACACAATTCTAGAAAATGAGCCAGATTGTTGCTGAAAAGCTTGTGGAGTTTTGAAGGACACAAGACATCATCCCGACAGCAGACTGTTTGAGATGCTGCTGCTTGGGAAACGTATTTGCAGTCTCAAAGCCACTAGAAATCGATGGCAAAAAAGTGTCTTTCCCTGAACAATCAGATACGTGAACAAACTGATAAGAACCAAATCAAAACCAGGCAAAGGAAAACGTTAGCCTCCCTTCTCTTGCACCATCATGACCAAATTGCACCTTTCTAAATTGCCTTATTGTACAGTATATACTGTAGCCTAAACTGCACCTTCTTAAACTAAATTAACTACATTATATGGAAAATCTACTATGAAGCTGTTTATGGTATTAAAAGAAGTCTTATTTTCATTTACTCTTGGTTTGCTGTGCATTCTGTGTTTTTGTTGTTTAAGTGTCATGCCAACCAAAAATAAGTTTTACTCTTGTACCTTGTTAAGGCCCGGGCTAAAAAATACAGTTATAGAGAGAATTGAAAACCCCTTTTCAACACCATCTCTGACTGACACTGACAGAACAGGACTTTCCCCCCAGTCAGTCAAAGTGTCTCAGATCCATCCAATCAGAGGGCTGACAGTGAAGTGTCACTCCCACTTCCTGATTCCTGTTTACATGGGTTGCCACGGTGACGCTGTGACAGCATACAGCCATGTGGAGAGAGAGATAGGCTACCTCACTTCCTCATTCAAAGATATGTGCCTGCACAGTGAACACACACGCACAACACACACAATGCATACACACACTGACACTCACTAACATTCCGTAAGCACCAACTGTATGACACAATGGCACTTGCTGTGCCATTTGTACATGTCCAACTGGTACTCTATGTAAATAAAAGACTGACAAGGCTATTTGCTTAACCACGGCAAGACAGACATCAATACTGTAACGGTAGAGTATGTACTGTACACACAGATAGAGTTATGTACTATATGTTGGTGTCTGTAGTCTGCTAAAGTGTTACTGAAGGTTACAGAACCTTTACAAGGAATTGGGTAGTTCAAAAGAACAGAGCTTCAGGCCAAAATACCTCTGTTGTTACTTAAAACAAAGGGTCACTTCTCAATAGCACACACTCGCTGCTCAGTAAGGAGCGGCTTTACAAAGAGAAGGCCAGTCTTCAGGGGCCAAGATACACATTGCGTTGTTTCAACACACTCTTGCAAAATGTGGTTTCACACATAGTGCAACGCGGCGACGCCTCCTCCTCCACAAACCTGCCCGGGGAACCGAGCAGGTTGGCCCACAGGATCCTCATGCTCACACTTTGACATGAACTGAACCAACAAGAAGTGCATCAAGGTGACCGCAAAATCAATTGCTTTCTCTTGCCTGTGCAACTACAGGAATGCTGCAGAAGTAAATTCAAGGTGTGGCTTAATTGGAACAATCAAGGAGTTCAAATTACTACGTGCTGTAACACAAAAAGCGCGGGAGACTGACGTGTTGAGAGTTGAAGTTGGCCTCAAGTCAACACGTACTGTACGGGGTGTGTGTGTGTGTGTGTGTGTGTGTGTGTGTGTGTGTGTGTGTGTGTGTGTGTGTGTGTGTGTGTGTGTGTGTGTGTGTGTGTGTGTGCTGAGAGAGAGTGTGAGTGAATGAGAGAGACAGCCACGGAACGGCACTCATTCAACTGCACAGGAAGGCATTGTTCAGACACACAAAGTCACAAGCGCACAAACACAAAATAACACAACACACAGACACACACAATGCCAGGCCATTTATCTTGAAGGGTTGCACTGCAAAGATCCCGTCACTTAACTTGCTTATAACACAGAATTGTGCAAGACGCATTGATCGATTCAGTTCCTGTTGAGCAGTACAACGGATGTGCAACAAATCACTACTGTCCAAATAAGAGTGCACGCATTCGCACGTGGTGTCAATGCTGTCACACGAGGGGCACGTTGGCAGTATGTAAACAAGGACGGCAAACACCCCTATGCACCTGCTGTAGGGGCATGCATGCGAACAGTCTGATACACAAACACTAACGGAAACAGCTACTACTGACCTGCACAGCACATGAGCGAGTACAGGTGAGCGTTGAGATGACATTCGTTACAGTACTCTGGCCACATTGTGTCCCACACGTTCAGCAGTCCTTATAGCAGCTCATGTAAAAGGTATAGGTAATCCAAGAGAGAAGCCAGTCTGTGCTGTTACACGTCTCCACGGTATAGCAGCAAGGAGTAGGAGTTCCACAATAGCTCGCTTACGCAGCAACTGCCTGCCTCCCACAGTCACACACTCTCTCTCTCGATCGGTTACTCCTTTTTCCGACTGCGGTCTATTCCATTACTGCCATGTCAGTCCACTTGGCCAGTGCCCTCTCTCTCTCTCTCTCTCTCTCGCTGTCGTTTGCTCTTTTCCCGGTGAGCAGTTGCTCTCACACGTGTGTGTCAAAGTCGTGGCACAGACTCCTCCCTGCTTTGGACCAAAAAGGAACTGCCTCTCTCTCTCTCACTGCTCTCCTCTCCCTCCCTCAAGGACTTTGCTCTCTATTTACTTGCATACTGCAGTCTCACCAGTCTGTGGCACTCTCCCTCCATCTCTCTCTCTCTCTCTGTCTCTCTTTGTTTGCAGAAAAGACAGATATGTGCTGGCTTAAAACATAGCTGCCAGTGACTCTGCAGCAATGACGCTCATCCATCTACCTGAGTCATCCACCTTGTTACTCTGACGGTAGTGCAGTCTTTTTGTAGTTCTTTTGAGTACTTATGATGATCTGTATTGATCTCTCCTTTATTTGAGCAACTTCTCTCCTAAATAAATTCTTTGGGCCGACTTAGTATTTGACTGAGAATACATGATAAAAAAAATGTTTCTTCTTCTTTGGCACCCTGAGCCTCTTTTCTTCATTTGTATTGTCTGGGTGCAAATAAAAACAGAAGGCTGCTATAGTCCAGAGAGGAAAGGCAGTTATACACTTGAATGTGAATGAGGAAGTGCAAAGAGCAATGCTTTCATAGAGCCCTGGCCGTCCCTTTTATGATGATGTAATCTAGTATGCCTTCTCCTTGCAAGCGTAAGCACACGTCACACACACAGGGCTCTTCAAAGTCGACAAAAAACAGACACAGTGAGTCCTTGTATGTCCCCCTTTGTTCTTTTTCCTTCAGAGCAGGTTTCCTGGACATGCTTGTCATGTTAAGGGTCCTGTCCTTCAGCAGGTCTGCTTGTCTCCGTGTCCAAGCTCTTCTTCAGAGTGACTCAGTCTGAGATTTGACTTCAGGCTGAGCAGGAAAAGCCCCTCTGGACTGATGGTGATATCATCTAATTAAATGCAGAGGGAAAATAGACCCACGGCGAGGCAGGTCAGGTCCAGTGCTAGAGCACCGTTATGTATTGTGTGTATCTAGGGAGATGGCACGGGTCAGTGTGCATGTTGATCTATTGAAGATCATATTTCTGGCCTTGTTTCAAAAGTTATATTTTCCCAAAAGGACATGTCAATAACATGTTTGTTGAGCAGACCTGATGTTACCCAATCAGCAACTTCAGAAGCATATGTGTTCAAACTTTATCTCTGCTGTCAAAGCCAAGAGTGAAATGTCAAATTAATATTTTAGAATTAAAAAATAATAATTAAAAAACTCCTCTTCTGGAAATGTATTTTCTGCACGGTCATGTTTTTGCAAAATCAACACGAGGCAATAGAGCAGGAAAAAGACAGCGAGTCATCAAATGCTTGGTCATGTGATCTGGTCCAGGAAGTCAAGGATGGCATAATCAAAGCAACGGCACAGTAGCAGGCACGATTATGTGCCATGAGGTAATACACCGAGCACAGCAAGTGTACAACACCGAAAACAAACACAAATAGAGGAGTACACACCCTCAGCGATCTAGACACAAACAGCTCACACAGAAGGGTTTTCAAATACACAAACACTACTCTCCCTCCCCACTCCTGTTTCTCTCTCTTCTCTCTGTATCTTTCTCCATGTATCCATCAACAACACGTCGTTTTCTCCTCTTGCAGTGGCATCACTCCGTTGTCTACATCCCTCGTCATTTTCTTTTGCATTGTCTCTCTCTGTTCTTACATCCTACATGGTTCCTTTGCTCCGTTTTTCTATGCAAACTGAATGGTTACCCATCATCTCCTCTCGTCTTCCAGGGCTGACAACACTATAAATACCAGACATAGGCTTAAACACGCCTAATACCACACACTCAATGTGCTTATCCCCTCACGTCCCCTCCTCTCCCTTTCTCTCTCACTTTCCTGTTATCAGCCTTAATCGTCCTCTGTCTTCCTCTCTACTTGTGTGTCTTGTTGTGTGTCTTCCGTCACTGTGGTCTCTCTCCATCTCAATTCAATTAAACAGAGTGAGATGTACGTCTGTTTCCTCCCTGTTGTGTGTTTCACTTGCAATTGTGAATCCCCTCTGCAAAATCATTTTAAACGACTGACATTGACCGCTTTCCATTCAGGGTTTTATATTTGCTGTAGTAATGAATGAATGCATAAGTAGGACCACAATGGAAACAAGTCCCCAGGACCTTTTGTGTCATCCTTGTAGCCGACATGTCTGACTGTACCTTGTTCTGCTTACTTTTCTGACTAATAAAGTAATAAAGTCAGTAAAGAGTATCAATTACCACAAGAAGGACGCACCATTCCTAACCCTAACCCTTAACTTTCAAACCACTCCTACCACTATCGGCTAATTGATCCCTGTAATTAGTTAGTTTGTTAGTTAGTTAGTGGCCAGATGTCTGCATAGACTCCATTATTTGTATGTTATGGGTGTAAAAGGGACAAAGACATAATGACTGGGTGTGGGGCATGCATTTCCAACTTGCATCGTTCCAAGCAAGCCAGTGCTTAACAGGCACCAATTTGGGGGTTATTTTTTATATAACTTTGTAGTGCTACTGACATAAACATGTTCTTTTCTGGGCAGTAATCCTTCCCAATTACCACCCAGGCTGGCCTTCCAGTTAGAACAGCTCTGTTCCCTAGCTCTGCAGCAACACAATAACAAGGCTGTCATCAGATTAAAAATCCCATTCAACTTCATTTGTACTCCTGTCACCGGAGAGGAGAGCAAGGACTTGTTGGTCAGATAATTAAAACCACATCATTTACACAACCCCATTAGGGTTGATGATCAACATTAGGTTCATATATAGCCAACCACAGCTTCTGTGTGTGTGGTGATGGTTTCACAGTAGACCAAGCCGTACACAGCTTAGATTAACATTTAACAGACAAAGGTATTCTCAGGACAGTGTTGTTGTGGTGAGGGTTTTATGACCCTATACTGTATGGCGCCATAAAGACAAGACGTCATAAATTGCATCCTGTTCGATGGTGTTTCACTGAACTAGAGCAGCGGGTTTTAACCTTTTTGATACCAGGGCCCACGATTTATTCAGAATTTGAGCCACGGGCTACCATTTGATGACATTTTGTGTGTGTGTGTGTGTGTGTGTGTGTGTGTGTGTGTGTGTGTGTGTGTGTGTGTGTGTGTGTGTGTGTCAGTGTGTGTGAGTTGAAAGCTGCAGTGCCCCACCTCGCCTTAACCCGTTGCCGTTTCCTGCAGCAGCTAAAAATAAGGTCAGCACTACAGCATCACACTTATGGTGAACATGCAAACTATTGGCTCACTCAATGCGTCTCTGCGATGTCTTGTGAGCAGCTTGTAGATCTGCCATTTTGGTGAACGCTGGTGTCACGTAACTATGAAGCGAGGGAGGCCTGAAATAATCTATAATATGTATTTCGACATGCTAGATAATTACTACATTATTACTTACTTCCATCCACAAACACACACTTAAAAACATACAGCAAGTAACTTTAACAACATTTGGATATATTTGATCAAAAACGGTTTACAGTACTTTGCCCACATTGTGTAATGGAAAATAGAGTAATTCCTTAATGTAATTGGTAAATACTTGGACATGACTCAGTTGTTGGTAATTACCTAGTAGTTACGTGTGGTGATGGATATTGCTTGCAATCTCATGATAGATACTGTATGTATCACTATACAGAGGCCACAATATGATATGACAATATGGCACTACTAAGTGAAACTTATCAATCCTAACCCTGCACCTCCACATCCTAATCCGGCCACTCCGCTACCAAAGTCTATCAGGCTAATTGATCCATGTAATTATCACTGTGACTCCGTTCCCATCCCACTAGCCAGATGTCCCTGCCATCAGCAACTGTCTGCTACCTCATTCTAGCAGCTTACAGAATCCACAATCATTCATTCAGTGTAAAATTAGCCTCAATCGATATATCTACTGCTAACTGCTAACACGTACTGTATATTTGTGTAATCCAACCAGGCAGCCACAATCAATATCACCTCAGACACTGTGGAAACCTGCTATACAACTGTTTATGCATAGTTTTATGAATGTCGGGCATACAACACAGTGTCATGTTAAGAAATAGTTTGGTTAAAACGGGTTAACCTGCTCATGAATCATTGTGTGGTTTGTTTTACGAGAGAATACCAAAGATTGTTATTCAACCAGATTTTAGTACAGCAGAGCTATTATTTGGTCCAAAGTCTGGACCGAGTGTTATTTTTTGGACCTTTTGTTGTTATATTTATTATTCTGCTCAGAATAACAACAAAAATATGTACAGTCAGGTATACAGTACTGTCTCCTTTAGATTTTGAAATTCATTCACAGAGGTGATCCACAAAGTGTATACCAAAATAAACTATATAAAAAGAAAACACTAATAAAACATAACTGACTAATACAGTGGGAACCCATATGATGCACTAGTTGCTGCTACTGTACCATCTATCACAACACTGTTGCAATTTTGAAACAACCCATGTGTTTTGTATTACAGTCGATGCACCTTGACCCTCCTTTGACCCCATTCACACAGCTCCTGAGTCATGCTAAATGAAAAGGGACGACCCTGCTGAACATGCATAGCCAACCGTCAGTCTCTCTGACCTACAGTAACTACAGTACTGCGCTGTATGAATAAGCCTTTTTTATCACTCTGGGAAAGATTAGTGTACTGTATATCCAGGAGATGATAGAGAGAACACTATTTATCAACAGTATTTATCAGGGAGCGGTGTTTGGTTCGGTGCCGGTGTGAAATATGTTTGATGTGTGCGACCACCTTACAAAATGTCTCACACCAAATGAGTGAGAGCATGGCAACCGCTGCAAGAGTACAGTACATACAAGTAAAGTAGACTCTTTGAACCATGTAGCATTTAACTACTATAATAAGTAAGTGTCAAAGCTAAATCACTGTGATGCACATGGAATTTATATGACGTCACTCAGTGTCAGTGAGTGTTTAGACTTATCCATAAATAAATAAGCCGCAGGACTGTGTTGAGGACTTATCTGGCAACAGAGCAACAATTTGTTTACTGAACTTTATAGATTTATAGAAACACACTTGAGATGCTCGTTTAATAGATGACAGTGTGCACTGCATGCACCTTTCCAAGTCTGATTGCTGTATATGGCACAATAGCTCATAAAAAAATCTGTGGCCTCGCTTTTGAAGGAACCAAATATGGAGAATTCTGGTCCGTTGACTCACACAGAAACGGCTCCGATATCATGCCTGAATACTTTGGTTCCGACAGAGCTGGGGTGTTGAATCAAAGTCAATACAACACAACTGTAAGGAGAGATGGACAAGAAGAGACCTCTACAGTATATGATCTTTAAAGGGTGACCCTTTACATTCCCCAACAACCAAAATAGAAAGCCGACGCCGAGACCATGTACTGTACATTGGGCAAGATAGCTAGGCGTTAGCCTGCCCCTAACTCATTCAAAACTCACCCAGTGTGCCTGCATGTGCCAAGCTAACCGTACCCTCATCCACACATAACAACTACGGGGAATAACCAAGGAAGCCAACGTGGTAACGCAGGTGGTCATAAGAATTACAAGGCATTTGAGGCGGAGCTTAAACAGGAAGGGAGGTGGGTAGCCACTAGCCAGTGGGTTTCCATCTGCCCACAAACTATTTGTCAGGCTGAGATCTTAACAGAGCCTGTGGTTGGTTGGCTGTTCGAAGCTGAGTGAGGTGTGTCTAATACCTGGTATCAATATGGGCGCTTCCCGCCTGCGTCTGCGACAGTACCAGACGCCCGCTGCCGTGATGAAGTGAACCGTCACTACCAGGATGGGCGTCACCACCGCCGGGTCCAATAGAAGGTCCATCTTGGTGGTAAGACTGCCAACAATGTCGGTTAACTTCCACAAAAACGCACCAGGAGGAAAAAAGTAGTGGGTGCCAATCCACACGCAGAACAAAAAAAGAAAGAGGGAAGGAAGGAACTAACCCAAAAAAAAGGTCGGTTACTGTAACTCCACCAGTAGAATCCAAAGGTGGGGCAATCTTCCAAACAATCACCAGCTAATCTTTAAGATGAGTCTGTATGCTTTGTAGATCCGTGTTGTCAGGTTGCGGTAAAGCACTAGCATCCACCTTGCTTGTTTCACGTCATGTCTCCAGACAAAGAAATGAGCATAAAATCCTCTGTAGGTTAAAGCTGTTTACTGTAGATTGACTTTCTTCCCATTGTCTTCACTTTCCTTGCCCCGACACTTTGAACACGGAACTGTTGAGTCTAACGGGTCGTCTGAGTCGGACTCTCCATTCACACACCCTCTCTCCCTCCCTCTTTACCCCCACAGTCTCTGACTCTCTCTCTCTCCTTCTACCCCCCCCCAGTCTCCCTCTCAGTCTCTCTACCCCTCTCTCTACCTCTATGACACTATAACACCGGATTCCATTCCAATGAAACAAACAGACAGGCTGTAGCCGTTGCTTAGTGTGCCGTTGGAAAAGAGTCGGTAAATAAATGGGATAAAATTAAACAGAACATAAAGTGTGTCTGTCTCTGTGCGTCTGTCTGTTGCGTGTTCGTTTGTGTTCAAATACTTAGAAAAAGGAAGAGGAAACTGGCTGATACTTCCACAGTGCCTTTTCTGTGGGTGTACATGGATGTATATTAATTGTGACATGTTGGCATCGGTGTGTGTGTGTGTGTGTGTGTGTGTGTGTGTGTGTGTGTGTGTGTGTGTGTGTGTGTGTGTGTGTGTGTGTGTGTGTGTGTGTGTGTGTGTGTGTGTGTGTGTGTGTGTTTATCTCTGTTGCTATGAGTGAGTAATGTGTCCTAGCAGCTAGCTGGTACATTTATTAATGGCTATCTTTGAATGGACGTCTGCTGTTCAAATGCCAGAGGGGCATTCCACTAGACCAAGGTGAACACAAATGTGACTGTGTGTGACTGTGTGTGTGTGTGTGTGTGTGTGTGTGTGTGTGTGTGTGTGTGTGTGTGTGTGTGTGTGTGTGTGTGTGTGTGTGTGTGTGTGTGTGTGCGCGTGCGTGAAGTCCGTGTAAAGTCTGTGCGCAAACATAAGGCATCTGCATGAAAGATTATGTGCATCATTTGTTACTGACTGTACCCCACATGCCTGTGCATGCATGAACGCCCACACACGCATGTGTGTGTGTGTATGCGGGGAATTCACGCAACTAAGTAACGTAATAGTAACGTAATAGAACCATTGGAAAAAATCCAGCATCTCTCATGTCTCCTGTGTGTGTGTGTGTGTGTGTGTGTGTGTGTGTGTGTGTGTGTGTGTGTTGTGTGTGTTGTGTGTGTGTGTGTGTGTGTGTGTGTGTGTGTGTATGTGTGCGCATGTGCATGCTAACATGAGTATGTATGTGTGTGTGTGCATACATGTAAATGACTCAGCGAACAAAGTTAGATCATTCTTAGGTCAGGTGTTCAGCTGGTTCTTTCCGCTGTGACAACCCGACAGCTGCACACGTGGTGCTTTCCAAAATCAATGCCATACCAGTATGAATTCTGACACACAACTTTGTAATAACTACATTACCCACAACTCCCTCTGTTCCCCAAATAAACCAACCATGGGCCCCCAGATCCAAGAAAATGAGAGAAGAGAGACTTGTATGGTAGCAGAGAAAGACAGGGAAACGGAGGAGGAAAGAGATGAAAAAAAAAGTTGAGCTAAAAAAAAAAAAAAGTGTGAGACCAGCCACAGATCTGTGGTCAGCAATGTTGCCATGTGCACTTATTATAAAGCACTTGAATTTGTAACAGAAAGTTGCTTTATAGATGACACCAGCTCACAACGTGTCACAAGTGAGCTTGTAAATCTGCAATTCTCAGATCGGATAGTGCTCCTTTGTTATGAATTAGTTTGCTTATTCTGGGCTTGTTTTTGGGCTTGAGCGGGTTGCTCATTTATCTTGCTGAATCTGGCAACACTAGTGGTGAGGCGTGTGAGCTACCACTGTGTGGCAGAAGAGACCAACAAGTGTTTCAGTGTGTGGATGGCTGAGTGGCTGCAATGTTCCTTCTGTCTTTCACTCACTCAAACACCAACCTTTAAAGCAGGTTGGTTGTTGTTCCAAATCCAATCCAAATCTACAATGTACTATCTACATCAGTGGTTTTCAACCGCTTTCATGTCAAAAGGCTTTTGAGTCATTGACAAACATTTGACCCAAAGCTAAAATAATATTTTGTAAAGTATTCCTACTACATTTACATGATTTTGGCAAATGCTAATCAATACAACATTTTGTCTACATTCACCAATTGTGTAGACCTTTTGCCTAATGCAGATGTTTAACAATAATTTAACTCTTGAGAGCGTAAAATTTAACCAAATGGACGCATACATGTCCATTTGGTTTCATTTCATGCTCTCAAAAGTCAAAAAGCTATGCATGAGGGTCCATTTGGTTTTCATTTCAAAATTTAACAGGGGACCACCGGCTGAAAAGCACTGATCTAAGTAATGCATTATTCTAGAGTTGAATGGTGGAATTTATGTCTATGAAACGTTTAGTTTATATTTCTCCTTCATATCAATGAAATGGATTTATAGCCTGTATCTGCCAGCAGTTAGCAGCATATTTATTATATTTGTCTTTCATAGTGTGACACATTTCGTAACACCTGTTCACTACTTCCCTAATTAGTTTCACATCTGTCAGTTCTAGAGAGAGGTGGGGACTCCCCTGGATCTGATACACTTGACTGATTATTAACCTCAACTGCAGTCATCTATAGACCACACACACACACACACACACACACGCACACACACACCAAGTAACCAGCAAGGCGGCTGAAAGGAAGTGGTACATATGTATATTAAAAATGCTCTGCCTTCCCAACCACACACAAATATGGTAATGTCCTTAAGCCCCTGCCACACACAGATGCGCCAATGTGTGCACGCATGTGTTCGCTTCTGGGGTCAAGAGGTCAGAGTTCCATTTACCGGTCGCTCTGTAGAAAATGCTGTGTCTGTGAACTTTACAACACGCACACACGCGCGCACACACACACAGTCACACACACACACACGCACACACACACAGTCACACCCATACACACACGTGCAAATGTGACTTTGGCTTCCCAAAGCCTGGGAATGATGTCAGACTACTGTATGAGCCTGACACAGGAGATGAGACACTGTGCCAAGAGAGAGAGATGGAGAGATAGGAAGGTGAGGGAAAAAGGAGGTAGAACTAAAGAGAAATCAATGAGAAAGAAAATAAAAAGAGGATTATGAAGACAAGGAGGGAGAGAGAGAGAGAGAGAGAGAGAGAGAGATTACAGTGTTATTGTAAGGCTCAATGCCCCATTAGCCGTGTTGTGTTGAGAAGAGAATGACCCCTTTCATAGGGATATCAATCACATTCATTCACCCTCAGCTTGCGGGTTCGTCCTCAACACTCTCAGAGTTAAAATGTGCACTGAAGATTCTACTGTGTCCACTAGTACTGTCCAATGCACACACACCCTCTCTTCTTCTCTCCATTCTAATGCAGTGTTTCACTGCCCAGGCAGGCAGCAGCCTATATAACCGTCTCTCTCTCTCTCTCTCTCTCTCGCATGTGTGACTCAATTCCCAGCGTCAGCATCCTTCATATAGACAGCCTGCGCGCTAGCAAGGTCACTCTCACACGCACATACGTGCACGCACACACAAATTATACCATCGACAGATTGCGCTCCACAAATGTGATACTGTTCTCTGTCAAGAGACATAAATATGCATGTAATACCATACATCATCCATGCACATTTCCACTGCCACATGGCTACAGTATACCGACCATTACCACATAGACACTACATTGTACATAGTACAGTACAGACACACACAGCAGGGTAATGTACTGCAGAGCTTGGCACATAAATGTGTATTGTTCTCAAGAGAGAAACCACAGCATGCTATAGCATTGTACAAGACAGCAGTGAATCATAACTCATATCTGAACCCCCAATCGTTGCTATGACAACGTTGTCCAATTTAATTTCCTGCTTTAGTCTGTCCTTTGAGACGGAAGAACGCAAGTCTTTGGTGCCAGTTTCCACATGAGGACCATTATGGGTCTGTACAGCTGTTTTCAACGGAGAACATGACTGTACTGAATAATATGTGTGGCCTCCCATTAGGAAAACAAAAATGCGTTACAACATCCCAATTGGAACATTTTTTTTCCGGAAACTGTTTTATAGCACCGTCCGTCAGAGCTGGTATGTGGACTTCACATCTGCTACAGCACTGCAATTACAAATCAATGGGGATCTCAAACTTCCAACTCTGAGTCGGTACAAATGAAACAGAGGAATATCCAGTTGGTTCAATTTTACACTGTTACCTGAGTTACAGACCTTAGGGATTCCCTGACTATAGGAATCATAAAAAGGTAAGAAATCATTAATAAAGGGAGAATCGTAGACCAACATCCAGAAACAAGAGGAGACTGAGGAAGAAGCACTAAAGCGACAAAGCGAGAAGAGAAACGACAGCAGCAGCACCAATGAATCAACCAGCCTTGTACTGCCATCTCATGTCAGCATGGCTGGAGCACAACGTTTTTATGGTATCGCTTTGCCAACTAATCTATTGTTCTGTGTTGGCTTTAGCTTGAAAATCACTTCTTGTCAGCAGATATCCATGAAGGACACAAACCTCTTTCTATCAAACGGCCTCTGGCAAAAGGTAGGAGGAAAAATGTTTGACAAATGTGGACCTTAAGCTGCGTAATGTACTATTTCAGTAAGAAAGAGCCGTGTAATCTCTAAGAAAAAGTCACTTTTTGGTTTTACCCATGTTATGTTGTTTTTTTTTTTGTTTGTTTGCATGTGACCATAAATGAAGGCTCTAAGAAGCTAATAATTGTCTGTGCAAAAGTTCTAGTTCTAGTTCAGCTGCGCTGGCTTTCAAAATGCTGTCATAAACCAACACATGGCACATCCCAGCTGTGACCCTGACACATCATCGTCATTACCCCCCCCCCCCCCCCACACACACACACACACACACACACACACACACACACACTTCCCCTGCAGCCCTGTGACCCCTGACCCCTTTAACAGGGCGAGTGCAGCATAAATGCTTCCTGTTTGGAAATGGAGAAGGCCAGTGTCCAGCCGGTCCACTGACCCCAGAGCTGCTCACTGTGTGACAGACACACTTTCAGAAAAGTCCCTGACAGCGTGATACAGGATGGGTGGATATGAAGTGTTTTGTTTTTCCTCTGAGGATCAAGTTGTCACATAAAAACACCTGCACAGAGGAGGGGGAAACAGATGTTTAAAGGGAGAAAGATATTCTAATTTTGGGAAAATGTTGTCACCAGTCAGCAGCAGCAGCAGCCTACGCACTGCGTACAAGCTTAAGCTTTAGATCCTGCTGCTAAGATCAGCACAGCAAGACACTGCAGTATATGGTGCTGTGTAAGACCCTGGTAGCAATATAGCAATACGATTAGTCATTCTTATTTGAGTGTTGTCATCCTGTGTGCGCCACAGACTTGAGTCGTAGTTTGCTGTGAGGTGCACAGACAGAGTCTAATTAATGCATGATCCAAACTGTGAGCTTCTATCCTCAGAATGTTACCTCATGTTTTAGTTATGATTTGCTTTGCTGAAACAAATGGCTCTCCCCCGTGCAGTACCAACTGCTACAATTAGGGGGCAACGTAGGTTCATTTACAGAGAGGGAGGGTTCAATAAATGGCCACTCCATTAAAAAGTCATGAATCTAAATTATCTAATTGAATGTTCAGCACATGCAAACAGCCCACTCAACAACTACATGTACAGAGATAAGTATTAAATATGAACAAGTAGACCTATGTCCATAGGGGTACCACAACAATATTACAGGTCAAAGTGTGATGGATAATGTTTATGCAAACTTAAGCCCACAGACACGCTCACACAGAGAAACTCTATCTGCATGAAACATGAGAGACATGCATCACAGGGTCATACCAGGCATTGACTAATCAACTTTAGACTGATGCTCAGTCACCAAAGCATGTCTGACGCACTGTAAGGATGCCAGGTTTAGTTAGATGAGCAATGTCACAGAACACATGTCACATTAGGGCACTACGTTTCCTAAATCATATGTAATTAATATTCATAATCATAATGTGTACTAGAGATATTTAATTTGTAACAGTGACAAGAAATGGAGTATAACAGTTGCAAGTTATATTCCATTTCCAAAACTATCCAATAGCCAGTATGTATTCTTCATTTTAAGCTGAGGAGTGCTGAAAATTACTATACTTTCTAAGTTACACTGGGTAGTTGGTTCACTCAAGTGAAAGTTTAGCGAGGCTGTTGTGTTGATAGGGGAAACAGCTAAATGCAGTATAGCATTTGTTGGAGAAGAGATCCAGGAACAGTCAGAACAACAATCAAGACACACATGAGGCAGACACCAACAATACAACATAAACAACAGACAGACAGACACACAGGGACACTTAGACACATGCAGACAGACAGACAGGTCACTGACAGACAGGTGGACCCCATGGAGCCATTAGGAGATTAGAGGGAATGAAGATGAGAGATGAGAGAGAAAGGGGCCCCCAGATAGACTGATGCTAACGTGAGATGACCAGAGAACACACACAGGGAAGGCTAACTAGTACTTAGGAGATGAGAGAAGTCATGAAAGAGAGCAGTAGTTGACCTACAACAAGTTTAGATGTAGAATCTAAAGGTCATATTTGAGGTTTTCCCAGGCCTGTGACAGTTCCCACACCACTTCCAGTAAGTTTCACAACGTCCGAGTGAGGCATTTGCATACTTCCCAGGTCATGTTATCATAGAATAGAATAACGTTATTGGCAAAACAATAATCGCTAATTAAAAGTGCCAACATGTATTAATCACAAAAAAGCCAAAGCTCTTTTCAACGGTCATCAACAGACTACAAACAACCGTATAAAAACAAAACCAATCATGGCTTGTTTTAAACTGCATATCGTACCCACCAACCAATCCTAGATGACCATTTCTTTACACCTTGAGAGGATTCCGGGTGATCTTGATTTTCAAGATCTACACAATTAGAAAATGTAGAAGAATTCTTATTTTGAACGTTTTGCCAGTTATTGCTGCTAAATTGTGGACACAAACTTGAAAATCCTTAGTTATACCACTTTTTCGAGTCATGTGTTCAAATACTGGATTGTGATTGGCTTAAAGGAGTGGTAAATAGGACAATCCTTAGTTTTGGGTCCGAGAGACTAAACTCATCATCAAATGGTGGTCTGTGGCTACAATGCAGAATAAATAGTGGGGCCTGGTATGAAAACGGTTGAAAACCCCTGCTTTACACCATCTTACCCCAGTTCCTCTTCTACAAAACTGTTTAGCAAAACTGTAAACATATTGAGTGCAGGCAGTGACAAATATTAATTGATAATATCCTGATCCTGATATGCAGTATCACTACCCACCCTTCTGACATGCCAATTAGACTAGAACAACATGGAGCTCTAAAGAGGTCATGGTGGGTGTAGCTGTAGCTCCTGTGGGTCTCCCACAGGCCCAGAATAGAAATACACTTTCATAAGCCCCGAGTTCTGTGATGACAGATGCAATGTCACATTGGAGCCCACGGGGCTGAAAAGCTATGAAAACCTTTTACCCCGGGTGGCTGGCAGGGCTGTCTGGGCACCTTGGCCGGCAGGCCAGTCTGGCAGTGTGCCGCGGGTTTGACTCCCACTCCCAAAAGCATTTGACTGCGTATCACCCCCCACAGTTCTCTCCCACTTTACTGTCCTGTATACCTATCCCACTATAAAATAAAATATAAACTATCTCATCTTGTCTCCACCCTTGGGTGTGTTTTTATGGGCTTTCCTTTAGTCGTAGCGAGTCCTAGCCTTGAAGCAGAGGATGAGGATGCAACAGTGCTTGACTTGTATCTACACCTCACCTCACATTCCACACTGTCTGACACATACAGTACACACAAACAGAAAGAGAGACGGAGGAGAGTTCAACAAGAACTCCACACACACACTTACACGCAGAGGGTCAAGGTGATTGTTTACAGGAAACAAAACCCAATTACACACTCTCCTTCCTATCATCCAGAATATTCGGTGCATGCATACGTGTGCGCACACACACACACACACACACACACACACACACACACACACACACACACACACACACACACACACACACACACACACACACACACACACACACACACACACACACACACACACACACACACACACACACACACACACACACACACACACACGTTTGAGGTCAGTGGGCCCTGTATAATGCATATCTAGGTAAGGTGGCTCATCACAAGGTGTGACTATATTTAGTGTGATGTCACAAAGCGTGACCATATTTCACAACAAGTGACCATATTTGGAGGTGTGATGTTACAAGAAGTGACCATAATACATGGGGGCATGACAAACTAAAGATCACTCATGGTAAAAAATAAATAAAATAAATAACAACAAAAAACATTTTAATATGAGTTATCTCATTTTCCCATGTAATCGAAGAGCCCAAAGTCAGTCATCATCATTCATCATGGTAGAATGGCTTGGTCTGGGAGACCACTGTGGCCCAAGTGTTTGAGGTCAGAACAGCCTGACTACTGGATAATGTACTGTAGTCCTAACAGAGCCAAATCACAACACACAGCCGCAAGTCGTAACACACACATGCGCACACACACACGCTCACACACACAAGTCAGTACTGTGTGAATATAAGAAGAAAGTGTAACTGCAGTTTATATCCTGACTGGTCAAGCACTCCGCTACCAGGTCAAACAGTAGCTATTTTCTTCAGCTAGTGTGGAGACATATTAATTAGGAACAGGGCCAGATCTAGCATGGGCATGCCCTGACTGCCTCAAACATGATGGCATGGCATGCAAACCAACCCAAATTCAAAGATATTTCAAATTAAAATTATATTGAAAATGATTTGAAACAATTTATGCTACTAACTACAATTGTGGCACTAAAGCAAGACTATTTCATCATTCAAAACAGAAGTCAGGCCTTTAGCTTTATGCATGCTGCGTGCCTGTTGCAATTTCAACAACTGATGATGCTTACTTGCCTAATATAAGTCCTGTAACCGATTTCTACAGACCAGTGCTAAAGAACTAGTAACGTTAGCGAGAAAACGCAAGCAGAAAACACAAATAGAAGCATTTACCTGTTGATGACGGAGGGCAGCAGCAGGACAATGACAACGACATGGAAGAGAGAGAGAGAAAAGGAAATCTGGTTAGTTTTTTGTGATCCTGAACTGGAAGTTTCATTCAGAAATGTAATTTCACTTCAACCTTTGAAACATGGAACTCCTCAGATGATAGATTCCAAGAAGGGATTTCTTTCGGCTTGTTAATACAACGTACTGTACATTATAATGACAATTCTTGACATGGACTAATTAATCAAATCAAACAAATATTGTCTGAACAGCCACGTTGGAACGAGGACCATCAAAACAATGACCCTGCTTTCACTCAGAGGCGACATTGGAGGGCAAAGTCCTCGCACAAGCACACACTGACTTTCTCACAGTGGCGACATTGGACATGGTGGACATAGAATCGCGCACGCACGCACACACGCACACACGCACACACGCACACACACACACACACACACACACAGAGATAATGGCAATGTCAAGCCAAGAATGTGATTTCAAATAATTTGCTTGAAAACAAGGACCACACCCTTCCCCCCAATTGGGAAAGGTTACATCTGGGCCTGTCTTTAACACATTTAGACATATGCCAAGTTATTCTCCACCGAACTCGCAAAATGTATGTTAGTGGAGAAACCACTATCAGACTAAATGTGTCCCACCGTGGCCTGTGGGACATGCCTACCGTCTCAGCCTAGATGGGTTTATTTTGCTTTGGGTGGTGTGTGAGCAAACAGCTCGTCTTGCTTCGACGTACCTAAGCAGCAAGTCCTGTTTGGCCTCAGTGACCTGGACTCTATGCTTCCCCTCTCATCTACTCATTATGTCTCTAAATCGTGCCATCGTCCTCCTCGTGGAGAGAAGTGAAAACAAGGGCGTTGACCTCCAGTGCATTAACTATCAGGTCATAGCCCTCCACAGGTCAAAGGGCAGAGGTCATGCAGTGTGTTTGTGTTAGCCTATCACCATGCCGTGCCTCGACTTAACCATACCCATGAGCAAGGCTCAGAATATCAGGGGTAACATATAATCAAAACCAATTCATTCAATGGGATTCCCACTAGCCGCCCACTGACCAAGTGGTCCAGGTGCATGCCACGTATACAGGTGGGCTTTGGTCTGACAGCGCGTTGTGTGTTCGAGTCCCACTCATGACGAACTTATTTGTATGTCTCTCCCCTTCTCTCTTTCTCCTTCTTTCCTGTCAGTCTTCACTACTATCAATAAAGCCAAAAAAGAAACAACCCTTCCAGGTTATTTGGCTAATGCAAAATGTAAATCAACAGAATAATGGCTAGGGGCCCAGGCGGTTAGCTCAACCGTCTGGGCACCCAGCCTGACGGTGTGCCGCGGGTTCGACTCCCGACCTCGATGGACTTCCGCCCATCTCTCTCTCCCCATTTCCTGTAAAGTTACTTTGACCCTATCAATAAAGGCATGAAACACCAAAAAACAAATCGCTGAGAACTAATGACGACCGACATATGCAGTGCCACAGAAGTTCCTGGACACGGTTGGGTCTAACACCCATTAAGAGCATACAGCAGTTTTAAAGTAAGAGGAGAGGACAACGTGGGGAACAGAGGGTGGGAGACAGAGAGAGAGAGAGATGTCACCACCAATGGATGGATGGTTAGAAATGGACAGGAGAAGACAGAGACGGAGGAGAGAAAGAGAGGGAGAGATTTATGACCTCGTGAGAAACGAGAGGAGCTGTGGCTCTCCTCATTCAAACTCCTCTGGCCTGAGGACACAGAGTTAATATGGTGGAAAAACAAAAAGGTCAGAAGAACAAGAAGCAGGAATAAGAGGCAGAAATTTGTATATTATAGAGAACGTTTGGCACACTGAGCGTTAGCAGAAAGAGACTGCAGGAAGGTGTTTGTGAACGACTGAGGGAGAGTGAGAGAGAGAGATCTATAGCAGTGGTTTTCAACCATTTCAACCACTATTTATTCAGAATTTGAGCCTATTTATTTTGAGAATTTGAGAAAACAGGCAAACAATAGATCAAAAATGACCATTAATCTTCTAACATTCTGTTGTTGTGAAAGACTTCGGCTTGATGATGAATATTTTAACTCTTTGAGAGTGCAAAAATGAAACCCCGCAAGGGTCCATTTGGTTTAATTTTTTACACTCCCAAAGAGTTACACCTGCTGAACCAACTTTTATTTAGCTGGGGAGCACCTGGAACCCTCTCAGTCTCAAGGACCACTGGTGGTCCCCGGATCGCTGGTTGAAAACCACTGCAATCTATAGGGTTGTGAGACACATAACGTCAGAGAAAAGCAGTTATAGGCGATGAGGTCAGCGGATGGTAAAAGACAAGGCTGAGAGAAAGGGAAAGACAAAAAGCGAAGGGAAATAAAAGGGAGAAAAGGGCGAGTAAAGCATGCTAAAGAGAGTACACACAAACACAGGGAACCCCTGAGCAATAACCACGGTAACCAAGACCCTTAATTTTAACCCCAGCTGTTCCCGACGCCATGGAAACCCCTCAATTAGGCCCCCCTGCCTCCTTGCCGCCCCCCCGTCCTGCTCTTGGCCTTTTACAAGGGACACTTGACCTGACCCTTTAAAAAAGCTGTAATTATCGGGCCTGTCAGGGGCGTCCCGTGACAATGCCTGAGAAATGGCCCCGCTTGGGTCCTCGCTTGCCAATGACGTCAACGTTTACATTTCTGCCAGCTAAAGGTCTCTTCTCTGTGAGTCTGACTGGCCTCAGTGATCCCACTGTTTTATTTACACCTGCTGGAGTGTGTGTGTGTGTGTGTGTGTGTGTGTGTGTGTGTGTGTGTGTGTGTGTGTGTGTGTGTGTGTGTGTGTGTGTGTGTGTGTGTGTGTGTGTGTGTGTGTGTGTGTGCGCACGCGAATGCGTGCGCGTGTGTGCGTGTGTAGAAATACATTTATTAATTCATTACTGCTCTTGGAACATCATTTGTTTTTGACTGAGATACAGTAAGTACTCCCTCTTTGCTGCATAGTTTGTCTATGAGCCACCCATCCCTCCAGCTGTGTATAGGAGCTCCCCGTGTGAAGAGCCATAGTGGGAGGTTGCAAATCTACAGGCCATTAACATGTTGGAGTGCAACATGTTAATTGTCAGATTGCAGATCAGCTCGCTTTGAGCATGTGCTGTGCGCATAGGTATAACGTAGCGTAGGTATAGCGTTATAACGTACACAGAGAAAAACCAATGGTCAAAAACAACCTAACTTCGGTCAAATTTCAACCAAACGTAGAGGTTGAATAAGGACCAACTGGGTCTTTGGTCAATTTGACCAAATAATGCGTGTTATTATATTTGACCGAATGCATTTGGTTACATTAATAACCCAATTATGAGGGTCAACATAACCTAAGTACCAGTTGATTTGACCGAACATATTAGCTTGCATCAATAACCTAATTTTGATGGTCAAGATGACCCAAATACCAGTTGATTTGACCAGACATATTAAGTTGCATTAATAACCTAATTTTGAGGGTCAAGATTACCCAACTGCCAGTTGAATTGATACAGAATATTCAGTTAACCCATTTGTTTTATTAAAGGGAAATTCCACCCATTTAAAGGGGAACTTCGCCACTTTTCAACACTCTTTGTGTGGTGTTGGTCATTAGCATACATGCTAATGGCCTCCTGATTAATAACATTGGGATTCTGTGGCTCCAGCGCCGTGCTTCCCAGCACAGCGAGTATGTAGACGGGTAAGGTTACCTTACCGGTCTGAGTAACGGTCTGAGTGCCGGTCTGAAGGAAAAGTCGTTGCAGTGTTGTGTTTACAGTGTTGGATGCATTCCTCGGCTTTAGTATCCTATCTGTTCCTGTAAAAAGTATAAATAATTTCATTTTTCGTCATTTTGTCCGAGAAATTCTACAATACCCACAGTGCACCGCGGCATCCGCTCAGCAGAGTGGGCGCGCGCAGCCGTTGAGCGGTCTTTTCTGACGAGTCCAACTGGTGGAAGCAGTATTAGCCGAAGCAGTGTAGTTGTGATCGAAAGATAAACTTTATATTTAGTTGGTAGTAGTGGGAGTTTTACTAGTAGTAGTTGTAGTAGTAGTGGTGGTGTTGACAGTAGTAGCAGTGAAGTAGTAGTTGGTGGTGGGGCTGGTGGAGGAGGAGGAGGAGAAGGAGGAGGATTAGTTAGCGTTTGAGATAGGAGGAGGGGGAGGAGGAGGCGACGGAGTAATAGTAATAGTAGTAGTAGTAGTACTTGTACTCGTACTACTAGTAGTAGTAGTGGTAGTAGTAGCAGTAGTAGTAGTAGTAGTGGTGTTGGTGGTGGTCGTGCTCGTAGTAGTACAACGTTAGTTGTTGACTATGGCTGCTCCTGACGACTTTTTGGATGACGACGAGTTTTTTTCCCTGCTGTCGGAATCCACTGTACAGCGTTATTTATATGAGCCGGAGTACAGCGAGGAGGAATTACAGCAGCGAGAAGGACAACAACAAAACAAATGCATTACATCAATACCAGGAAAACCAACATATACACAATATCAAGAATGACGTAATAAAATGTAGTTAAATGTAGTTATAATAAAATGCGTATTAGGCTACAGACCCACAGGCCACGCAGAATTATTATTTTAGCTGTACTAGTAAATAATTGCACTGCTATTCGAGTTATACACTAGGGACATTCCTAACATCAGTTTCTACATGCTGTGCTGGGGACCCCTACTTTGCAGAGAAAGAAGCAGTAGCAAAACTGACAGCAGTTGGGACATACCACTCACTCGTTTAAAAAAAGAGGGGGGGAATTGGACCAGTCCACTCCATCAATAAATCAATTCAACCAAAGTCTGTGACCTAACAAATTGGTTATTCTCATTAAAACAACCCAAAACCAATAAAAACAACCCATGAATTCGGTCAAAATAAAATCCCTGCAACCCAGGAAAAGGTTATGGCTTCAAGAAATAACCCAGGAAAGTGACCTAACACCATTGACTGAAGTGTTTAGTTGCAATTTTGACCGATTAGTTTTTTGTGTGTACGCTATGTTGTATAGCTTACAAGTAAGACGTGAGCATGCATTCGCCTGGGTGACGGCAGACCAATGGACGAGCGCTGCTGGCACTTTGATCAGATCAACATGATGATGATCTGACCAAATCTGACGCATCCCCATGGACTGAATTCTGTACTGGACATTACAATGGAATGTGAATCGAGTGTGCTGAGTTTGACGAGGGTCAACATTTGGAACGTCAGAACAGGTCTGCTCCATATATGGGGATCTAAGGGAAGAACTACAGAGGTCTCTGTGCATATCAACCCCAATTCGACCCGTAGACATTTTAAGCGCTCTCCCAATAAAGATAAAAATAAAGAGCAAGCGACATGCAAAGCGCTTTAGCTGGATGAGTGGATTTGTATTTCCGCCTCTACAGTATAAATGCCAACAGTAGCTCTGCTCAGCTGGTGGTGTTTTGGTTGTTTTTCTTTGCTCTAATGGTTTTGGTGGTAAAACTGTCCCAGGAACAGCTTGTTAAGAGTATCAAGTAGCCTGAATGAACAATGAAGTCTCTCCAGCACTAATGGAACTTTTCCCTTTTGTTTTATAGTAGGCTGTCGGTGTGTGTGTGTGTGTGTGTGTGTGTGTGTGTGTGTGTGTGTGTGTGTGTGTGTGTGTGTGTGTGTGTGTGTGTGTGTTAGAGTGTGAGAGTGAGAGAGAGAAAGTGAGTACATGTGTGGGTGCGTAATACGTTTCGTGGTCAAAGTACGCTTGTACAAACACACAGTCTCTCACACACACAAGTGTGGAATTCAAACTATTTAAAGTTCCTGGATTCAGTGAGATATGAAGCTAATGCCTCTCTCTCTCAAGCATCTGTGTGAGAGAAAAGTACATTGGTGTGTGTGTGTGTGTGTGTGTGTGTGTGGTGTGTGTGTGTGTGTGTGTGTGTGTGTGTGTGTGTGTGTGTGTGTGTGTGTGTGTGTGTGTGTGTGTGTTCAGAGGGACAAAGACCACCTAGACTGACCATCAACCACCAGAGGAGGGGGTGGAACCCTCATACGTCAGAGAGGCAGAGAAAAAACAGAGACGGTCTTCTTTCATGTTCACTAAAGACCTTGCATCTAAAACACTGTGTAGACCTTTCCATAATCTATTGCAGAAACACACACACACACACACACACACACACACACACACACACACACACACACACACACACACACACACACACACACACACACACACACACACACACACACACACACACACTTACTTTGCGGCCTCACATACTAGAAAATTGTTAAGACAAACATGAATCATAACTGACAGGTACAGTAACGCAGAAAAAGATCAACGCACAGGTTAATTACGTTGCTTTGCAGCGGTCAAGTTCGCTGAGCAAGTCGGCCTGGCTGAGGATCACTTTGGCCAGGGAGGGAGCGCTGCTACGGTTAATCCCCTTTTAACGAGCTCTACTGGAGGACAGAACAGCGGTGGCTTTTTGAACACGGAACCCAAAGCACAGCGAGGGGAAGGTTTTAGCCTGATTTGATATGGAACTGTGCGAAGTAAGAAGGGCCATGAGAGAGAGATGAAGAGGAGGTGAGAGTTAAGGGACATGAGAAGCAGAGGAGTGGAGGAGACAGGTTGTTGTTGGCCAGAGATGGAGCAGAGGACGGAGGTGTAGACAGCAGAGACAGGTGTTGACATGTCGAGAGAGAGAGAGAGAGAGAGAGAGAGAGAGAGAGAGAGAGAGAGAGAGGGAGGGAGACAAAGAGTTTCAGATTGTTTGGAAAAGAGTCGACCACAGAGGGAACTATAGGCCAGGTTTGGAAGGAAAATGATTGGGGGCAAGCGGTGTTAACCTATTTAGACCTGAGAACTGGTCAGGCACAAACAGAATTGTAAATGGTTGTGAACCCCAAGCAAACATTTGAGTTTAAACTATTCGCTATAAAATAATACTGATTTAGGCGCTTGTATATATTAAAATATAACAATGCTTAAAACACCAAATGGGGTTCCTGTCCAGCACTGGTTCCAAGTTATTGTGAGTCCAGTAGTGATAATGTATTGATTGCTGGCTCTCTGTCCACTTTGGTCCAGACATCCAAAGACAGTGAAAGAAGGGTCTAGGGTGAAACTATTTACTGTAGAAGTGTAGATAGACACAAAAGGATGTTGGAAAGAAACAGATGTTACTTTGAAATATTAGTGGGAAACACAGTAGAAAGAAACTAAAACAGGAAGATGTGGAGGAAACGATTGTCACTGTAATGCGTCTACACAGAACAAACACACAAAAAACACAAAAACTGCAAAAACACATTGAATGGACTGTATGTGCACATGCAAACACATACAGTACACACCATGTGGACACACACACGCGCGCGCACACACACACGCGCGCGCACACACACGCACACACACACACACACACACACACACACACACACACAAATCCGAGGACAAAGGCTTGACCCCCACCCTGTATACACAAACTGTGTTACACCCTGTAAAGATTAACTCAGCTTGTACACAACCAAAACAACACCCACCCACCAGTCCACAAACATACATAATATTCTATTGAGTTATTTTCAAACCAAACTTTTACTCGCACACACACACACACACACACACACACACACACACACACACACACACACACACACACACACACACACACACACACACACACACACACACACACACACACACACACACACACACACACACACACACACACACACACACACACACACACACACACACACACACACACACACACACACGCACACACCTCTCAACAATTTTAGCTCCCTCGTCCCTAGTCATGCATTTATGTACTTTTTAGACTGGGCTGCCGCCACAGTGGCTTCACACCCTGAGATAACACTACGTTTCCCACGCTGCCCTCCTGCCTGTCTGTCCGCCAGTCTCCAGGAAGTGGAGTCAGCAGAGTCCTCCCAAGATGGATCCCGTCCTGGGGCAGACAGCAGAGAGAGCAGCGGCCGGCCGGCGTCCGGCGGCGCGCGCCACCGTGGGGACAAGAGGAAGTCAACAGGAAGCAGGCCAGGCTGAGGGAGAGGGAGTGACGCGACTCCCCATCCCAGCCGTGACGGCAGAGAGCTGAGGCTTTAAAGACACAGACGCTGTATGAGTCCATCTCTCCCTTCCTGTCTCCTCTGCTTTCCTCCCATTCTTCTCCTCTTCAGGAGTCATGGGATCTGCTCTAATATTAACCACCTGAAGCCTATAGTTGTATCAGCGTGTTCACAGTGTTTTAGTTTCCTGCGCTGCAAGCTTGTGCATGTGTCATTTGTGAAACGTTTTTGGAAAAACCTTGGAAGTGTGTACTGGTGGAAGCACCTGTCTCGGGTCTTAAAAATCAGTGGTTTTCAACCAGTGGTCTGGGGACGACCAGTGGTCCTTGAGAGGTTTCCAGATGGTCCCCAGATAAATGATGGAAAGTTGGTTGAGCAGTTGTAACTCTTACAACTGCTTACAACTCAGTTAACATATTTATCATCTGAATTAGCCCAAGTCTTCACAATCAGAGAATGAAGAATTTTGATCTACAGTATGTTTGCCTGTTTTTGTTTCCATAATCCAGCGAGGTATTGTGGACAAAAACAAAAGAAAGCTTTGGTTTTGGGGTCTGTGGGGCTAAAATGTCATCAAATGGTGGTACGTGGCTCAAATGCCAAATAAATAGTGGGCCCTGGGATCAAAACGTTCAAAAAGTACTGGTCTAATGGTTTAAGGTAATCTGTTTTACAGCCTGTGCACCATCGGTTAGAAATTAATAATAGGCAAACTTTGTCACCGTTGGTACTGATAAAAGCTAACACAGGCATAAATAAGCTATGCAGCGCACTCATGTACACGCAAGTATAAAGATTGCAAACGAAGAGCAACAACTGGTAATTTATTATGAATGAATGCCCGTGGGAGAGCCACACGCATTGGTGGTTCCAGCTCTCTAGGTGCCTCAGTGGCATGTTGTCGTTCTGCAGGTCAATAAAGCAATAGTGTTCAGGTCAATGGAGCAATCTGAATAGAGATTTAGGCTGACCTGGGGTCAGCCTAACAGAAGCAATGGAACCGTCGCAGCATTCAGCCAGACCCAAACGTATTAGTCCAGGAACGGCATTCTCCACGTTCAACCCAGGCTCTCACAGAGACATGGCGATTGTGAAGGAGACAGATGTAAATAGAGTGCTTGTTCACAGTGGAACAAATGGCCGTGCTAGTGTGCACGGGTTTGCCAAAAGTATATCTGTGCCAAAGCGGTAGAAGTGGATTTTTGAGCACAAGCTTGACAAGCTATTCAACCAGCTAAATGTTCTGGGGTGGGGGGTCTGATTATAGCAAAAAAGACTGTGTCAAGTTGATTACTTTTCGAAAGCCTTAATGTCAATTTGCGTTCAATCAAACGTAGCGAACATAAAACGATGATTCAATTTTTTGCATGAAAACATGCCAGCCAAAGACCACAATGGAATTACGGAAAATATCCAACTCGATCTGGGATGTGGTGACAGTGTACACTAATGAACTGAAGTGCCCTCGCGATGTGTTGACCCGTGAGCTGAGCCGAATGATGGGAAGTTGGAAGACTGTGAGGAAAGTGAAAGTCATGGTGGCCTTGCTTAGCAAAAAACAGAAGAAAAAAAAAAACACTGGTTCAAATGCATTTCAGGATGGGGCTATGTGTTTGTTCATCTTAATTATTTACTGGTTAATACATCATTATTCATTATTGGTAGGGCGTACAGTGGAGCCTGACACTGCAGACTTTTTGGTTGCTATGCAAACTCTTTTGCCAGTGTGTGTGTGTGTTGTTAAAAAATGCTGTACCACTACAAACAACTTGCAGATGAATGTCCACAGAAGCCAAGATGATCACAGGGAGAGGACAAAAAATACAGTACAGCACAGTTCCTATGCAGAGTTGATGCTTCCAGTTTCACAGCAGTGTCAGCAGCAGGGAGACAGACAACGTCACAGCGTTGCAACACATCAGCGACTGTGGGAAATCCTTTCCATGACACTTTGGGGGTTTTCTGACTTGCTGTTTTCGGCACAGTAACGCCCAGAATAGGATTTGTTTTCGTAATTGTCATATTATGTTACCGTACGCTAGTCTTGAAAAATCAGACATATTGGGAGATCTATGCTAGGGGACATCTACAGAATTTGAACTGGGTCTGGATAACTCTGGACAAGAGATTTAAATAATGTTAGGGAAGTCCTTCATATTGGGACGGCATTGGGATTGTTTTTCCAAATCACAGGAGTGGATCTCTACAAGTCTATCAACACATATGACACACACCTTTTTGAGTCACACACATACAGTACATGTACAGACCTATTTGTAATGCAACTGTACACGTGCACACACCTGCAAATGCTTACAAACTTGTACACAAGCATAAGGATGCACCTTAGCTCCAATGCACACACACCACCACGCACACACAGTAATTACATGCCGGCTCTGTTCTATGCTGTGTAATTACAGCCCTGCCACAATGGGAGGGACATGGAGAGCAAAGGAGGGAGAGAGAGAGAGACAGAGAGAGAGAGATACAGGGAGAGAGAGAGAGAGGAAAAGAGAGAGAGAGAAACAGAGTGTTAGCAATGACAGCACAAGGCACGAGCCAGTGATAAAAAGTGTTGACATATGGATGGAAGCCACGGTCCATACCACATCACAAAGGCGACTTTCAATATCCACATCAAGGGAGAAAGCCAGTAATATCAAAGACTACAAAAACCACTAATGTCTTTATTATTAGCACAGACATCCCCTCTGTAAATATACTGCCCTGTTATACACACATGCGTGCGTTTTATGTGTTTATGTACGTCAATGCTAGGATTGACAATGACTGTATATAAATCACAGCCCCCGATATCAGTAGTTGGAAGTAACATGTATATAAGTGCTTTATTTTTAGATTGTGGCATTGAGTTTGTGAAATTGTGAGTACTTTTTTCTACCACTGCAGCAACATAACACTAAACCATCCATTTGTGGAGATACACTAGATACAATGTACTAATGCAGGGGTTGAGAAGGTTCCAGGTGGTCCTCAGGCTTGAGAACGTAAAAATGAAGCCAAATCCATTTGGTTTCATTTCACGCTCTCAAGAGTTAAAATATTCATCATTTGAATTAGCCTCAAGTCTACACAACTAGAGAATGTAGAATTTTGATCTATGTTTGACTGTTTTGTTTCCCAAAATCCAGCCTGGTATTGTGAAGAAAAAAGCAAAATATCTTTAGTTTTGGGGTCTGTGGGGCTAAAATGTAATCAAATAGTGGTCTATGGCTCAAATTCTGAATAAATAGTGGGGCCCTGGTATCTAAAAGGTTGAAAATCACTGTACTATGTATACACGTTTTAACAACGAGTCAGATCTGCCAGAAGCTCTTGAATATGATTCCCACTCTGTGAAGAGATCCGACCAATAGTGGGCGCTACAGAGCTGCCAGGCGCTTGCCTGCTGGGTTCATACAGGGGGATAACAGTACAGACATACAGTATGGGATGTGTAACTCACTCTATTAGTGCTGTTTATGCTAGTGATGAGTGCCAGTCAGACAACGCCCAGCTGGCATGATGCTGATAGACATGATGGGGCTTATCACGGCTAACACGTCTGGGTGACTGGAATCCCCCAAAGAAATGTCAACACGGATCCCTCTGTGTGTGTGCGTGTGTGTGCATGCGCATGTGGGTGTGTGTGTGTATTAATGCACTCACTAAGAAGCCTTGAAGTTTCCTTTTTCATATGGCGGAAAACATGGTGATAAACCTCTTTACCCTGTATAATCATCTCAATATGTGACCAGTGTTGCCAACTGCCAAAATTCAAACTGCACTAGTGGCACTTCCAAACTGCACTAGAATGCGCTAGAGCAGTGGTTTTCAACCATTTTCATACCAGGGCCCACTATTTATTCTGCATTTTAGCCACAGACCACCATTTGATGTTGAGTTTTGTCTCTCGGACTAATTTAGGAGAAATAACTGATAAAATGTCAAAATAGCAATTCTTCTACATTTTCTAAATGTGTAGATTCTTGAAAACAAGGTCATTCCGATGTTTAAATATAATTTAACTCTTGAGAGCGTAAAATGTTACGATCTCAAGAGTTAGAGATCTATAAGAGTCCATTTGGTTACCATTGGTCCTTTCTAGGAAGGAAGGAGGACTCCATCATAGGAGGAAAAAAAAGGACTTGATTTTCCGCCAGTTTAGTCAGCGCCAAAATTAGTTTTTCACTAATTTTGGCGCTGGGGGAGATCTGGAAAAAAGGTAAATATAATGACAAATGTGAAAAGTTGGCAATACTGTATCATGTGACCCTGGAACTTATTCTGACAACATCACTGGCCATCAATGGATTCTGTCATGGCTGAACACGCCATGTCTTTCATCTCATATTCTGAAACTGGAAAAAGAGAGAAAAGGCCAGCTCAGTGCGGTTGAACAAATTTACTGTATAGAGCGAACAGATTTGGTTTTGGCTTTCTTTAAAAAACAGATTATATTAGTCATGATTTTGGTTACATGCTACAAAAAGGGAAAATACAAGAGCAGAAGTTGTGGTGACTGTGGTAAAACATACAGACAAGGCCCGGTCAGACTGTCCCGCTGATGAAGATAACAAAAAGGGACAAGCAACAGAAAGCCATGCTGCTTTTATACGACTACCATCTGTGTTATCTCTGTTCTCTGTCTGCCTGGCAGCTGCCATTCAGGAGGCCATACAGGAGGAACAACACATGCATGGATTCAATCAATGTAATGATGGGTATAGCTTTCAACTTAATGCATTCAGTGTGATGTTTATTGAGGAAGGTCTCTGGTACTGTCTATAATGCCATCCTTTAGGTCAGTGGTTTTCAACCTTTTTAATAACAGGGCCCACTATTTATTCTGCATTTTAGCCACGGACCACCTTTAATGTTGAGTTTAGTCTCTCGGACCCAAAAGCAAGGGTTTTCATGTTTTTGTCGAAAAAAGGATGCACTTTTAGACTGCTACTTTTGTTGTTGTTGTTTTTTTGTTTACAGGGGATTGGCCAGTGCAATGCTGTAATTACAACAATTACACAATGATGAATGGTGTCATTTATATTTATTGTTTTATTATCTGAGCCAATCAAACTTCTGAGGATCTAGAGTGAATGTATGTGCAATACCCTTTTATTATAGTAATGAAAGGCCAATTCTATGAAAACAATAAATGTATGGGTGTGCAATCACACATACCTCCCACTGACAAGAGAATCTCAAAGCTCTGTGCATGTGGATCAAGACATGTTGCCTACATGAATATTATTCACTTGTGCAGTTCATTTAGAATTGCTTAATATTCAGCACTGAAGCTTACGGTATTTACAATTGAAACTAATAGCCTCTTATTGCAAACAAGCAATGTAAATCACCCGGGATAAAAGCATCAGCTGAAAGCCAAGCTGTAAATACGAATGTGTTTATTTGTGGTTTCATGCAATGCTGGCAGGCAAGGAAGTCGACGTTAAACTACTGTTTGAAGTGTAGCTTAAGTGTAGCCGATCTGGATAAAACAGCAACGATTCTAAGAAGTAAAACATAATGGGCTTAACATCGGTGCACTGTGGTCTCTGTCATTGCACCTTACGTTAGTACAGTGGCAGTCAGGGGGACCACCAGTGGTCCTTGAGACGGTTCCAGGTTGTTCCCAGGCTAAATGATGGAAAGTTGGTTAAACAGATGCAACTCTTTGAGAGCGTAAAAAATGAAACCAAATGGACCCTTGCGGGTCCAGAGTCAGAGCAGAGTCAGACTAGCGTTTCCAGCCAGGTTCAAACCCTGGCTCCATCATGTGCTGTATGAGAGAGGAAGGTGGAGGTTGAACTGTCTGCGGCGCTGCCAAGGTGCCATTGTGCAGCAGTGGCACTGAGGCTGAAAGCCGATCCGCGGCGCACTGTGAAGTTCAGACAATGTTTTAAAAAGTGCATGACGTGATGCCGCTCGATGCCGACCTCATTCTCATCGCACACGGCTAGTTAGAGTTACGGGGTTAAGGCACCCGGACTCATACGGACAATACGGCTTGATGGATGATGGTTAGATATGGCCATGTCAAAAGACTGCAAGATGAACACAAGAGTACAAAGCAGACATTGCTGCCCGCCCTCAGATCTGAC
The DNA here is from genome assembly GCA_039105355.1 of Benthosema pterotum. Classification (NCBI taxonomy): domain Eukaryota; kingdom Metazoa; phylum Chordata; class Actinopteri; order Myctophiformes; family Myctophidae; genus Benthosema; species Benthosema pterotum. The sequence goes on from CM076970.1 coordinate 13,057,217, forward strand.
AGCACTTTGGTACAGTCTTATTATGACCCCTCTGATGTGGGTAGCCCTTTGGAAAAGGCTTTGCAGACAACTTGTTGCTCTCACATAAGAATACAGAAGGCTCAGAGTTGCGCTGTCGCAAACTCTGTTCGCTTCATGGGATCAGTTCAATGCCGGCTCTACCATCAAGTTGTGTTTCACCATGTTAATGATTTTTCTTTTAGGAGCTTTCTTTTAGGAGTGTACAAATGTGTACATTCATACTCACAGGAAAATTTTGGAAATGTCCCTCTTTTCGGCTGGTCCGAGTATTATTTGGGCTTGTGTGTTTTGGAAAACTATTAGTGAAGATAACGACTGTTTGTTTAGAAGGCATTTGTAGAATCAGCCTCAGGTATTAATTGGCTAAATCAACACGCCAGTCTGTCACTGCCATCCAAAAAAACAAGCTCCAGACATTTTATGTAACCTCATCAATGCGCCCCGGGGCTCACAGGGCGACAGTAGTTAGACTGTTTGTGACACAACAACGTTCACACTTGTGTTAGTGAGTAATGGGAAACTCAAGATATGGGTCAGCATCACTTGCAGTCCTCGTTTCAGATTTTCCAGATATGGCTCACTAATGTTTTAGACATGACTTGTTTTGCCATTTGTGTTAGGTTGTCAGTGTCAGAAACAAAAATAATAATAATTATTATTGCATAATGCATAGACCAATAGAGCCTATATAGCGACTTTTATAGGGTTTTGAAAAGTGAAATGTTCCCAATTTTTTTTGGCATGCATGTTGGGTATGGCCATATAATGACCACGTACGTGGTCTACAAGTATGAAAAACATGTTTTTTAATCCACTGGGACTTTAAGAGGTGAGGAGTGTTTTGATGACAAGGAGGGTGGTGGAATATATAATGTGGAATGACAGTAACTTCCAGGGTGAGGGATCGGCAACTGACAACAAGCTTTCATTTGCCAATCTTAGATTCTTATCATCTCTACACCCGACCGTATGAACAATAACTACATCGGTCAGATTGGGAGGTGAACATGTCGGGAACATTTGAGATTCAAATACATGATGACTCAAAAAGGCAAACAGATACAAAAGCATATGAACCTGCGCCTCACATTTAATAGAATCAACCACACCCAGCAGTCTGACAATTGTTCCTCACCACTATCGTTGATATGATTGCAATGCTGAAAACCTACTGTATATCAAATTGCCCTTGCTACAAGCTCACATGTGCAATAGCTCATCTACTACCACCAATGGATATGGCCATAATGTTTTTTGGAAGTTGCACAGTCGTCTCAGCCACAGTGGTTTCACCTGTGAAATGTGCTGCAGTCGATGCGATTAGCGTGCCAAATGTACCGTTTTTCTGCTTGAATTGGCCCATGTAAAGAGCTTTAGCTGGCGTTGGGGCTCTGGCATCGAAGGCTTTGTGGCCGTTTAGGCTGCTGCGGTTTTAACTTTAGCCTAGTTCAGATCCCGACGCAGTAACAGAGATATGAAAAACAGCCTGTTCTACAGCTCTATGTGAGGTTAACGGTCCAGGCCTTAGGCAGCAGAGGCAGAGGACACATGAGGTACAGGTGTGTGTGTGTGTGTGTGTGTGTGTGTGTGTGTGTGTGTGTGTGTGTGTGTGTGTGTGTGTGTGTGTGTGTGTGTGTGTGTGTGTGTGTGTGTGTGTGTGTGTGTGTGTGTGTTCCCCACACACCTGTATGAGTAGTAGTGTTTGCGTTGTTGGGTGCGTGTTGACTTGTGCCGTGTGGGATTGTAGCTAATCAGAGTTGAGCCTGGTGTTGCAAACTGAGAATAGCAGATCTACAAGCTCAAAACACATACAGTATCAACACACAAGCAAGTATGAACCAGGGGTCGTCTGCTGGATTAAAATGCTAGGGAGAGACGGGGCAAGTCGATGCTAAGTGGGCCGCAGTAATCGGCCAGACACACTCACAAACACACACACCCCGTCTATACAAACAAATCCTTACGACCTCTTAGGCACATACCGGTAACCAACTAACATCTGTACACAAATACAATTAAGAGATTACATACATCCTGACCCACCCAAAACAACACACCCGCAGTACATCGCAAGCCCACTTTCCTCATCTACCTTCTGCAACTGACTGCATCAATTTCCACAACACACACCCACACACTCTCATCAGCCAGCTGTCCCACCTGCGTGGGTCTACAGGTAAACGTACTGCAATGCCATTCAAAAGCAACACTGTTAATACTTAGAACCACATCATGCATGGCGTGACACCCACCCTGTCCGCCAATACTCAAATTAACACACACACCCACTTTATATAATTGGTTCTTAATGATGCATATTATAAGATGGGATGGTTACTCAGTCTGCATCTGATTGGTGGGATATGGACGGTATAGCAGCTGCTGACCTATCACGATTCACGTCATTGATGGGGATTCCGCACCAATAGCAACTATAGCCTTTCTCTCCTGCTAAGCAGAAATAGAAGCCTCTTATTGCAATAACTAGACATGAGGCCCGCTGCGCGGGCCTCACGCCTAGAGTCCGCGCCGTTGTGGCGACTTGTGCTCACTCCAATTTGGAAAATGTTAAGTCAAGTATTTTAGTCTGTGCACACTGCATCTTTCATCATAGGCAACTTCATTTTTGAACATGAGAGCAATTGTAATAGTAGTGCAGTGCTAACTAAAAGAATAGCCTACATAGAACTTTTTATAGGCTACTTTACACAGAACAATACACAGCCAGTAGCATATTAAGACATTAGACTAAATTGACCACGGTAACTACAGAAACAACCTATAGGAGTCATTTTATTTTTCTGCCATAGGATCAACATATGGGATCTAATAGAAAATGTACACATGGTCCATGTGGTCAAAAAGTAATGCTATAAATATATGTTCCATCAATGCGTATTGTACCTATGATAGTAGCCTATCCCTTGGTGCATGTGCAGCGTGACTGATGTGTCCATACTCCATATACAGTATACGCTTACTGACAACAGACCACATCATGAGTGGTGCACTGGTATTTTTTATATATTCCTTTTCTTTTTCTTTTCATCCCCATGATTTTGTAACCCATTCCACCCAGTGCCAATTATCTAATGTGATCCTGGGCTCTACATTGCTGCCGGAGGATGACAACAGGCTACTTTATCATTTGTATATATAGTAGATAGATAATGGGTTTGTATAGAAAGGGGGTGGGGCAGCTAAAATGAACATCAAATGTCTAAATAATAAAGTGTCTGGGGTGTTCACATGAGCCTGAGTAGACGATAAAATGACCCTTTTTTGTTTTTGTGTTTTTAAGTGGCATAAAGTCCCTTTAAAAACAGTCAGGGGTGCCCACATCAGTGGCCGGATGAAATATCCTGTCTATGGCATAATTTTGAATAGGGCCGGCACTGGATGAAATACTGTATCCTGCCTGGGGCATCATTTTGAATAGGGCCAACGCTGGATGAAATATCCTGCCTGGGAAGCATTTTCAATAGGGCCAGCACTGGAAGAAATATCCTGCCTGGGCCAACAACCAATAGAGCAATTACAAACATATTGCTGAACAAATCATTTGCGTGTGGGTCGTGAAATTGTAGCAAAGGTAATGGCAGGATAAGTTTTGGTAAAGTAAAGGTATAAGAATATACAGTACACTATTACTGTGTGTTGAGCCCAGGATCACATTCGATTATTGGCACTGGGTGGAATGGGTTACAAAAAGAAAAAGAAAAGGAATATATAAAAAACACCAGTGTACCACTCATGATGTGGTCTGTTGTCAGTAAGCGTAGGCTATATACAGTACCAGGGGTGGGCAATTATTTTTCCCAAGGGGCCAAATGAGATACATGAAATATTGTGGGGGGCCAAGACTAAAGTGTAACTGAAGTCTGTGTAATATTAATTTATTTTCAAGATGAAAGTAAAAGTAGGACCAACCATTTTGACACCAGGGCCCTCTATGTATCCAGTATTTGATCCACGGAGGACCACGATTTGATGACATATTTTAGCCCCAAAAAAGTTAAAGATTTCTTTTGCTTTTGTCCACAATACCAGGCTAGATTTCGGAAACACAGTGACAAAAGTCAGATCAAAAGAACCATTAATCTTCTACATTCTCTAGTTGCGTACACTTGGGCTAATTCAGCTGATGACTATTTTAACTCTTGAGAGCGGTCCATTCAAACTCTCTCAAGGACCACTGGTTTAAAACCACGGTAGCCTTTCACGGGCCGGTCAGAGTCAGCCAAAGTGCCGCATTTGGCCCCCCGGGCCGCATAATGCCCACGTATGGTATACTGTATTTGTTATTGTGGAGTTTAGACACATGAGTCACACTGCACATGCACCAAGGGGTTACTTGGCTAGGCTACTGTCATGGTACAATAATCACTGATGGGACATCTATTTATTGCATTAGCCTACTGTTTGACCACATGGACCATGTGCACATTTCCTATTAGATCCCATATGTTATATGTAGATCCTATCTCAGAAAAATAGAAATGAAAAATAAATTTATACTCCTATAGGTTGTTTTTGTTGTTGCCATGGCCAATTTAGTGTAATGTCTAATGTGTTAAAATGCTACTGGCTGTGTATTCTGTGTAAAGTAGCCTATAAAAAGTTATATGTGGGCTATTGTTTTAGTTAATGTATTGACAATGTAGTGTCATTTTAGTGTTAAATGTCATTTGTAGGCTGCTGACCGAAGGTGTGTAATATTTCAGTTTCAACAGCAAAGTAGCCTAATGTCTAATGTGTTGAACTCGACTTTTGGACAGAATGCTTCTTTGTCCTTGTTATGGGCTTGTGTTTTTGCAAACGGTGACTTGTATGCTTGCAATGTGACACACTGCAGGGAGTTTTATTTTGTCCAGGCAAGCACACAGCAAAGCGTGATTGCACTTCATGCGAAGGCTACCTTGTTGTTAGGGTTGCCAACTCTGAGATCTTGGAATAAGGAACACTTCTACGACCACGCGGCGAAGCAGCGCGGTTATTAGGTTAGTTAAGTCTGCGGTTTTCTGGTGGAGCCGTTGCCCCTGTGACCCAACTACGGATAAGCGGTTGAAGGTGGAGGGATGATTTCACATACCATATTAACCTTTGGGATCAGTTAAGGCCTGTTTACTGTGGTCAGTAAGGAAGAATAGGCCGGTAGGCCTATTGTGCTGTATAAATGTTAATTAATTATGAACAAGTAGTCCATTGTCTTTATAACATTAAGAATCCCGATTTTAAAGAAGTTTTTTTTTGCCCTTTTAAAGGGCAAAATTTGTATTGAATACGCACACATTTATTAGACTAATAACTACTAATAAACCGTCAACCATATTAGCCTACTGAAATAGCCTGGCTATAGGCATATACCCACATCAGCAGCTTTAATTATTATTATTTAAAAAAAGACTGAGTCTATGACAGTTGTTGTGGGGGATTTGCATAACTCTCAGGCTGTGGGAGTTTGCGGAACTCTCTTACTCTATGGCTCTGGGAGTTTGCGGAACTCTCTTACTCTATGGCTCTGGGCACGGCAGGATTGGCACACAGAGCAGCAGCGAAGCGATACCAGCGCACCGCGCACACACACATGGAGATCTGCAGCCACGGGGAGGTTTTGGTTTGGGTTTCTGCTCGTGAGAGGTCCTGTGTGCACTCACCACAGAGCAATTGTGCTGTCTTAAATATATCTCCTGCTTTATTTTGTTCACTACTGTTAAATTCAGTGTTGATGTTTGTGCGACGGATCGCACAGGAGGCATTTAGGGAAATACGGAACAAACCGCGTTCCGTATCGATTCAATACGGAACGCATCATTTAGTGTTCAATTAAGGAACGATTCCGTATTATACGGAACGGTTGGCAACCCTAATTGTTGTAAGGATACATCCAGTCACGTTTTCAAAACCGCACGCATACATTATGATGGGAGATTTGTGTTAGTGCACACACCTTTTATAGACAAAAAAAGGAACACACTTTCACCGCTCCGCACTCTAAAGTCCGCAACAGCTGTAAAGAAATCCTTGGCGCATTGCCGTGCGGTGAGGGTGACAGTGGCCGTGCCGGTGTGGAATAGCTTTTCAGCGCGGATGTAAGCCTGGCGATCGAGGGACGCTCTCTCGCTGTCTCGTGGTGAGCACGGGGGGCTATCCCGCATCCATAGCAGGAAAAGAAATCTCGCGTCCTGGGCGAGTGAAAGTGATGGTCGCTTTCTTATGAAGAAGTACTGCCAAGTGCCCCGACTTGTTTGCATGCGACAGTGTGAATGAGAGGAAGAGGGGAGGGGTTACGGCCAGAGCAAGTAGTAGAAGAGTTGCGACATTCAGGGGTTAGAAAAGCGGCCTACTAAAGTAAAGTGATTTATTGCGGTCGCGCAGCTTTGAATAGTGAGACGGAATAGAAAACAGCGGCCCACTAAAGTGATTTACAGCGGTCGTGCAGCTTTGATTTGCACAACTGACAACATGGATAGTATTAGGCCTACTACAAAACGATTTAAAGTAAAGTGATTTAAGAACATTAAAGCTGGGAAGCTGGGCTGCAGTTCGAGGACTTGTCAATAGCTGTCCCTATGCTCAATAAGTGTATGTACAGCAGCCGCCATTAGACCTTTTCGTAGAAGTGAACGGAGGTGTCGTAACCTAAATCCAGACTCCAGAGCCATACCACAGAGTTGTACCACAGTTGTGTTCTGGTCTGAACCGTAGCGTTTTGACGTCACGATGCTGATAGAGGAAGGAATCGGCACTTTTTAATTTATTTTATATTAGACGATGTGGATACAGTAGGAACACCCTGAATGCATAAAAACATTGCGCTAGTAGTAAGCTACTGTGCTGTGAAGTTTGGTGGCATTTGAGCATGTGGGGGGGCTAATAAGTGGATACATATGAATTCCTGTTGTCCTTCTATTGAGTAGCTGAGATGAAATATTGAAAATCCCATTCGAATCGGGTAGACAGAAAGGGTGCCATCTTATAATGACCATTGGTGAGGACAATAATGAAGATAGATTGAAAATAGCTGAAGTGGTAAATGCTCAAGAATGTCTTTTGGCAAACTATACAGGATAAAGGATTTTTCCAATCTAAATGGTTCACAATAAATGAGCCGTGCACCAAGCATTGCTTTTCAGAAGTTGGCTCCGGATTTTTAATTTTGTTTCTTGAATCTCCTTCCCTTCCTTTATTTAAACAAGGGGTAAGTCGCATTGAATCACTGAATTTCTCTAGTGGGCCCTCCTTCCAATCCAAGCTAATCTAATTCAAAAAGCAGCTTTATTCCTGTGACCACCATGTTGATGGGAAACAGAACTCATGACAGCAAGGGGCGAACAATAGAGTCAATGTGCGTGTGTGTGGGTTTCCTTTTTTTGCCCCCGCTTTTTCAAAACAAAAACAACCACAAAAGCTCCGGGCACACAAACAGCTCAAGATTGGATTATTATAAATCAAGTCACAAAGGGAACAGGACTAATTCTAACGAGTTAACTTTACATACCGAGTTGAAAGGCGAGCCACTGGTATAAGCGGAGAGTTTGGCCCCTGAGACAAAGGCCTCCTGTGTGTAAACTACACTATAAGCTACACCTTATACCAACCTGCATGTCTGAGAGACTATACCTGTCTGGAGCTGTGCATTCAATCCAACATCTCTGCCCTACCCTGGCCTGCCCTGCCAGGCTATGCGCCAGCCGTCTGCCCCCTCTCTGGTCACCTGGAGCAAATGGCTGACCCATGATCACTGGATTAAATTACCAAGCCTCTATACAATGGTGCCTGCACCTAAATTTAGCAGAAGAGCTAGAGCAGTGGTTTTCAATCTTTTTCATACCAGGACCCACTATTTATACAGAATTTGAGCCACGGACTACCACGGACTTGATGACATTTTTAGCCCCACAGAGCCCAAAACCAAAGATTTCTTTTGCTTTTTTTTTTGGAAGAAACAAAACAGGCAAACATACAGATCAAAATGACCATTAACCTTCTGCATTCTCTAGTTGTGTAGACTTCAGATGGTGAATATTTTAACTCTTGAGAAACCAAAGAGTTACAACCAACTTTCCATCATTTAGCCTGGGGGCCACCTGGAATCCTCTGGTGGTCCGGGGGACCACTGATGGTCCCCGGACCACCGGTTGAAAACCCCTGAGCTAGAGCACACAGCCTTACAAAACAATACTGGGCATTATATATGCAAATACCGGTAACATGAATAAAATGATGGAAAAGAATGTGTTAAGTGAACCATAGGTAAGAAAGGCTGACAACGCACAGCAAAACTGCCAGGTCTATTTTTACACTCACTCTAAACACTGAGGATTTCGTCTGTGTGTAGTGTAGCTAAACTGGGTGTTTCCATAACAGTCCAAAAAAAGACCTGAATGGACAAAATGAGTAATAACAAACCAAAAACACGTACGGTACACCTCCATACAACCAATGAGTCAAACTCATACGCGCCATGTTCCTCATTCAGATGAACATCTACAAATACTGTAGATGAAACTTCTGGGTTACACAGACATTCATTAAATAAAATCATGGAATAAACATCAATAACTCTAATGTGAACTGTGCCAGGTCATTGGGGGGCTTATTTAAAAATAAAACTTTTCTAACCCCATCTTCAGGACTTGAAAGTGCATCCCTGCTGAGAGCATTGGGCCTTCGACATCCCGACTGGAGCACGACTCAGAAGAGGAAAGAGGGCACACAAAAAAGGGACGATAAATACTAAACCTCAGTCAGTACTCGTATATAAACTAGGCCAATGCAAACTAAGTCTAAGGTTATGCTACACATTATTTGACGTAGTATTGTGTGCAACAAAACCGACAGGCGAAGGATGCACTGAGGAAGTCACTATTCCGGCGTACTCGCTTCCCTGGCGGCTGGATACGTCTTTTATTTTGAAAACCCCTCAAATTAAGCCAAAACTAACTGGAAGCAAAGAACATTAAGACTATTAAAAAAAAAACATTTTTCAATAGTAAAAATGGCCATTGAACTATTCAAAAAGGTTTTTCAAAATAGTAAAAAAAAAAAAAGGATAAGGGGTTTGGGATAAGGAGTTTAGCATGTGATGAAAATGCCCTAAAAGTCATGAGAAGTGTTCATATTGTAACCATTACTCCATCATCATCTCTAGCTATAGCAACAACAAGCTAAAGCGGATGACAATAACTCTGTACAGCTTTTACAATTAAGAATAAAAGAAAGTAAAACAAACAGAAAAGAGAAAGGAAACTGCTTGGGAGAGAGAGAGATAAAAAAAAAGAATGACAGATAAGAATTGAGCTGCCTTGTTGCTCCACCTTAAACAAATTATGAGCAAACACCTCCATCCCTCTCTCTGCCTGTCACATAAATATTTATCAGGTCAGGTAGGACAATGTTAGACTCATTTCCAGAAGGTACAACACAATACCAAAAGAGAGGGTGAAAGCCTGAGGCCACAGATGGTGGCGGAAATGAAATGACTTATGGTACAGCGTTGTGTTTGCAAAAGTGAATGAGTGGATTATCATCCTCCTGCAAGCTGGGACAAAGGTAGCTTCATTTAAATATCAAAGTCCTTCAGGTCAAACAGAAATCCTCTAATCCGGTGGCGTACTCTGCCCTGCCACGTTGGAAAATACTGAACTAGGAATTTAACTTGGACAGAGTTAACTTGTCAAAGTAGTTTATCTGAATAGTTTAGTTCAGTGGTTTTCAACCAGTGGTTCTTGACAGAGCTCCAGGTGGCCTCATTCTGAATAAGTAGTGGGCCCTGGTTTAGTTTAATTTAAAGGGCTTAATGGGTTTTGAAGTGACTCAGACCAGGCCTGACACCCAGCCTGATTCTAAGGCTTTTAGAGAGACAACAGCTGCCATTGGGTGAGGGCTGTGCTCTTTACCGCATTATCACCACAGCTCAAGTAGCAGCAGGTGGGCAGCCAATGACCACAGTACATCTACAACACAGACTAGACAAAGGGAGTCTCCGCTTGTAAGTTTAATAACTTACAGCCTTGACATTGAGACAACTGGACAAGTGCCTGCTGGTCTGCCAGGCCAACATCAAGGCCTCCCACAGACTGAGGTGCTACTGCACAATTAACTGAATTCTTTTTTACAGTTTGGCGGCTAGCTTCCACACCAGATTCATCAGATTTCTTACAGAACAACTGTTGTAGCTGAGAAGATGCTCAACTAGGACCACTACAACAGCCATCTTCATATGATTGGTTCACACCACACTAACCCTTATTTAAGACGGAACCATTACTGTCTACTTCCTCTGTGTCTCACAGGAAGTTCCATGGAAGGAAAATGATGTCATTGGACTGCATGATTTTTTTTTTTGTTATCAATGACGCTTATTAGTCTATGATGAGGAATTCCCCTTGGTCTGTCCCAAAGAGAGAACTATACAAAATATGTTGAAAAGATGTCGTCAATGCATGATTGAGATGGGATTATATGAAAATGTCATGTCCCAGTTATTATGCCAAAAGCTTTTGTGATGATATTGAACTCCCAGCATCTCTATGCTGGGATATTCCCAAAATAGCTGAATAGTCAACAATTTGGGCAAATCAATTTGTGTATAGTGAAATAAGAGCACACCAAATGCAGTCTCAGTGTCTTGATTTTATAACCGTAATATAGTGGGTTGTGACACTGTGACACTGAATTATTAGCTAAACAAAAGATTCACCCTAGTTCATCGTGGTTCCAATTCCTGACCAGAGAAGGCTGGTATGGATGGTCTTATAGGGTCTGACTCTGTGGACTCATAATGTGTCAGGGCATGTCATGGCTGGGTTTCACCTCGTGGTGTAATGATGGGGCCTGAGTCACAGTAGCAGATGCTAAAATGTCATTTGCACCAAAATGGTTTAAGAACCCAGGCAATGAGATTATGCCTTTCCATCTCTTCGTTGTTGCTCATGCTGTCATGTTGAGGCTCATTTTGTTGTGGTCCAGGTGAACAGATGGTAACAGGAAGGCTCGAGAAATAAAACACGGCCCCGAGTATAGACAGAGTTACGCGGTCGCAAATTCTGTTCACTTCATGGCGGCTCTATCATCAAGTTGTGTTTCACCATGTTAATGATTTTTCTTTTGGAAAAAATGGATATGTTTATCTTTTGTCCCTCTTTCAGGCTGCAACATCCCTCCAAGAATTCAGTTTTCTGACCCGTCAAAGTCGGAACATTTCGGCTGGTTCGGCTACTATTTGGGCCAAGCCTTGTGTATTCGAACAGATGATACTAACAAGAAACACAGAGACAGCTGTCTTCATGTTGGTCCCTATTTGCTTCATATTGTAACTAAAACCAATGTGAAATATTGAAAGAATAAAAAATAATGTGGAGAAATACTGATACTCTCACAGAAGTCAGGACGAATCCTGCATTCTCCAAAAATTATTTTGTTATGAAAGTTAACCAGAGAATTACCCCATTAAAACCAAACAGGAAAGTGCTTGTGTCATATTGGAAGGCAGTGTGGCTGCAGTGTGGCTCACAGCCACACCGCAGGCTTGTTGATCTGCTATTTTTGAGTTGCTAAGAAACTACTGATTTAGAAGTTTTTCATAATCGGCCCTCAGGTCTCAAACATAAAACAAAATTGGACAACCCGTACAAAAGCACATAGCCTACTAGGCAAGTGCTAGGCTAACAGTTGCTGGGAGGAAGCATCCCAGCCTGCTTCTATGTCACCTGACACCTCAGTGCGTTTGGTTTGCATGTGTGTGCGTGGCACGCACGGCGCACCTGCTATAATTGGCAGCATCCCCATAGACCAAGCGTTGTTCTGCCCATCAGTCAAGACAAACACAATGCAGACACAATGACTCAAATCTGGATGCTGCAGCTAATTGTTCGGCTAACATGAACAATAATCGACATACAACGGCTTAGCAATTTAATTAAGAGCTTAACACACATTATTAATTATGATGAAGGCGTACAGTGGATGGTGGTGATTGAGATGGCTGTGTTTAACAATGTAATGCTAATGCGTGCTGGGCTGGCTGATGTGAAAACGAGGCCGTCCCTCGTCCTTCTATTGACCCATACTGTAGCTTTATCTACAGCACACTGCGCAACCCATGAATGTAAATACACACCCGCACGCATACATTACACACATGGCTTGATGACGTTAAGCTTGAACCATTCTGTACTGTACTTGTGGTGTCTTAACTTTCATTGAAAAATAGCAGCCCTGAACACCGGCTTTTTTGAGGGATAATGTGAGAATGCAGCACAAATCTTTCAGTATGTTCTTTCAGAGCAAATCTTTTGTACAATGTCAGGACGGGTTTTAACATGACCACTAGAAACATACAAAGTACCTGCCTGCAGGTCCAATTCAAAGTACTAAGGGAAAGCATGCCTTTATCTGTTTGCTCGGTTTGACTATATGCAGAGATACCACCATTCAATGTGTTATATAAAAACGAAAGTGTTTATAATATTCCACCAAAGAATGTAGACTGATGTCTACAACGGTGAACCAAAAATATAAATCACCTCCTTCAACCAGGATTAAGAAAACAACAAAAACATTTAAAGGCCTATAAGGCATAGGCAAACATTCACCACTCAAGAACAGTCACAAGTTGCATGTTCAATGTCACACTAATCAACACAGATACCGTGAGATTATGTCCGATGAAAGATTACAACATGGGCAATAACTATAAAGCACATTTAAAGTCATTGAAAGACGTGGCGTGAACGTGTCGGTCAGTTAGTTATCGACAAACAAAGATGACGTGAGGCATGTGAAAGAAAGGTGAACACCAACCTCTCTTCTCCTCCAGCTCCTGGAGGAACTGTCTGTAAGCAGCTGTCGAGCTCATCCCTCTTTCTCCAAAAAGACGGAGAAGAAAGGGACGAATGAAGAGAAAGAGGGAGACAGCCGGAACAGAGTGAGGTGGCAGTAGAGACGGCGATGATGATGATGAGAATTATAGGTTAAGAGATCATGTAAAATAAATACATAAATAAATACATAGAAGTGATGAGGTAAGGGGGGCCTCTGAGAAAGAAACAGAGACGGTGTGGTTCTGAGAGAGGGGGCAGGGGTAACCCCTGTGGTAAACTAGGAAAGGAGAGAGGAATGGAAAAGTAAGAAGGGAGGGGGAGAGAAGGGCAGGAATTGAACGGAGGCTGCGGCTGCTCAAAAAATGAGGGAACCCCCGAGGATCCGAGCTGTCAGTGAAGATCCATCTTTAATCGTGTGGGTAATCCATCCTCTCTCACTCGCTTGCTAGTTTCCCTTCTTCAAGGTTTTTCCTTCTTCTTCGCCGTGTGCGTACTTATTACTACATGTGTGTGTGTGTGTGACCTAGCCGGTGGCTGTGCTAGCTCTGGAAAGGCTGAAAGCCTTCGATAGAGGAACTGGACTTTGACCACAAGGCAGGTGATGTCACTGCCTAGAGCCAGAGAACCATGTGTTTCACTTGCGTCCGGGGTGTGTGTGTGGGCGTGTGCGCGCGCGTGTGCGTAAGAGTGTGTGTCTGACTAATTTGTGTATGTGTGTCACAGGGAAATCAGGAGCAAAACGGGGCGTGTGTTTTCAAACTCTTTACAACTTCCAGTGTTCAGCTGTGCTGCTGCATTTCTGGAAACAAGTGTTGCATGTGGACGATGTGGGCGCATGCGTGTGTGTCGCTGTCACACATTTGTCATGGAGTCAGATTAATGCCATTTTTTCTCCCCCTGGCCCCTCCCCTCCCCTGTAGATGTGTGTTGGGTTGACTTTGAGCTGCCTGCTGCTGGGATCAACATACTGGAGCAGCTTACAGGGGGAGGAGCAGGAAAGAGAAGGCAAAAAAAACGTCTGGGCTTTTAAAACACCAACATTCCACTTTCTGTCTGTCTGTCTGTCTAATTCAAATGCCCTGACTGCCCCACCAAACATGATGGCATGCAAAACAACCCAAATTTCAATTATATTACAAATTCAAAGTGCTTCTGGTTAAAATCATATGAAACACTACACTACCGCTACTAAATATAGCTACAGCTGTCATACTTCTAAACCATCACCATTTCATCATTTAAAACAGAAAACTCTCTGAGTCAGACCTTTAGCTTTATGCATGCTGCGTGTCTGTTGCAACTTCAACAATAACTGATGTTATTATTGATGCTTCCTTTCCTAATATAAGTCCTGTAACCGAAAATGGCATGGGTGCAGCTTCATCGCCTGTGGCACAAAGCGACACAGGCACAAAGTGCACATACCGTGCATTTCCATAATAATGGAAATGCACGGTACAATAGTATGCATGCAGCCTGATGTAGGTCAAGGTGTGTACGGTTTATGGTTTGACCATTCAACTTTGTTATCCGATTATATGGTTCTAACTGCTTAATCGTTTTATGACATTGTATGGACTGGGCTCAACTGCTGTGTTTCAGTCATATACTGTATTCTTCACTCTATAAATGACAATAAAACCATATACGATATTTACGTTCTCTCGATAAAGTCTATGCCATTGTTTAACTTTGCATAGAGTCTTTGTCCTCTTACTGTTTGTCTTACTGAGAGATACTGTTCTCTACGATCTCTCGTATCAGCTCCTCTTTTTCTGTTTCTGTTTTTTCTTGATGAAAAGGTAAACACTGTAAATGATTGCCTGTCCTTTAAACTGCACACTGAGGTCTCAGGTCTGAATGATCTACCAAAAAAAAACCATCACACACGCACACGCACACGCACACGCACACACACACACACACACACACACACACACACACACACACACACACACACACACACACACACACACACACACACACACACACACACACACACACACACACACACACACACACACACACACACACACACACACACACACACACACACACACACACACACACACACAGGGGTGTAGAAGAGGTCCGACACCATGGAAACCAAACAGCTTAAGGGTACCTCACTTAAAGGTTTACCCCACAGTGAAGGGGTAGAAGTTAGAACAATGCATGGGGGGGGTGAAGAGATTGCTTTTAGGTTGCCATTTGTTTGCCAAATAACCCCCATTTAATGTCGGTGAAAAGAGGCCGGAGAAGAGAAAACTGACAACAACAAGACTATTGCTAGAGTAGAGAAGCAGCCAGGTTGACAGTTTGAGGACAGAGAAATGCCCTTCCTTCCTGCAGGAACCAATGATTAAAAGTGTCCTTGGGTCAGTCAGTCAACAGGGTTTGTGTATTGCACAGTTCCTAGAGGTGAAGGTTTCAACGGTAAAGCTTCCATCGTACAACTGTGTAAAAAGCTGTTCTGCAAACTCACATCACCATACGTAGTGAATGTAGAAATGTGCTGTGAATATAACTTGCCATTGTGTGTTCCCTGTATCAATGGGTGGAACATGACAACCATATCGTCATTGGCCACTGGCCTTAATAGTTGCACAAAAACAAAAAAAAATGTTTGTAATGCTTTGCCATCTAAAGTACGTCTGTTTGTTTACTAAGTTATGCAAATGTTCCTTGGCTTGCTGTACCTAAGGCAGGCATGTTTATATTCATGAACTCATAGGCATAGGAAAGCAGGACAGATTCCATGGTGGCAAGGGGTAAAAAGAATAACATTTTAGTCCCTTAGTCTGGTCATTTTGGAGCACCAGACAGTACAGATATTCTTCACGGTCAATGAGAACATTCTGATTAAGTCGAGCCAAAGTCCTTGACCTCCTCCAATGTTTTCGTATGCACGCTCAGGTGTATCGTATGTGTCAACTTTTTACATATTACATTTACATATGTATTGTTAATATACTTTTTTGCAGAAAGAGTGAAGCCTTTTTGGCATCCATCAGATTTTGAGTAGTTTCCAGATCTGGCTTCACCACACCGTCAGAGCTGGTATGTGTACGTCTTCTAGAATATTACAATACCAGTGGTTCTCAAACGTTTTAATCTCAAGGATAACTCTGAGCTTGTACAAATGGAACCAAATGGACCCCTATGTGTCAATTTGGTTCCATTTCCACGCTCTCAGAGTTTAAAGACCAGTGTGTCAATTTAAAACCACCTAGTTGGAATCGTTAAAGGGAAACCCTTAAGAAACAGGAATTGTTAAAATTCCAAAGAATCCCAGCCCTATTTGAGACAGAGCAGTGCAATGTTCCAACAAGGTCCAGGTCTGTCTGTCTGTCTGACATTTACACAGTTATGAAGAATAAGATCAAAACAATATCATACTTTGAAAAAAGGTCAGTTTTTCTGGAATGAACTTTGCTACCATTTCTTCTGCAATCACTCGCACACCTCTCTATCAACACTCTTTCTGTACTGTCAGTGTCGCACAAACACATACACACGTGCACTAGCATACTCACACACACACCCTCTCCCAGCCACAACAAAGTCATTGAGTACCGAGTGTTTGTACAAGAAACACAGATTCATAGGAGATGTGTCTCCATTGAGCAGACAGAAAGGCACTGCACTGAAGCGGTATGGTATGTACATTTAAACTCAAATAGCATGGTGCTCACTTTACTTAAATCTAATTTTGAGAAATTTGTACTTTTTATGATTTCCAGTTTTCTGTATACCACCACGACATCAGGGGCAGATGTAACATTTCCCAATTGGGGGGGGGGGGGGCTGAATAAAATGGTAAGGGGGCGGCTTCATCGCCTTCATGAAGCCGCCCCCATACCATTTCAGTAGTGTTTCAAATACATTTAAATATAAGCACTGAAATATCTTGGGTTGTTTTGCATGCCATCATGTTTGGTGGGGCAGACTGGGCATTTAGGGGGGCATTGCCCCCCCATGCCCATGCCTAGATCCTGCACGACATCCCAGTGGGGCAATTATTGTACTTTTACTTCACTACAATTATTGACAATAATTCAAATTCAAAGGAAACAAACAGCAGAGGGTGCTACAAAAATGTGTAATAGGACATTTAGGAGTACATAGTGAGTACCGCAGTGTTGACTACTTTTCCCACCATAGCAGAAAGGCATGCTATCTGTCTGCTAATGCCCGTGAGAATGGCAGACCTGCATAGTTATTATTGTTCAGTAAGGGACAGTAATTAGCTGTCACTGGATGGAGTGGGTGGTGACTTACTGTACCACATTTCTCTCTGTCTCACGGTTCTCCCTCTGAGCTAGAGCTACCAGAGCAAGCCTAGAATAAAACACAACATCTTGGCAGAAGATGTTTTATTAACCTACAAAAGTCTCCTACAAATCCTAACACCTTGATTAATGGTTAAGACGTGTCCAACACATCCTCAGTACAAATTGGATTAAATAGGAGAGAGAGAGAGACAGGGAAAAAGACAAGAAAGATTCATGAGTGTTGATACTAATAACACTAATGCAATAACAAGTGAACGCCGGTGACCATGAACTCTGGAGGTCACTTGTTGACCCCAGTTGACAGGTAAGGCGTAAGTAATTAAGTAATAACAGGTGTTACAGTACCTCCCTAATGCAAATCACTATATAATCTTTTTTAAAAACCAAACTACTATACTCTGTAATAGAAGCAGTATAAATAAAATAGTGTAATTTGAATTCATGGCTCAGTGAAAAGCCATTGCGAGTGTATCTATGGCATGGGGAATAATAATAATAAAAAAAAGGGAGATTATCTAGGTAAGGATATGACTCAGTATTTGAACATTGATCGACGGCACGCATGCACTCGTGTGCACACACACAAACACACGTACATCAATAGTTATGCACAGTCATAGGCATAGTTTGCCTACGCACACACTTTCACTTACAGACGGCATTTATGAGGAGACTAGGCCAATGTACACACACATGTCACAGATATAATTCCAAAAGGCCTCTTCGCTCTCCATTTGCTGCACAGCCCATTAACCTAATTTCTTTGCAAACAGACAGTGCACGCACGCACACGTGCGAGCATGCGCGCGCACGCACACACGCACACACACCCCTTTAACCAATTCAACAGAACAATTTAACAGAGCGGTATACACCCAACACCTACAGCCAACACCTGGACGTTGAAAAGCATCCAGTGATCCTGAACACTTCCCTGGAGGTCTCCCCTTTCACACGCCCCTGTCAAACAGCAGTCTGTCGCTCTGAGCTGTCAAAAGCACTAGGATATTTAGATGTGTGTGTGTGCGCATTAGATGTCAGCGAACTCTTAAGCGGCACTTAAAAGCCAATATATCGGTACAAGCTCAGTATGGCAACATACATCGGCTATTTTCAGTATTTTCAGTGTTTTTCAAAACAGTAAAACTCTCCTCAAAGGTTTACGCATGAGGGGCGAGGCCAATACAGGCAAAGTATCTCCTTATAATAATAACAATAATAATTCATTCTTTTTCCATCTTTCCCACCCACACTGGGTCAGAGATCAGTGGCGTGACCACACTGACAGTAACCATAGCAACGGGACCAGTGTCTCAACGATCGCTATACCGTGTGCTATAGCGTGGTTTCGCCACCTTTTTTCTAGCCATTCCTAGTCTAAAATAACTGCCTCGGGGGGCTGCCAACACCATGGACACTCCACAACACTGTAAACCTTTTTAACGGTCGCTGGACATAAACTCGTCGATGGTAAAGAAAAGGAATGACTACATTGAGGCAGTAGGTAAACTGAGAGGTATAGTGTCGGCTGGGTGAGAGGACGGCACCACCACACAGTATGTGGGCTTTTCCCACCGAATCATCTATTCAAATGACGGACATGTGACCCAAATGTGGTTTAAAGTCTGCAAAAAAAAAGGCACCATGCCAGGGCCAATGCCACCCTAAATGCCCTGACCGTCCCACCAAGCATGATGGCATGCAAAACAACCCAACTCAAATTTATTCTTTCAAATTAAAGTGCTTACAGTGTAGCTCAAAATGAATTGAAACGGTACGCTACTAACTACAATTGTGGCACCACTAATCCAATACGATTTCATCATTCAAAACAGAAAACTCTCCCGAGTCAGAGCTTTAGCTTTACGCATGTTGTGTGCCTATTGCAACTTCAAGAACAACTGTGTTGTTATTCAAATGTGTCAAATGTTATTATTGATGCTTACTTGCCTAATATAAGTCCTGTAACCGAAAATGGTATGGGTGCGACTTCATCGCCCGTGGCATGAAGCAACACAGGCGATGAAGCCGCCCTCCATACCATTTTCGCTTGCCACCCTGAATGTTACATCCGGGCCTGGACCATGTCATACTGCAGATCTATAGCAAGAAATGGATTTCTTTACAGAAAACCAGTGCTAAAGAGCTAGTAACATTAGCGAGAAACGCAAGCAGAAAACACAAATAGAAGCATTTACCTGTTGATGGCGGAGGGCAGCAGCAGGACAATGACAACGACATGGAAGAGAGAGAGAAAAGGAAATCCGGTTAGTTTTTTGTGATCCTGAACTGGAAGTTTCATTCAGAAATGTAATTTCACTTCAACCTTTGAAACGTGGAAGTCCTCAATTTATACATTATAATGACAAAATTCTTGACATAGACTAATTCATCGATAAATCACAAGCAAATATTGTCATGTGTTGCACATACTGTACACTGGACACCCACATTGGAATGAGGACCATCAAAACAATGACACTTGACTTTCACACACACGTGCATACACATGCACACACAAACACTGATTTTCTCACAGTGGCGACAATGGACAAAGTGGGCAAAGTCCTCGCACAGACGCGCACGCACCCACGCACGCATACAGGCACACGCGTACACCAGATAACGGCCATGCCAAGCCAATAATGTGATTTCAAATTATTTGGTTGAAAACAAGGACCACATCCTTCCTCACTATCAGATGATAGTGTTGTTCAGCATTCAGTTCTGTTCTACAGGACAAACCTGAGGATTCCTGATAACATTTAATGCAGGACAATATATTGGGATACAAGATAAGAGGTATAGCAAGAGCCAGATAGTTAGGGTGCCAATGCTCTGACTGTGTAAGACAAGGTACATTGAACAAAACATCCAAATCACTAATATTTAAACAACACCTTTTCAAAATGTTTGCTAGTCACAGTCCAGGGCATACTGTTGTTTTTCGATAAGTGTATTGGTTTCCGTGTATTGTGTCAAACCATTTCAGGAGCCTTACCAATTATGACAATTGGCAACATGTAAAATACAGTATGGCTTATTATTAGCTGCAATACTTCCAATACGATGACCCATTTAAGAAGACGTCACTCCAGCGAGAACAAAGAGGAGGGATGAGAGGAAAGTGTAACTCTTTCTCACAGCATTTTAAAACACAGTTTCCAGACGGATTCAGACCAGACAGCATCTAATTTGCACTAGCATAGATCATTTTGAGAGGTGCTAGCCACTCAGCCACACCACGTGCTTTAGCTTGAATACATGCATGTACACAGTAGGTGTAGGTAGCAATCTTGTCCGTTAGTAAAAGCGCATGTACTGTATGCGTTTGTTGTGTGTGCACTTTGCATGATGTCCACCTATCACTGTATGGATGGTGTTTGTATGAGAAATGCTTAATCTAAAACTCCTAGTCAGAGCCAGTGTATAGCGTCAGCTCTCAGAGAGCTGAGTGTGCGCGCGCATGCACGCACGCACACACACACACACACACACACACACACACACACACACACACACACACACACACACACACACACACACACACACACACACACACACACACACACACACACACACACACACACACACACACACACACACACACACACACACACACACACACACACACACACACACACACACACACACACACACACACACACACACACACACACACACACACACACACACACACACACACGATGTACGACTAGAAACATGCACACGCATGTGGGGTACCGTCAGCAATAACAAATGAAACACACAAACACAAACAATTTAGCTGTGAAGTACTACAATCCCACACACTTAACAGCACACCAGGCTCAAGATGATAAGATCTCAGGACATAATCTTCGTGTAATTTTAAAACATCAGACAGACGGTCTGACTTGATTTCCTGCTCTTCCAACCCTCCAATATTAAGTCTTGGCGATTGGAAAATTAGATAAAATGCATTTCCTCTTTCTTTCTCCAAACCTCAAGGCCATGCCCACATTGTTCAGGAAGAATCAATGAATTGATTTGTTGCTCTACAAGTTGCCTCCATCATCATATTCAATAGGCGGAAGTCTAGGCAGAGATTATTTTGTGACTAAAAATATATTTGCATGTCTATTTTTAATGTTAATGTGAGTCTTTCACCATGGTGGTGGGAGACATAGCAGCCTCGGGGGCTGATTTTGGGTCTGGGTATGTGTCATGGCCCACTGACATTTCATGGCCTGATATTTCACTCCAGCACAAATTACCTCTCCCGGGAAAGTAGATGTTTTCCAAAACCAAAACCTAAAGTATGGTGTCCGATTTAACACAAAGAAAACTGCACTGCACCATCTGGTAAATCACTCAAGTGTTGAAGAGAGGAGAGAGAGAAGAGGAGAGCTAAAGCACCATTTCCCAAACAGTGGGTCAGGACCATGTTTGGGTTATAGACCACTTTCACGTAAATATCCCTCTTTTTCTTTATTTCCCGACATAAAACAGTGTGTGTGTGTGTGTGTGTGTGTGTAAGGCAGTGTTGGGCAAATTAACCGTAAAAGTAAGTAAAAGTGTTAGGTAATGTAACGGAAAGTAACAGCGTTAGCTAACAGAATTTATTCAAGCGGCGTTAGTCTCAACTCTGGTGAAAAGCTTAGGAACCAGTGAACCACTGAGCTAAGGATACAAGAGAAGGTAAGGAGAGATGGGGAGAACACCAAAAAATAGAGAGAAACACATTTTGTTGCATCATCAGGGGAGAATCGTACAGACGAGGAGATGACAGGCTGAACGGTTGACAGACGTTGGGAAGTGTACGAGGGAGCAGAGGTGAAACACACACAGCCTGGGCCTCGGAGTGGAGAGAGTGATGTGTGTGTGTCTCTCTCACACACGCGTGCACACACACACGCACACACACAATGGGGCATTCATTGAGCAAAGCCACAGCAGAGCCAGGAGCCCAATGGTCTCTAATCTAAGAGCTGTCATATGAGTGAGGAGGGAGAAATGGAGAGGAAGGGAAAGTCATGAGGAATAGGTCAACTCTATTTGTGTGATTACCAGTCACTGTAATCAACTGAGGACAAATAAAACAGACTATAGGGAGATGACTGACAGAGAGAGAAACAGAGAGAGAGAACAAATATTTACGTAGACAACGACGCAGGAGAACAGGGAAGATAGAGGGTGAGAGGGAGGACAGATATAAAACGATAAAAGAAGTCTCAGGAGAGGAGAAATAGCAGCCAGGTGCTCTCTCTCTCTCTCCCCATCTCTCCCTACTCTCGGATAAAGCGGGGGATGGGTGGTGGTGAAAAAGAAATAGACCTTGGCAGGGGAACATAAAATGTAGGTCAGCAAGAAGAGATATAAAGGGATGCACACAGTCGATAGAGAGAGGGAGAGAGAGGAAGATAATGCTGATTAAAACAGAGAAGACAAGAGCCAGGAATGAAGGAGCAGAAATGGAAGAAAGAAGGGCAGTCACACTGACGCTGTACACTGTGGAGACCCGGTAACGTGAAACGGAACACAAGTGAAGTGAGAACAAGTGACATTCCAACTGTCAATGAAGATCCAAAAACAGACACAGTCAGACAGTCTCTTACTTTCATAGACAGAAAACAAAGGTGGTATGGAATGGCAAGTTTAACCCAACATAAATGTGGCCTTGCACATCAAAGAAGAGGGCTGATGTGAAGGGGCGTCTGCAGGAGTTTCCCCTAATCCCCCCCTCGACGTATCGGCAAAGATCAGAGCCCTGCAGGGAAACGGTGTGTGTGTGTGTGTGTGTGTGTGTGTGTGTGTGTGTGTGTGTGTGTGTGTGTGTGTGTGTGTGTGTGTGTGTGTGTGTGTGTGTGTGTGTGTGTGTGTCCATTGGCATCTTCTCTGCCCATTTTTATCCACACCCACTCCACACAAGCTGATGTGTCATGTCACAGCACATCCGGGTGAAACCTTTCATCCTGTCCTGAGGTGACAGCTGGGTGGGGGTTTCCCCCCACACAATATGAGCTAAAATGTTTTACCGTCAAAATTAAAAAAAAAGAAAAAAACAAAAAAAAAAACAATACAGTTTGGCAAAGATGATATGATCCAAATTTTCTAAAAGGAAGGAGGAAAGAGAGAGAGGAAAGGAGAGCGAGGAATGGTTTCTTGAGCACTCGAGCAGTATGAAAGAATTGACGCACACACACACACACACACACACACACACACACTGGCGCACACACGCGCACACACTCGCACACACTCACACACGATTTCAGATTAAGCCCACCATTCATTACTCTGCACATTCACTCTCACTCAGCTCTGACTAATAGACATCATTCACTCAACAGTATTCACAAGTCATGCAAAGCTACTACTTTGTATGGCTGCCAAGTGTAGATTGCAATGTTGCGTATTAAATGAGAGGGATGTACATAATCCCATTCACTGAATGTGTCTGGAAAAAGTATCACTGCGCTATGCTGGTTCATTGTATTACACAACCCTTTGTATATGAAGATCCTAAGGGGCTGATCTTATGACTTGTAGTACAATACGTGGGTTTCTGTGCATGCATGCGTGTGTGTGTGTGTGTGCACGCATGCATGGGCGTACCCAACCCCGACATTCAAGGTCCCAGGGCACACGTCTACAGACACATGGGCGCTTGCAGACCAGGGCCGGATCTAACATTTCCCAATTGGGGGGGCAGGAGAAAATGGTATGGGGGCGGCTTCATCCATACCATTTTCAGTTACAGGACTTTTATTAGTCAAGTAAAGCATCAGTTGTTGTTGAAGTTGCAACAGACACGCAGCATGCATAAAGCTAAAGGTCTGACTCAGAGAGTTTTCTGTTTTCAATGATGAAATGCTGTTGGTTTAGTGGTGACACAGCTGTAGTTAGTTAGTAGCAGTAGTAGTGTTTCAAATACTTTTAAATATAAGAACTGAACAGACACACAACATGCATAAAGCTAAATGTCTGACTCAGAAAGTTTTCTGTTTTCAATGATGAAATGCTGTTGGTTTAGTGGTGACACAGCTGTAGTTAGTTAGTAGCAGTAGTAGTGTTTCAAATACTTTTAAATATAAGCACTGAAATATCTTGGGTTGTTTTGCATGCCATCATATTTGGTGGGGCAGTCTGGGCATTTAGGGGGGCATTGCCCCCCCCATGCCTATGCCTAGATCCACCCCTGTTGCAGACACACAGGACAGAGGGAGGGGCTGCAGTTGATGCATAGCCTAGAGACATCCACTGCTGGTCTCAACATGCCCCCCAACAACCCATTCCAGGATCTGTGTGTGTAGGAGGATACAGCTCTGAATCCCCAGCTGGGCATTTGAATGTGCTCTAAAAATAGAATCCATGGAAGCCTCACACTAAAGCGTACATATATAGCTTATTTATGCTTTACTTAGTTTGTTTATTTCGCCAGGCCATTGCATATTTATGGACGGTATATTAAACGTAAAATATGCTAATTTTTTACTTTGGCAGTCCCTACACAAGACATAAATACAAAACAGGTAGACAGACCTTACAAAACAAAAACATACAAGCAAGCATAACGCACAAAAGGTGTGCATCTATATGGATTATAAGTTTTCATATAAGACTTTGTAGATTTGTTACTAAAGCAACTTGTGCATAAAGTGCAGTACTAGAAGGGGTTGCCAACAAAGATCGTTTCACCGCTGTGAGGTGTATGTGAGGAGTATAATTTGAGATTAATTTAAAAAAATACAATAACTAATTGATTTATTACATAAATGAGGCTCAAGACTGAACAGCTAAGGAGTAAGGATTATCTGAACTGAAAAGGACATTCATTCAATCTAGCACAGAGACAAACATTTGAATGAGCACAGCAGGAGACCAGCAAAGACGACAGCATTGTCTCTCGCTCTCTTTCTCAAACACACACACACCTGAAAGCATGTGTGCAAGAATCACATCTGTGCGCAGCACATACACACACACACGCACCTGTCCCTTACACATTCTCAGAGTTCTCCACTTAAGTTGCACAACTGTCTAAGAGACTGACAAGTCAGACGGTGGGTGAGACAGCTGTCCTTAAGGGTCCCTAACACATAGTAAGACTCTATGTCCCTCTGTCTCTCTCTCTCTCTCTCTCAAATACGCACACACACTCTCCATTCACACCTACAGTAGACTGGATTGTCTGTCTGCGTCATATAACCCAAGATAGCATTTCGCCAATGTTGCCCACAGCTGCAGTTCAATGTCAGGGTAAGTTGATAAGTACTAACAAACGGCATGTTGTTAAATAGAAGATATAGTTTCCTCTTGGAATCAACCTTGTCACTGGGCGTGCGTTGAACTACAGTAATTCCAAAAGTACTTGTAGCACGGAGGCATACAAGGTAAAACAAGATAAAATAGTTTCTCATTAACACAGCCACATACAGTACTTAGCATGAGTGTCCTGCACAAGGAACAGGCAGATTCACGTCATTTTTGTGCTATGCAAAGTTGCAAACATAAGAAGCAAATCTAGATTCATACTGTACTATTATGTACTGTAAATTGTGCATTTATACAGCACGTTTTTTTCCAAGGTACTTTACATAGACTGTGCATCACATTCACCAATTCACATATGCAGGATTCACACACACCCCAATGGCAGAGCCCTTGCAGGTGAGTTAAAATATTCACTGAATTAGCTCCACAAGTCTACACAACTAGAGAATGTAGAAGATCAATGGTCATTTTGATCTGTAAGTTTTGTTCTCTCTGAAATCCAGCCTGGAATTGTGGAAAAAGGCAAAATACATCTTTAGCTTTGGGGTCTGTGGGGCTAAAAAAAAAAGTGTCATCAAACGGTGGTCTGTGGCTCCAATT
Source organism: Benthosema pterotum (assembly GCA_039105355.1). Taxonomy (NCBI): domain Eukaryota; kingdom Metazoa; phylum Chordata; class Actinopteri; order Myctophiformes; family Myctophidae; genus Benthosema; species Benthosema pterotum. Next base: position 13,083,216 of record CM076970.1, read on the forward strand.
CTGAATAAATAGTGGGCCCTGGTATAAAAAAGGTTGAAAAGCACTGAGCTCGAGAGATATACTGTGAGATGACAAGAAAATATACAATGTATGCTGTAGTGGCCATACTGTATCAACTAAGATAGCGAGCACGTGTGCATGTTCACCACAACCACAACATCATTCTGTACTGAACAACAGTTTGATGGAATGCATCCAAGAACGAACATTACCAGACCAGATATACTAACGATGTTGGCGGTTTGCTTTGGAGAGTCCTGGTGGTGTGAAGACGATGTTTGGAAGTATCTTCAGATTCATATTCATGACAGATCAGCACACATAAAAACCAAGAATAAACATGCACTAATTAATCGCCATGGGGGTGTTAGCCTCTATGGTTTTAGTGTTGCTGCACATGTAACCGCAGCAAATAAAAATAACACACACACACACACACACACACACACACACACACACACACACACACACACACACACACACACACACACACACACACACACACACACACACACACACACACACACACACACACACACACACACACACACACACACACACACACACACACACACACACACACACACACACACACACACACACACACACACACACGTTACTGTTTCAGTAACATCCATTACATCCTCAAAGGAATAAAACCTATTTGTATTCCTTTGTAGCCTTATATAATACTCTCTGTTTAGACTGGATACCAAGTGAACCAAAGAAGTTAATAGTAGCAAGCGGATGACTGAGCTTTATGTGAATATAAAGTCATAGAAGCATTCACTTCAACACAGTTGGAAGCACTAGGATTGCATACAGTCAAGTAACCACTTGGCTTCAACCTCAGATGGGAGATTGCGTTTTGTCTGGAACCAAAACAAACCACAAGGAACCAAACACCAATAACCATAATACTTCAACTGCAGTTAAAGTGTCACTCTCTCCATGTTTGGAACAGGGCAGCCTAAACAACAGTCTACATAGTAAATGGTGGGTGACTTTTCCCCCCCCATAGAATTCCCTTTCACTTATTAGTCAGTGAGTGTCATTGTGACATTGGCATTCGTGCCATGCATAGGTTATGTGTATTAGAAATACAATCATCTTCTTCATAATGCATCACACACACAAGTCCTCTTCAAGTTCATTATACAACATGTGCACGTGCACACGCACATACACCCTCTAGGGCACTGCAATTCGCTAGGCAGCCTATAGTAAGAACGTGTGCGATAGTGCCAACGGTTGAATGAATGCCGTATGTTGTGGGCAATGTGCTGTTAATTTGTTATATATAATAATAGATTAAAGGCGTGCCATGAAACGCATGCAAATCAGAAATAGGAGCCAGAGAGACAGTGTGTTCAGTTCAGTAGGGGTTGATGAAGGTGACACAGGAAGGTCAGTGCGGTGGCATCTGTCTGAGCACAGGATGTTCAGATCAAACTCACACAGTGCAGTTCATTAATGGGATCCACTGCAGATACGTATTAACCACTTAAACACTAGCATCCATAGGGGTGGGGAGGGGTTGCCATCGGCTGCGGCAAACATACTGTAGCAGATGTACAAAGTCACAATAAGCTATTTTATGTGAAAGCGTAGAAACTGGAAAGTGAAATATCCCTTTAAGGATTTAAAAGATTAGGTTTAGGCTTTTCTGTCTGTAATAACAATGGATACAAGTGATGCGAGTGAAAACATGCAAAACCATATGTGGCATGATGCGCCTGTAGGCGCGGTAGGCCAGCGGGCACCCCGCCCCATTGATGGAATTAATGTGAGTGTGTGGGTGTGTTACACTTCATGTCCAGCCCTAGTTTTAATTAAGGCTGAAAATTAACACTTCAAAGCACAGATCGAGCACAGATCGAGGGAGAGATGAAGATGAGAAAGGAGGATGGAAAATGTAGGAGGATTGCCGGAGATAAAAATCACAGGCAGAGCAAGAGAATTAAGAGTTAATGATAGAGAACAAATGAAAATAAACCTATGAATTGGAAGGAAGGAAAGGCAGAAAGAGCGGATGCAGGGGCCAGGGAGTTTCGGCCTCCCCTGAGGGGGGATGGATGGACAGTATAGGGTCAGATGAGCTGGTCAACGAGGGTGAAGGCAATGGCCTGGAATCACTGAGCATATTAAGCAGGAAGAAAACATCTGTGGGAGGGTGGGAGGGACAGAGAGAGATCATCTGTACTGTAGGTCAGTAAAACCACTGCACCACCAGTATGTGATGTAGTGGTATCCCATTCTCTGGGCTTTTTTTTATGACCAAAGGAAGAAGCCATGACCCCTGTGCTTCCGTCCCGCCATTAACCGTGTCTGTCACCAGATCCAAGTACCCACACAGACTCTTCATTACATCATCAACCCACCCCCTCTTTAACGGTGCTATCGATCACAGTTACTGACCACCACTTTACTGTACAAGTATCGACCGATAATACTGACCTCTTCAGTGACTCTAATCAGGTCTGAGAGCTTCAAGGTCCTGCTGGGGTTCAACCTCCAGGAAACGTGATGAATGCACATAGTTTTACGTGCAACCTGCTTCTTCTATTGGATGTGCAACTGATCATTTCGGTCTAAAGGCAGTGGTTTTCAACCGGTGGCACGGGGACCACCAGTGGTCCTGAAAGGATTCCAGGTGGTCCCCAGCTAAATGGAAAGTTGGTTAACCAGATGTAACTCTTTGAGACCATAAAAAGTCTTGTTAAAATATTCATCAAGTCTACACAAGCCCGAGTCGAGAATTCCCAAATCCAGCCTGGTATTGTGGACAAAAGCAACATTGAATCTTTAGCTTTAGGGTGTGTGGATCTAACATATCCTCAAATGGTGGACCGTGGCTCAAATGCTGAATGCTAAATAGTGGGCCCTGGTATGAAAAAGGTTGAAAACCCTCTAAGGGGAGGCACTAAAAGGAAAACCAAGGGACACTAAAATCGGCATCTCCCGTGGAATGAATACTGTCGGGTGCACACAGCAAATGTGTTGGGCAGCCTGGGCTACAATTTTTTAATCTGATTTTTGTAACACATCACTGATTCCGTTTGTTGTTCTCTACTCGCTCCCTCCCAATATCTTTCCATTACAGTAGCTTCGCAGTGGAAACATGAGGCAGGACACTTATGTTCCGTCTTTTGTTGGCTGGCCCTAAAAGGCAACAAATGATAGCCCAGTGGATTCAAGAATTCTAAACACGCTCAATATTTCAGCAGCCACAGTACACTTTTCAGAATGCCACAGCAATGGGACCTCGAAATAGTGGCAGAGGGTAGATAAAGTTACCCAGCCACCGGCGAATACTAGCCGGCATTCGGGCGCGTGGTGATTCCCCACCCTGACCACACCCAAACAGCCAGGATGGAGTGGGACAGAATTCACAGTATGGTCTCAGCCTCCAGCTCACGTATCGCCTGATACGCCACCGTTTTCATTACTTAGACCATTTGTCTTTGTCTTTACTACCTCAGCTGTCAATGTTAAGTATGACACTCCTACACACACAGACACACACACACCATTTACATCATGCTAGCTCATACCGCTATCCCAGCAGCCACTGGGATAGCACTGATATGTCAAGGTAGCATCTGCGCTTCTTTTTTTTGCTATTCACTGGGTCAGGACTAACTGGAGGCGACTGTGTTTAAGCTTAGCTGACGGAATGGAACACGCCGTGGCTCCAGAGAGGCCCGTTTGTCCTCCAGATACAGTCGCATGCCTTTAGCATTCTGACTCCCGTGGCCCAAGGCATGCAACAGCTCCTAAGGCCTTGCACTATATGAGCACAATTTCCTTTGCAGATGCCAATAGATTGGATGCAGGCCCGTGGGCTCTGCTTCTGCAAGTACACAATGTTCCTGACTTTAGTTTCAACTAGACCCGAGTTCCTAGTTTGGATATGTGAAGGTGAACATTTCCAAAAATAACTTACTGTTATGTTTTATCTATTTAAAAAATTAGCCAATCTACAAGTTCACAAAGCATCGGTTTGTGAGTGTAGATTAGTTTTGTTTTTTTTTGCATATCAGGGATATTCTAATCTATCTGGCACATCATGTTAAGGGAACATACAATGCTCTCTTGTTCTTTTAACAAGAGAGCATGCTCTCTTGTTCTTTTAATCTAGTTTTACAAGTTTTAGTGATTATTCCTTTTCTTGGCCAACAAACAACCCCTCGCGCTCTCATTTAATGCAATTCGAGGTATTCACGCCCGGGATCAGCTGAGCGTGATGAACCAAAGGCTCCTTTTTTACATCCCTGATTGACGGCCAACAATAGAGTCGTTCAGTTTATAGAAGCGTGATGTCGGAATAAAAGCACTTCCTAAGCCAAATGGAATGATGATGGCTGTTCCAGAGACTTCCAGAAAAAAAAAAATGGTGACGCGAGGAAAGAGGAGCTCTGGGGAGGCGTTGGAACAGGTGCGGGGGGCGGCAGGGACGCCGCGACTAAACTAAATTCATTCACGCCTTGTGTCCTGGACACAAGCCAGCAGAACAACTGACTAACCTCGCCTGCCCTTCCCTCTGAAACCCCATCGTTAAAGAAGGCAGGGAAAAATCCCAGGCATACTAGAAGGAGAGACGGAGAGGGAAAGAGAGGGCAATGACTGATGTGACGAGAATGATTGATGCAGAGTGGCTGCTGCTATAGTCAACACGATCTGCGCTCGGGTGTTCCCCCATTTGTCGGAGGCGCTCTTGGAGCACTCGGCACGCCAAACTCCAGCTCCCACAGACCCCTTTGGACAAGCCCAGCCTTGTCGGCAACCTAACCCCTATTAGCCCTGCTAGGCCTGCTACTAGCCCTGGCTGGCCAAATCATGCTCTTTCTCTCTCTTTCCACCCTCTTCCATTTACCCTTCCTGTATGGGAACTGTGGCTCTTCAGGTGCAGGAAAATAGAACACCAAATATTCACACATCATTGCGCTCTCAATATATAAGAAGGCAGGCCACTCAACAAAAATATAAAACGCAACACTTTTGTTTTTGCCCCCATTTTTCAGGGGATGGACTTAAAGACCTAAAATTCATTCCAGATATACAATATTACCATTTCTCTCAAACACTGTTCACAAATCTGCCGAAATGTGTGATATTGAGCACTTCTGCTTTGTTAAGATAATCCATCCCACCTCACAGGTGTGCCACATCAAGATGCAGATGTGACATCATGGTTAGTGCACAGGTGTACCTTAGACTGTCCACAACAAAAGGCCACCCTGAAATGTGCAATTTTCTTTTGCCTTATTGGGTGTATGGGCCTCCGAACCAGTCAGTATCTGGTGTGACCACCATTTGCCTCATGCAGTGCAACACATCTTCTTCCCATAGAGTTTATCAGATTGTCAATTGTGGCCTGTGGAATGTTGGCCCACTCCTCTTCAATGGCTGTGTGAAGTTGTTGGATATTAGTGGGAACTGGTACACACTGTCAAAATGGTAATAACACAGTATTAGCACATTATTACCATTTCGGCTGCACATACCAGTTCCCACTGATATCCAACAACTTCCCATAGCCATTGAAGAGGAGTGGACCAACATTCCACAGGCCAAAATTGACAATCTGATAAACTCTATGGGAAGAAGATGTGTTGCACTGCATGAGGCAAATGGTGGTCACACCAGATACTGACTGGTTCGGAGGCCCATACACCCAATAAGGCAAAAGAAAATTGCACATTTCAGGGTGGCCTTTTGTTGTGGACAGTCTAAGGTACACCTGTGCACTAACCATGATGTCACATCTGCATCTTGATGTGGCACACCTGTGAGGTGGGATGGATTATCTTAACAAAGCAGAAGTGCTCAATATCACACATTTAGGCAGATTTGTGAACAGTGTTTGAGAGAAATGGTTATATTGTATATCTGGAATGAATTTTAGGTCTTTAAGTCCATCCCCTGAAAAATGGGAGCAAAAACAAAAGTGTTGCGTTTATATTTTTGTTGAGTATATAAGAAGGCAGGCCACTGTGGCCTCTTAAGTGAATACATTCTAGGTAGGAGCAAATAAAGACACGGCATGCTATTCTGCAGGAACATTTACTACAAGGTGGCATTTTGTGGTCCCCGAGGGCAAGTTATATCTCTTGACATCTCGACAGAGCAAGCACACAGGGGAGCAGTTGGGGGGTTGAGGCGACAAGAAGCCTGGAAGAGCCGACACTCTGATTCCCAGACTGACCTACTGCCACCCACAAGTGGCAGCCACAACAATGGTTCCTCTGGTCCGACGTTGGGGCAATGAACCCATGGGTTCAAGACCCCCTAGCTACAGGTTAGGTTGACTGTTGCATTTAAAACACCAAACCATGACCTCTTTTCAGCAACCAACCCGTTTCGTCACAGGTCACTGCCTGTGCCCCCCCTTGTGTGGCCGCAGCTGTTTGTGGTTAGAAGGGTGTGTCCAGGGGTCTAGCGGGTGCGGTCAGATCGGTATTCACATGTTGTAGTTTTGGGCCTCTGTTTTTTCCCCCCGGAGGCCTCCTGGTTATCTCGCATTGTACTACAGACGACAAACGGGAGAGGGCAGGGAGAGGAAAGGGTCAAGCAGGAGGAGATAAGTGAGACGGCATGAGATTAAAGGGCGACAGACATAGACACACAAAGAGAGAGAGGGGAGAGATATCAAGCGATCCATTCCTTTATAGTCTCATCCTCTCCTGTCACCGCGCAAATGGGAGCTGACACAGCAAAGTGAGACGAATATGCTCAGAGAGGAGGTTCAGGAACGGGTGTGGAAAAGAAGGCCATGAGAGCCAAAGTTGAAGGCTGTGAATTGCACCAGGGCTGCCGGTAAAAGCTGGTACTTTATGTGTCAACTAAGAGGAGGATTTACCTCCACTGCTTTCACTCCGTAAATACCAGCAGAGATGTTCGTACCGCTGTGTCAACTCAGAGACCAGAGAGGACTGTAATTTTGGAAGACAAGATTGTGAGGCGTGCGCATGCAGGACTGTGTGTGTGTGTGTGTGTGTGTGTGCGCCAAGCCCGCCATAAGGTAGCCAAACATCCACACAGTGGTGATGACCACCCCTATAGAGCTGCACAGTCCCACCCCTTTCATGACGTCGCCCATGTTCCGGGGAAAGGGAATTCATTCTTTCATTTTCCTCATAGACTTTTCGAAAATAGTTAATAAAAACTGATTGCACCACGGACAAAGCCAACTCGGGTCGTGACAAATCATGACAACAAACAATATTATCATGCAATATCTAAATAGCAAGAAGTAGAAAATGGCAGGATACAACACTTTTTGTTTAGTTTTTCATCTTAGAAATCATATGATTGTCCCAAAAGATTGTGTGCGTCATCATGATTTGTCAATTGTCATGACCGAGTTGGCTTTGTCTGCGGTGTAAATGTCTTTATATGAATCATTTTCGAAAAGTCTATGAGAAAAATGAATAGGAAATCCATTTCTGGAACAGGGGCGACGTCGTGAAGGGCGGGACTGCGCAGCTCGATAATAACAATGAAGACCACTGCAAGAGGAAGACGCATTATGTCTTAAGCATACTCTCTCTCTCCGACTTCCTTTGCTTCCTCCCTTTTCCTAGTCTGTCCTCTCTCAGGACTCTGCTCCCATCGCTCTCACTATTCTATTCCTCCTCTCCATTGTTGTTCTCAAAACAGCCTCCTACAGTCTGGCTCAGAGAAGAGCTTGTTTACTTTAGGCCATGTGACGTAGCTCGGCTAATTAGCCCAAAGTGTCAGACTGGGTGGCATTCCTCTCCATCACTCTCACTGGACGCCAACGCAAAAAACACTTGCTATGCATTTTATGTACAAGCCGCAGCACCTGCCTGTTGTGTACCTGACAAGCTGATAACCTGTAACAATGTGCATGCAACTCCACCTTGTCCGTCAACTGACAGCTGGCTGAGCTGTTAATGACACGCACTGTGTTTTGAACACAACAGAAAACCACAACCGGGCCAGGTTGGAAATGGCAAAACATGCGGAAAGATTACCTCTGGGATTACATGTAGCCTAAAGGACGGCCCAGAGTGACATAAAACTCATGAGTATCAGTATACTATTAAAATATGATGTGTGAAAAAAATAAGATTGGACTAATAAAATGCCTTCATTAAAATAAAGACAACCAGCACCAATGCAAACTGTTGGAAGGACTTCAACTGGGAAATGTGTAAAAGGGGGCATCTAAGACAAAAATCAAGTGCAATATATATACTGTATATATATATGATGTCACAGTGATCAAGGTAGATGGATGCCAAATGTGTTTTGGTGTGGAATTCTCCTTTAACTTTTGTTTCTTCCTTTTCCTGGTACAGATGAGAATGCTAGGACTAGCTGCTTTTTGACTACCAATAACGACAAAGTATATTTTATTATTGGGTCAAGTTGACAAGCACTACTACCGGTACTCATTATTTCCCTTTGGCTTGATGATATGGGAAATCCTTGACACCAGTTTGTGCGTGGGAGGAAAAAAACTGATGCGTTTTAATCAACCAGACCTAGTTAGGGCAGCGAGCAATTCATTATTTTGTCTTCCGTCCTTTGTTTACTCCAGGCCAGGCCGGGGAATCAGGAAGAGAAAGAGAGAGAGAGAGAGAGAGAGAGAGAGCACCTTGACCTCCACCAGGGGGCCAGAGAGACAGAGAGAGAGACAGAGAGAGAGACAGAGAGATAGAGAGAGACCCGAGTGCAACAGCAGCTTCACATCCCACTGTTTTCAGAAAGAGAAAGATTTCATTCATTAGCCCAGGACAAACAGCACCACTCACCGCTCTCCCCTCCTTCCCTCCTCCTTTTTCTCTGGGTCTTTGTTGCTCTCCTCTCTCCTCCCCTCCTCCAGCTCTCTCTCTCTCAATCTCTTTCTTCCTCTCTCTCTCTCTCCCATTGATGTGAACTTCTAAAGGGAATGAAATAAGGTGGGGGGCGTGTGTGGGGCTGTGAGCTAAACTAGTCCACTAGCCTTCCTCCCCCCCAAAAAAACGGAAGACTAGTGAAGCGCAACCAGCGACAAGCTGGCGTGGTGGAAGATTGCTGACCAAACTGCAGCACTACTGTTGGTTAACATAGAGGTTCTGACTGTCAGAGCTGGCCTTATAGACCAGTGGTTTTCAGCCTTTTTGATCCCAGGGCCCACTATTTATTCAAGATTTGAGCCACGGACCACCATTTGATGACATTTTAGCCCCATAGACCCCAAAACTAAAGATTTATTTTGATTTTGTTTGCAATACCAGGCTGGATTTGGGAAACAAAACAGTCAAACCCACAGATCAAAATTACAATTAATCTTCTCTAGTATATATATTCTCTAGTTGTGGAGACTTGAGCTAATGCACATGATGAATATTTTTAACTCTTGAGAGTGTAAACATTAAACCAAATGGACCCGCAAGGGCCGATTTGGGTCTGGGTTGAGACTTTCATCCCTTTGGTATAGGTTTGAGCTTTTTACTGGCACTTCCGAAGGTTTCTGCATACTGTGCAAGTTTGTCAGTTGATCGATGTGTAATCTGCTCTAAAGGGGCATTGTAATGTTTTGCGTCAATCACCTTTCATGTAAAATCAGTATAATACTTTGCTTGGCTTATAAAGTAATAATACAATTGTTTAAGTCTCTGTGACATCCTTTTCAGATTCTGACCTGATCCAACCCCGGGTGGCGGCAGCTCAAAAAGGTTGCTCTGACGGACAGAACTGGGTCTCTGTTGAAGCAGAGTTATTATTACGTGTCTAGTGGCTCTGTGTCATGTTGAACGGCTCTGAATAGAGGTACGGTGCAACAGCAGAGCCCAAGGGATGATACAGCCTTTCATCATTTCATTCCTGAGGACTGATCCAGTCAAGGAGTTTATGGTGCATTCACACTGGCAGGTGAAGATACACACCGTATTTGTAGCTTTGTTTGACAGACAATTTGTTTTGTAGCTTTGTAGCTGTACTGTAGCTTTTGTAGCAGCTACAAACATTAGAAGTATCATTGTATATTCATATTGCCAGTTTCTTTTAAATGGTGTAGGTAAAATGGTGAAAATGTGGCACAAATCTTTGAATTATTTTTCAGTTCAGAATGCATTGAAAATAATGTTAGACCATCTTTGCGTAGATGTTCAAGTGTTGTATGTGGAGACAGGCTTCATTGTCACTCCGCAGACTTCATCGTCACTCCGCACATGTAGATGAGGAAGGCAGTCTATAGCACCACTCTAGTCACGTCTTTACTGAAACAAAATGTTCTTCTGACACCATGAAAACAGTGTTAGGAAAAGCTAGGATCATCCACATAGTACCAAGTAAAGCAATGTTGAAACGTTGGTTAAATCCACACTTAGAGTTAGAAACCTGTACAATCAACCAGCCAAACCAGAACACATCAGGCTGTGTCCTCAGAATACAGTATAGTTCTGCAATCAGAACACTATTATGACTATTATGACAAAGAATCAGGCTTGTCTGCTATAACCTTGTGTTGATAAAAATAGACAAAATGCTTGAATGCATGAAAGAGTCCTCTTCTGTTAAATTTCCAATTCCGGGAGTCTAATGATGACAAACAATATGAATGCGGCCCATTCAGATGTTTGTTGATGTTTGTTGGCTTGGCTGCGGATAAATAGGTCACACCAGAAATAGCTAGCGATGCCCTGCTCTGCTGTCATACCTTGGACTCAACGAGTTGTTTGTTAACCGGCAGCACAACGAGCAGACGAATACCCAAACATTTATCCACACTTTGGTTTAAGAATGGAGGTGGTCTAACCACAAGGCCACTGTCTGCTAAATGTCATCGTCACTGTTACACCCATGCGACAGAGTATTTTTCCCCATACTGTAAAGTCAGGCCCCTTTGAGCCTTTTGGTTTCACTGAAGTGAACCCAAATTAAAGGAGACAAAAGTTTTAAATTCAAACAAATACAGTATAACTTTCTGCCCAGAAATCGCTCGGCAGGAGCAAACAGCAGTTTGTCTAATATCAGGGTTTCCCTCAATCCAATCTGCACAGGAAGGGAAGAAGGGTGGGCCTTATATTGAGAACAAATGCCTTCTTCTCTAGCTCCTGATTTAAAATAGACCCTGTGCGTATTGCTCCCTGAATAAACCCCTGGGTCATGCCACGAGGAGGGAGGGAGTCAGCAACATAACATTTACAATAGAGCATACTGTAGAACTGACTTCAAAGAAAGTGGATCGCTACTGAAGTAATCTTTACACGTTTAGATAAAATTAGGATGAATAAAACATTGGAAAATACTATGAATATGGTTCTTGCACAAGGAGGCTCTGATGTACAATAAAATACCCGTTTTAGTGACTAAAAAGTCCCTCAAAACACTCGTCCATTTTTTTTAGACTTTAGAGAATGTAGAATTGTTATGCTGATGCACGTTTTACAAAAGCATAGAATTGCAGACAAAATCTTATCCAACAACAACAAATTATTTGTTGTTATAATATACCCTATTTGCCTGAATATAAGACTACTTTTTTCCAAGGAAATATCCTTATTCAGGGGCTATACTATTTGACATTCAATGTTATTTTTTCTGTAAATGAATCTTGAAAAAATGGGGGTCGTCTTATAAACGAGTCGTCTTATATTCGGGACAATACGGTAATATAGTTTTGGGTCTGAGGGGCTAAATTTCACAAATATAGTGGGCTTTGAAATTAAACTGGTTGAAAGCCACTGGCATAGCGCATCACATCATCAAATTATAATGCAATTCGACTCTCATGAAGCTTGTTAACGGTATAGCTCCCACGGGGGTAACATGAGCATTGAGAGGAGAATGTAATGACAGATGTAGGTCCTACTACTCAGTCGACTAATAACCACATGATTTGCAGCGGACCATACGCAGCATTATGGACTGTTAGCACATGCTGTACATAAATATGGGCCATGGAATGGAGATGATCACACAGTATGTCAAGGGCAGGGGGAAAAGCTTTACTGTTGTATGAGCTGCTGGAGAAAGAACAGGACAAACAGTGTGGCTGTGTCTGCATGTGTGTGCGGCAAAAGCACACAAACAAGTCTAACTAATGAATCAGCAGAGAGACCTGAAGATGCTGTGAATACTGCCTTACAGACAGACAGACAGACAGACAGTTATATGCTGTAGAATGGTAAGGACAAAGTACTGTAGATTTGTCTGACACTGACAACTCATTATCACCCACTAATAACTACAGTATTGTTGCCATAGGCTCCTGGGCCATCACAAAAATAAACCTAATGCCTAGTGCAATAATTTGCTTTTAAAAGGGGAACTACACCCATTTTCAACATTATAATATGTCATTAATATACCTTAGGGATGTTGTGTGGACGTGATAAAAAGGTCCTCCCATTCTGTGTTTCCTAGAAATGATCATCTTGATAACATCATCATACCCACTATGACACCATGAGCCTCAAGGCAGCCCATCGTGGTGGTGACAAAGGCGGCAGTCGACGGCTGGACTGTAACTTGAAACTCCATTTTAACCATGACAAATTATTTGAAAACGACCAATCTTTTTTCTGGTGACTGCTATTGTCCTTTCAATACGTAAGAGGGCCTTGGAATATCATTTACTGTTTTCATTTATTTTTAAAATATTGTTTTGTTCATTTGGTTGGGCATTCCGAAAATATGGAGCCTGCTACATTTCCAAAACAATATTTTTAAAATAGTGTGTAGACGTACACAGTGTGTACAATCTGCATGCGTCTGCGTGCGTGTGCATCTGCATGCGCGTCTGCGTGCGTTTCTGCTTGTGTCTAGTCAACCATCTACTGTAAAAACGTTAGCTTAGGAACAAGATGCTACATGGGAGACAGTAGCTCTAATGGCAATACAGTAGAGTACAGTAGTAGAACCTGATTGGTTAGTTTGATCATCAATGACGTTTGTCATTTTGATTATCTCCTGAGGTGTATGTAACGCCCCATTCAAGTCATACGTTGTACAAGCGATCTACTAGACACAAATGGATACGACGCACTTGCTGATGATGTCACCGTTTGAAAGATCAATCGTGCCGGTGTGCAAGGGCTTGTGGGAAACTGAGGCACTATCGTTTCCAGTAAAAAATCTGCAGTGCGCAGGTTGTCGTGAAGGCCAACATGTACTGCAGTATTTTTCAACAGTGATTATGCCGTTTTAAAGTGGAATTTTCATAACAAACAACTCAGCGGGCGGTGCAGTGGTAGTTCAAAGGTATTTTTACACCACAGCCGTCTAGACCAAACGATGGCTGTAAACATCCACAGTCAAGGTGTTAACACTCCTTGTGGATTGAACGCTTTTATTATCTCTCCATTCTTTCTACCCCAGTTCCTCTTTCCCCCCATTCTAAAACTGGTTTAGTTGTTGATAAGAGCAATTTGTTGTATGTATTGTACTCTATTCATTCTAATTGTACCTTCCTCTATTCTGTCTATGAAAGCCCACTGAAGGCAGGTGTTGTAAATTAGTGGCTAGCTATAAACACTTATTAGGATATAATATATACACACATTACACACGTGGTGTTGTGTAATAATTGTATGTCATTGCTTTAATGTCTTGTAAAAAATGTAAACATGCACACACACACACACAGGTCAAAGGCCAGAGGATCAGTAATACATCAAAGGTTTAGTGAAGGCCCAGGGGGACCAGGAATCCCACTGACACCATGTCATGTTGGGTTCTTATATGGTCCACAGTAATGAGGGAATGTGACTGTTCTTAAGATCACAGCTTTATCAGCTTCTCCTGGGCCTGTAAACAACAATGGTTAGCTCTCTAATGAGGCTGGTTCTCAAACCTTCTCAGTACGGGACCGGACACCCAAAATAATTACATTTGAACAGGGGACGCCCCTAATGCTGATAGGCTTGACTTGGATTAGTAGGAGGTGAAGGCATACAATTCTCTCATTTTGGTCCCACAAAATCAGGTGCCGAATAGTATTGCGTTGCAAGAAGGTTGTCTGGTAGTCCGGAGCAATGGGAGCTCATAAATAAATATAAATCTCCAAAGCATATAGCTGGAAATATTTTCTGAGGTGCAATTCCATACTCTACCGAGAAACACTCCTCCAAAAGCAAAAACACACGCACGCACACACGCTTCTATACTTGACTGCCATGAATTTATATGCAATCCACAACATAGTCATAGGATCACCTCAGTCATATCTGATATCTAGTCTGCTCCAACCCAGACAGGATCAGCTTTAAAACAAGTCCGAACCAAAGCCTGAAGGCCAAGTATAAATGCTTATCTCATAATCAAGTATAAACTCTCATCTTTCCAGGGGGAGGTTGTGTATGTGTGCTTACAGAGATTTAGGATAGATGTTCCAGGTGTGATGTATGGAATGTGTCACACGCACACACACACACACGCACACACGCACACACACACACACACACACACAGGGTGAAATGGGTTTCTTTACAGAAATCGGCACCCAGTGCTAAAGAACTATTAACGTTGGCGAGAAACGCAAGCAGAAAACACAAATAGAAGCATTTACCTGTTGATGACGGAGGGCAGCAGCAGGACAAAGCCAACGACATGGAGGAGAGAGAGAAAGGGAAATCTGTTTAGTTTTTTGTGATCCTTTCATTTAAAAATGTAATTTCACATTCCAAGAAGGGATTTCTTTCAGATGGTTAATACATTATAATGACACAATTCTTGACATGGACTAATTAAATCAATCACAAGCAAATATTGTCAATTGTTGCACATACTGTACACTGGACACCCACGTTGGAATACAGACCATCAAAACAATGACATTGACTTTCTCACATGGCGACATTGGTCATGGGTGTGCAAAATGCGCACACGCACACACACAGAATATCTAGCTATCACCAGTACACGCCATCGCTTCCCATATACACTCCGTATTTGTGCATGTCCAAATATGGAGTGTGACAGGTGCACATACATTTCTGCCTTGCTTACATAGTAATCCCGCTCACTGTGTTCAAAATGAGTGAAAGCATATGCTGCCGAGTTTTCCCATGATAGCAAACCGCTCTAATAAACTACACCTACACTAAAAAGGTAGGAGAAAAAAAGATTCAATTAATAAACCAGTGGTCCATCCATGGCACACCTGAATTGTGTGTACTTTACAGCACCTAGTGTTATTATCTAGTGTTTCTCCATAAAATACTGCATGTCACCATTATAACAGACTGAAAATATCTTCAATCATTCAAGTCATTCATTCAAGTCATTCAAGCCACATTTGCCAAAAACAGCATATCATGTCGCAAAACAACAATACAAGTTGTAGATCACCTATTTTTGGTAAACAGAGTGGTGTAGATTGAAAAGGAAAACATCAAGTGCAGTCTGTGAAACCGAAGTGATATATTAATAAATATTATAAAGTATCCTGCTGGATTATCCCAGTCAAACTGCATCCATGCAACCACACATAAAACTAGCCTGCTTACAGATTACAGTGCATTGGCTTGCACCATTCATTCACCCAAAAGAAATGACCTGATTTGTACTTGCACACAAGATGTGCAACAAGAAAAAAAAAGGGACAGTCTGTGCCTTGGATGCCTGGATGGGATTCAATATTTAAAACGTCATCTTAAAAATAGACATTTTCTGTGGACAGCAAGATGCCACGGTGCTTTACCAAGCTAACCACTTGTTTGTTTTTGTGTGTTCAACATAAGATAATGAACACAGTTTGGTTTTGAATATCATGACACCGCGCCCATGACGGAGATGTTGATGGAGGTGGTACATTCATGACATAAACTTGCCAATTGGATTGGATTGAGTTATACAATCATATCCAGTCAGATATTTGCATTAGCTAGCTCGTCTTTGGTGAATATGATTAGTATGTGTGTGTACTTTAGTGATTAAGTTACTTACTTACTCAATTATTTAACAAATAATACAGAGCTACATTAGAAGGATGATATGAAACAGTCCCAGGCGAAAGCAGATGTGCGTCTGCTGGCCTGCCAGTGTGTACAATTTCTACCATTCGGTGTTTAACAATGACAATCAGTGCGGCAGTATAAAGAAGGCGCATGTGTTTTTAACATGGGCATTCATTGCATATGAGGCATAGACAGGTCCATGAGTCCAGTTATAGGTCAGGAGAGTATGACCTTATTGAGAGACACACAAACAGAACTCTGGGATATGAGCCTGTGCTGTGGATGAAATGCTTTATCAGTGAGGTGGATGGGTGTGTATGACGATGGTATGTTCCCTCTGTCTGCCAGCAAATTGTCTGTGCGTGCGTGTGTGTGCGTGCGCGTGCGTGTGTTCACATCTGTTCTTCTCACAGTAGAAAAGGGGATGCTGGCTCTTTAAGAACAGTAGAAGAAAACATGGCTCCTGCTTTCTCTCCTCCCTGCTCTGTATTCTCTCAATCTCTCTCTCTCCCTCTCTCCCTCTCTCTCTCTTCTCCTTTTCCGTTTCTCCTCCCAGTTCTGTTTGTCTGCAATTTCAGGAATGTTCTTCAGCCCAGAGCTCCTGCCCCTTTTCTGCTGTGTCACTGCTTACTGACTGAGGCCTATCAGCGCGCACACACACACACACACACACACACACACACACACACACACACACACACACGCACACTTCATGCACTTTGACTACACACACAAAACCACATTACCTGCAGTATAAAGAACCAACTTGGACCTTACTATTTCTTTTTATCGCGTTTCATTTTCAGCAGGTTCAGCAAAACCTCTTAAAAATAATGTTGAGAAATGTGCCATCATCCAGTGGCAAACCGCTTTTTAAAAATCGCTTTTCTTATCACACACTCGCATCTGAAAACCATTACGCGGAAGCACATCACTCATCCTGACTGGAAGAAGGGCCTGGCATACCACACACGCACACGTGAGTGTGCACAGACACACTCACACACCCACCCTCCACTGGGACCAGTTCCTCTGCCGGTTACTCCAAAATTACAGACAAGACACACCTAGCTTATGTATTTGTACGCATGCCGACTCAGAAACACACATGTCAAGAAATGTGGGGTTTCCTCACACACACAACATGAAAAACAAGATAGAAACAAGATAGAAACAAGAAACTTGTTAGTCAAGCTCTAAAATACACATGATGCAGCACGTACATGCACAAATGCACACGCAAACTGAACTGAAACTGAAGCACTCTGAAGGTACAATATAGACTGGGGAGCAGATTTGACTAATGCTTGGGAAACTGCTAGATCTGGAAAAAGTCTCTCTTACTGGGGTTTCAAATGGGCTCCACAGTCAAATAAAATGTTGATCTGGGGGTCCTTGACATGAAAACATTTGGGAGTCACTGGGTCTATCTGTCAATCCCTCCATATATCTTTCCTTGCCACCCCTGTACTCTGATCACTGCCCTCCATCCATCCACCTCCTCTCTCTCTCGTCCCCCTGCCTCTGGGCATGTTATTGTCTGATTAAAAACACTTTGGATATTGAACAGTAGAAGATGGAGAGGCAGAGCAAGGGAATGTCAGATTAAAGGTGCTAGACGAGACGGGGGGAGGGAAAGGGGGGAATGGGATTATGAAGAGAGGGGTGACAGACGGCCAGGGAACCCCCAAGAGCGAGAGCGACACCCATCCCCCCTCACCACACTCTTCATCATCCCTCCCTATCCCTATTCCCTAACCACTCCGCTATCAGGTCACCCCATGCTTACTTACAAACCTGGCGTCCTAATTCTTGGGCATTTTTTATAGGCAAAAACTCGCTTGTAGATGCGAGTGTGGGCCCCGTGACACGCCCGCGATTCACCAGACATTTATTCTGCTTTTTTATGTTCGCATTTTGGCATCTTTCTTGAACGGACCTGGAGCAGAGCTGTCGATCCAGGCAAAACACGTGCGTAAGGCTCCTTCAGTGTGTAACATATGTAGGTGACAACAAAGGCACACACACACACACACACACACACACACACACACACACACACACACACACACACACACACACACACACACACACACACACACACACACACACACACACACACACCAAGTGTACTCAACATCTTGTAATAAATGTGATTGATTTGACTGATGAAAGCCTGAAGATCAGAAGATCCAGTGCAGTATGGTGTATGGCATACTGCTGGGCACAGAGAGCCCCACCAGTCTGCCACCAGCTCTCTGTGGGCAAAGCCTGGTGATTAACAGGCCAATGACCCCTGGCAGATGGAGCACACAGAAGGGGACATTCCAGTTCACAGCACACACACACACCCCTACGCTTCAAGGATAAGTGCACGCTGAAATCATTAGAATGCAGCCAGGAACACCGACAGGTATGCATGGTCACATGGGCCGAGGCACCTCTACCCATCTTTCACCTCTCAATCAATATTAAGTGTCAGCCAACAAATGAACACAAACCAACACATGCACCTCTGTGTGTGTGTGTGTGTGTGTGTGTGTGTGTGTGTGTGTGTGTGTGTGTGTGTGTGTGTGTCCATCGATTTACTATATGCATGTGCTGTCAGTGCAGTCAGCCTACATCTTGCTAACACTTCCTAGATAATTGCTCTTCAGACATTAGCACGCAGACAGTATGGGATTAGCCAGCAGCGCTCCTACACCGTACAATCCTCAGTGTTCATTCTAACTCTTTCCAGTATAAAAATGGAACTAGACTATCCTGACTGCATAGGATTATATCTATTCTTTGTGGGTCCATTCATCTCCATTCCATTTCCTATAGTTTAATATTGTGAATGATTCGATTTTACTTCATCTGCTGTCATTCTAAACCATTCGTGGATTGTTTGCAGACAAGCAGACCAATTGCTCTGTGTGTGTGTGTGTGTGTGTGTGTGTGTGTGTGTGTGTGTGTGTGTGTGTGTGTGTGCACGCACTGTATTTATTGTTGTATTGTTGTCATTACGTGCCATGCATGTGCTCGCTGCTGGTGAGCAATTATGTGCCTGCCTATGAGTGACAACAATAGGTTTCGTTTTCGATTTATTGTTCATTGTTCGCCATTTAACTTTCACTCTTACCCACTAGAATACCTGGAATTTCCCACTGGGGGAATAATAAAGCTATCCCAAAGCTTATACCATTTCATTTATTCTTTTTTTTTGTTGGAGTTCAGTCAGCAAATGTACACGTAATTACATGCATTATCCAAATAGAACATGCATGCTCACACAGTCATGCAGGCGTTGCCACTGATGAAACACAAAGTGTCACACAGCCTCCAGGTCTGCATCTCTTCTAAGCACACAAAGCTTATTGACTCTGTCACAGCCCTGAGGCCAGACAACTTCAAACCCACTGTATGTGAGGTGGTATAATATAAATGGGATGATATACAACACTGAATGGAATCAATACACAGATGTGATCTGATCCCTATATCTGGCTGGTCTGGATATGAATAGCAAAGCACATAATGTCCCTTTATGGGAAACCATCAAAGGAGAGCCAGGGGAAAATGTGAAATATTAGGAATGAATCGTTTGATCCCTGCCCTTGTCCGTGTCTTTAACTTGTGCATTGGTGAATAAAACTAATTCATATTTCACTTCAATTAATTTGTTCAATTACCAGTGGGGGCTTATAATGCAATAATCCTGGTTATGAAATGCTTTACAGAAACTCTTTAGCACGGAAAAACCGAGATATTTAACTCGAGATCAGTGGAAACTGCACTCACACTTACATACTGTACAGTATGTAGTACAGGCATGCAGACACACACAGACACACACACCCCTCCTATAGAATGACGGATAATTTTAGAGTTCCTCAATTAAGACTAGGCTAAAGCCTGTTAAGAGAAGCCAAGGGTTTTGTTCAGATTAACACCTGCATAGAATAGATAGACTACTGATCTAGTGGAGAGAGAGTAGTACAGTGAATGTCTATACAGTAAAGCCCTCTGTGTAGCTCTGAACGTGTACAAATGGACCCATGTGGGGGTTGATCTGGTTCCATTTTTATTCTCAGGGTAAAGTGAACACAGAGGATAATTTGCTGCGAGAAATATTATAGGGAGGATGAAATGGCCCGAAAGATTGTAAAGAATGTAAATGTAGTCTGACGAGAAATGAGATGGAGGAAGAAAAAAAAAACAGAGGGTGTCATCTCTCATCCACATCTTGATGCGCCACTGGGCAGCGGGAATGAGAAGAAGTGTGAGGGAGAAGACGGAGGCAGTCGGTGAAGGAGAGAAGTAGCATGTCATAATAATCTTATGACGACGGCTTCATGAAGGATGAGACAAACATCTGTCCAGGAATGATCACAGAGGGGCCTGCAGTGTCCACAACAGCATCGATTACTGTACCTGCCTGGGATTCATTTTGTGTATAAAAGGGATTTGGATCACACTCTCAACCTTATATGGAAGGGTTGAGCAACCTGCTCCTGTGCAAACCTCAGATTTGCTTTCACCTTCGTATCAGGTTAGTTTCTATCCCAGTCTGAGAGGACTTACAGTGGTGTTCTTCAATTAAGACCCAATAGGAGTACAGGGCTGGATTACCTAATGCCACCTGACTTTCTCATCCACATTGAATTAAACACAAAATTGCCTTAAGCTAGCTGTAACAAATTGCTTGTGATCATCCTTTTAAGACATTAGGACGAGGAGGAAATGAAGCTCATCGTTGAAGACTGAAAGAAGATGACGCAGGAACCAAATGGAGTTTAACCCACCAACAGTGTTGGGAATATTACTTTACCTTGTTAATATATTACTTATTACACCGCGTTCCAAATTATTATGCAAATCATGTTTTTGTTTGATTTTCCAACATATTTGATGCAAATGATGATCAGCATAATTTTCAAGTCATTAGCTGTCAATTCTTATTTCAAATGTTATTGAACAAACCTCCTAATGAAAACAGAATTTTGAAAATAAATTAAAAACTTAAAAAGCTCTGTTCCAAATTATTATGCACATCATAGTTTCAAGACATTTTCTAGTTTGTAAAGAACTGAAAATAGTAATTTGTTGAATTCATAGCAATAATGAGGTCATATGTACTGGGAAAAAAAGCTATTTCAATCCAAAACATGTTAACAGGTCCAGTTACATGTTAACATGGGACCCCTTGTTTGATAGCAGCTTGCGTCCATCAAACTTGTGAGTTTATGGAGAGTTTCTGCTTGAATGTCTTTGCAGGATGTCAGAACAGCCTCCCGGAGTTGCTGCTTGGATGTGAACTGCCTTCCACCCTCATACTGTACATGAAGACCAATTTTCAAACAGTCTTGTTCACTGATGAGTGCCGTCCAATAAGGCTGCGACGTCAGCAAGTAGGTGGCGGAGTCATGTTCTGGGCCGGAATCCTAGGGGAAGATCTGGTCGGCCCCTTTAGGGTCCCTGAAGGTGTGAAAATGACTTCTGCAGAGTATGTTGAGTTTCTGACTGACCACTTTCTTCCACTGTACAAAAGCGAAGAATCATGCTTTCTGAAACAAAATCATCTTCAAGCACAACAATGCACCATCTCATGCTGCAAGGAATACCTCAGCTTCACTGGCTGCTATGGGCATAAAAGGGGGAAAAAAATCATGGTGTGGCCCCCATCCCCCCCTCCCCCTGACCTCAATCCTATTGAGAATGTGTGGAGCATCCTCGAGCGAAAGATCTAAAGGGGCCGACCAGGTCTTTCCCTAGGACTCCGGCCCAAAACATGACTCCGCCACCTCCTTGCTGACGTCACAGCCTTGTTGGGACATGGTGGCCATGCACCAACCATCCACTACTCCATCCATCTGGACCATCCAGGGTTGCACGGCACTCATCAGTGAACAAGACTGTTTTGAAAAATGGTCTTCATGTACAGTATGAGGGTGGGAGGCAGTTCACATCCAATTAGCAACTCTGGGAGGCTGTTCTGACATCCCGCAAAGACATTCAAGCAGAAACTCTCCATAAACTCACAAGTTTGATGGACGCAAGCTGCTATCAAACAAGGGGTCCTATGTTAGCATGTAACTTGACCTGTTAAGATGTTATGGATTGAAATAGCTTTTTCCCCAGTACATATGACCTCATTATTGCTATGAATTCAATAAATTACTATTTTCAGTTCTTTACAAACTAGAAAATGTCTTGAAACTATGATGTACATAATAATCTGGAACAGTGCGAAACGCACTTTTCCAAGTTTTTAATTTATTATTTAAATTCTGTTTTCATTAGTAGGTTTGTTCAATGACATTTGAAATAAAAATTGACAGCTAATGACTTGAAAATTATGCTGATCATCATTTGCATCAAATATGTTGGAAAATCAAACAAAAACATGATTTGCATAATAATTTGGAACGCGGTGTAATTATTACCTTTATTTCAGAGCAATATATTATATTACAATATTGCTGTCTGAGCAAGTGTAATATATTAATATTACTATTACATATTACTTTGAATAAAAAAAAACTTTTTACAAAATTTAGTTTCACTATTAATCAAATATTACATAGGCCAGTGTCATACCTACAATAAAGCAAGTGCACTTGGCTATCTGGCCATATCCATATGAAATCAACTTGAAAAAAGTCACTCCTCCTTAATAAATAATTTAATGACAAATTATAGAAAATAAGTAATTATTTAATTTCTACAGTTGTCAATATAATTTCACAAGAACATTTTCAACAAAACAGATTGACAGAAAGTAATATTGAAAGTAATGCAGTAATGCAGAAAGAAAAGTATAATATATTAGATTGTTTTGTTTAGTAATATATTTATATTACAAGTTACTGCATTTTGGTAATATATTATGTAATATATTGAGTTACGTAGTGCACTTGTCCCAACACTGCCCACCAACACCAGGAAACCCTCTGTGTCATTTCAGATTTTAGCAGGTTTAGAAAACAGCAGATACAAGCTCACAGCGAGTTTGTACATCTGCCATTTCTGTACACTGCTGAAAAATGTCTGAGCACTGCGAGTTTAAGAAGGCATTCATAGAATCACGCTCGGCTTTTAATGGGTAACAGAAGACTAAGAATAAATAAATAAAAAGGTAACATCAAACCCTGATTCACACCGACAGCATCTTTAGCAGTTGAAAAACAGCGTCTCAGCAAAGTGTGGTCAATGGTCAATGAGTGTGCCATCGGAATGCCAAAACACCTGACAGGGGTCGACATTATAATTGGCCCGATGGCCCGAAACAGGTTTGAAAACACGTGCGGACCACCAGATGGCGCCCTATACTGGCCCGATGGGGCCAGTGGTGAAATGCCCTCGTTGGCGCCTGCACATTTTGTTGTACAAACCGTTGGGCACCCCTGATATACATATTGTATTATTATTTTTATTCCACAATATGTTGGTGTTGTTTTGTAATTGTTAAAGTTTTATTTATATTTTGTTTATTAGCACAAAAAATATTTTAGGCATTCTGCATTGTATATGGGTCAGCTTGCTGAACGGTCTACTGGTTTTGACCCCCATGAAAAGAGTGCTGTTAACTTGAATGCATTTAATGCATTAATAAATGGTGGTCTTTTTTGCAGACTATGGGGATCGATTACCTGGGCCAGTGGTTACAGTTGTGGGGCCAGTGATTCTTAAAAGCCACTGGCCCAAAGGGCCAGTGGCAAATTTCCCTTAATGTCTACCCCCACCTGACCCAAGTAAATAAAAAAACATTCAGAGAGATGAACCACAGGAACAAAAGGCTGACACACATGAGCTGGGAATGGGTTTTCTTTCCAGGCAGACCGTCTCAAAGTCTGTGAGGGCCAATATATATTGTATCAACGTGTAAGACAATCAGTCCCACATTCTGCATGCCAAGCAGGACTTGAATGACTGCTACTCTACTGTGCGGTGTGCGCAGTTACGCATCACACCATGCTACATTACATAAGAGGAGCTGCAGGGAAAGCGCTATACCAGTCCGTCCCAACTCTGGGAAAAGGAGAACAATGGTATGGTCTTGGCTCTGCATCGGGCTGTGTTGAGCGAAAGCGGGACGTACCACTGTGACGGGACGGCGGGGGTGTTCTGGTTTCATTCTACGCTGTTGGCATAGTAAAGTGGATGAATGGGATTAGACTTTGTCCCCCCGCTGGGGGGGCTGTCTGTGTGCGACGTCCCGTCAGGATAGCCCAGATTAACCACACAGCCTCAATTTGAATGGCGGACCCTCACGCTGCTGCTGCCAGCCCCCCACCACACACACAGGCAATGGATCACAGACTGAATACACTCACACTATGGAAAGAGTAGTGTTGTAGGGGGGCCCAGGGGCCAATATGGGATGTGGATATAGTGGAATGGACAGAGCAATTAGCATAATATAGATACACACTCAGACATGCGTGGTAGCACACTCGTGTGCACGCGTGACGGGGTCTTCTTGAAGTGCGGGGGGACGAACTCAGTTCTTGTTCGTTCAGTGGGACATGAATGTTAACACTAGAGCAGAAACGCATCCATGTGCATGAAAGAGAGACTGAGAGTAATAGTGCACAAGCATGTGCGTGCGTGTGTGTGTGTGTGTGTGCGTGCAGACAAGTTATACTCAGACCTACATTTCTATGCATGAGTGTTTCGTGATATGCAGGATGCATATGTGTATAATTATGCATTATTATTATGTGTAGCCTACATGCTACACAGACAGAAGACACAAGTGTGTGTGTGTGTGTGTGTGTGTGTGTGTGCGCGCGTGTGTGTGTGGGTGTGTGTGTGTGTGTGTGTAGTGCTGCACTGTGAGGTCAATAGGGACAGACTGAGGAACTGGAGCATATTAAAGTCAGCACTGCCTCTTTCTCTCCTCTCCACTCTCGGCAGATTGTGTGTATGTTTGTCTCTCTCTCTCTAAGATTTGTCTTTTGGGCTTTTTGCCTGTATTGGTAGTTTTAAGTCAGACATTAAGACAGACATTCAAACACATGACGCCGACTTTGACTGACTTTGTTTTTTTACCCTTCTGATAATGCTATCTTAACAAGTCAACATTTGCAGCTCCGGGAATCAAACGCGTTCAAAGGTGTCCTTTGATTCTTGTCGGGAGTATTTACATGTATAGCCAGTAATATCAGTAACATGCAAATACATGAATATGAAAAGAATACAGGCGATCTCTTCTACCAAACATCTCCGCTGTGTGCTCCATAGAAATAAATGTCTCAACATTTTCACAAAGCTAAAGCTAAAGTAGCAACACATATTTAAGGTTGATAAGAAGACAACTGTCCAACAAAAAGCCCTCTCTGTTGTCTCCCACCGTCCCATTCTCCCTCCCCCTCTCTCTCCCCAACACTCACACATCTTCCATCACCTCCATAAGGTCTCTCTCTCTCGCATTTCATCCATGTGGGACACAGAGACGGATGGATATCGCGTCTGGATGACAGGATGACGGGTGGAGGGCGGGAGGGAGCAGTCATAGGTATAGATTTACCTTCCTCAGTCTCCCACACACCACCAACTCCATCGGTAGTAATGAAGGGAGTGTGTGGGGGAGAGATGGGGAGGGTGGGAAGGTTGGTGACAGCCAGGGAGAAGTGTGTGGCAGCAAGAGAAGAGAGGATTATCAGTAACGAGAGTGAGTGATTCTTATTCTAAAATGAGAACCAGAGACCAATTAGATTAGCGGTTTTCAACCTTTTTCATACCAGGGACCTAGAACTAAGGTTTGTCCCATTTACCACTCTTTTAAGCCAATCACAATCCAGTATTTGAACACATGACTCGAAAAAGTGGTAGAACTAAGGATTTTCAAGTTTAGGAGAGATAATGGGCAAAACGTTGTTTAAAATAAGAATTCTTCTACGTTTCCAGTTGTGTTATTTTGACTTCTAGTTCTATACATAGTATAGTATTTCAGAAGGTTACATATAATTTATGTTTACATATAATTTTACATATAATTTAGCTTAAAATTATACCAGACAGACCCGGTTTCATTTTACACTCTCAAGAGTTACAGATCTGTAACGGTTCCATTCGGTTACCAACTGTCCATCATTTAGCTGGGGACCACCTGGAACTCTCTCAAGGACCACTGGTGGTCCCCGGACCACTGGTTTGAAAACCACTGAATTAGAGAAAAGAATGAAAGCATGAGAATCAGAAACGAGGCATTCAGTACAGTTTCTTATGGTTCCATACGATCGTGAAAACAGCACAAGATTCTTCTAAGCTAACAAACATCCATTCTCAGAATCTTTGCACTCCTTCTTATATAATTCTTCCATTAATCCGGAGGATCTCCTCAAAATCTTGCAGGTTGAGAACCACTGCAGTAGATTAGCAGCTTATAGCCTTAGCCCTGGCGGTACAAGGCGACAACAACAATGAGGCTAATTTAATTACATAACTCTTCCCATCGCGCACCTCGTTTCTACGTTCCTACCTCCTCCAAACACCTCCATCTATTCATTGTGTGAAGGAAAATGGAAAATTGAATCAGGGAGGATGAGGGAGAGAGATGGATGAAGAGAATGCGCAAGGGAGAGGAGAAAAGGTGTAGACGGTGTAGCTAGCTTGCATCACCAACCGTGTGTGTGTGTGTGTGTGTGTCCTACAGGGCTTTTAGAAGAGACACCATGATTAATTTATTAAGCGCTCCTCTCTTTACTTCCCTCCTTCTCTAACCTCTACTATATCACCCTCTCCCTCTCTCCTCCCACCCTCTCTCTCTCTCCTCCTACCAGTAGATGCTGATCACTCACTCCACCCATCTGCCTTAATCATGACAGGTCTACTGCATTGCACATGCACACACACACAAATAGTGGTCCAGATGTCCTCTGCCAATGCATGTGTGTGCTTAGTTGTGCTAAAACATGTAGTTAGTGTGTGTGTTTTCACAGCAATACGTCTTCCTGTGTCCTCATGGAGCCTTCTTATTGATTCCATCACGGCAAGACTCCAAGCATCCTCCAGCATGTACATTACATTTAAAAGAAATCTAATATGAAATTGTGCTGATTCTGACATTTCTTCACCCCCACCTCCCCAAGTGAATAAGCTAGGGCCTAACCGACACACAGGCATACAGTAATGGATTCCTGCAGACTGTGTTTTTGCAATGCGGGGGGGGGGGGGACCCCTCAGAGGTCGCAGATCTCACATGACTCCACTGCAGAAGAACCCTCAGAGAGAAGTGACCCCCCCAACGTTGAGGAAACATCCCGTCAATGTGACAGAGATGTGGGTCAGAGACCCAAGAGAGCCTTCTCTGTTACAGTCTGGCTTTGGTTAACAACAGCCATGCATGAATACGCTGCCTGTGTCTAACGGCTGAGGAGAGGAGAGAAGAGGACGCGGGTATTTCACACAGAACGCCTGTTATTAACTTACTTCCCACTCGTTTGGGCATTTCACACGAAACAACCCACCAATTGCTCCATCATTCACACTAGCCTGAATCTCACATGCAAAATGAGTGCATAAGGCACTCGGCCCGCATTGTGGAGCCTATTGATTATTGGACTAAACTCAGCTGGGGACTGGTTGTGCGAGAACACTGCAGAGGGAAATTAAAAGGATGAGAAGGGTGTGTGTGTGTGTATGTGTGTGCATGCCAGAGACAGAGAGATGCCTAGGGGTCTTTTTCTGCGGGTGGACTGGACAGGCATCCCAGAGGACCCCAGAGATAACAGCTGTCCCCTCATCACTCTGTGAGCTTTTGGTGGTTTCCCTGATAGCTTTTCGCATTTACATTTTGGGCACTTAGCAGGAGCTCTTAATCCTATCCAGAGTCCTACTGGCAAGTCCTGAACAGACCTGGTGTCAGGCCATTACCATTCAGCCAGTCCACACATCCCACACATTTCTCCGGGGATTCTCCCATATTTAATCCTTCTATCCAACTTTCATCCCATTTTAAAACATTTCTTGTAAATATCCAGGTTTGTTTAACCTTTGAATTGTTTTTGCTGGGTTATAAAACTAAAGTAATAACACACTTGTCCAGAGACAAATGACTACAGTCCTCAAAATGTTCCTAAACTGTGGTCTTGGCTCCTACAGGGACGTATGGCATGAATAAGAGCTGTAGTTCTGACTGCGATCAGTTTTCCTGCTGGCACACACAGTGCTGGAGAGAACGGGGCTAAACGGGAAGTAAGTCACGGCGGGAAAGAGGGAAGGGAGGGAGGAAAGATATGGAGTGAGAGGGACTGAGAGAGAGAGACGGAAAGAGGAAGTGACAGAATTAATAGTGGGAGTGAAAATAAAACAACAAGGCGGATAGGACAGAGAAGATGATGAAAAATCTATAAGCAGGAGGAGGCAAAGATCTATATTCATATATTCAGAGGAGACAACAAAGATGGTTAGGAGAGATTGACAGAGAAGAGGGGACAATTATTAAAAGATTGGGGAACACTCACTCAGGCCATGCACATACCCTATGAGACAATTACTACCAACATCATGTTCATCTTCATTTTGGACTATAAACATTTGAAGTATTTGCTGACCTTTTTCTGCCTGTACCAAATACTGACCCATTCTAAGATTGAAGCAACTACTACAAAGACGTGCCTGCAGGTACAAACGAGAGAGTAATAGAGAATAACTGTATGACTGAGATCAAGGGAAGGGGTTGTGTTCTTGCGGGCAGTGGTCTACTATGAGATGGGAGATACATAGAGAGTTGAAGGGGAAGGGGGGAAACTGGGCCAAATGGAACAGTCCAGCTGTAATGATCCGACTCTATATCCATACATCTACCAGTATCAGTCTTTGCTTTAAACAGAATACACATACAGTATCTCCCTCCATCCCTACTCATTTGTAGCCCCACACAGAGAAAGGAGCTAGGGCTGAAGGACCCTCTCTTCTCTCCCTCTCTATTACGACTGCACTTATCTCACTCCATGTCTTTTATCCCCCTCCAGCTCCATCTCTCTCTCTGCATCCAATCTCTTCTCGTGTCCAATTCACACACACTGAAGCACTCACTGTGTCAACTAGCCGCTAATTCAATAAACAATATTTGAGCTCATGGAATTAGACCGCTCATGGAATTAACCCGCCTTGTACTTAAGTAAGGTTACTTTAATAGGGGAGGAGACCATGGAAAAACACTGGGGTTTCTGTCGGCATGCATGGCTGTGTATAGAGGCCAGGCAAACACAACAACAGATTTGACAGGAAGAGCTAGCCTCGCTCAGTGTGCTACTTCCTGTGTTCCATTAAAAATAAAATGGGATGTCCGTCAGCATTTTCACCTCTCCAAACCTTCCTGGCCAATATTTCCCTCCCTTCTGTAACATACTGTTATTGGCCGATGTCTGTGTGTGTGTGTTTGCATTTCAAACATACACATTCACAGTCTTGCATGGCCTTCGCCTGGTGACTGATATGGCATCAGTTGAAGGCCTATAGTTGTCCTTTCCTCTGCCTAAGGTCAGAATGACAATAGGAAGATGGACGACACTGATTCATGTCAGGCTACATGGGAGGAAAACAGATAAGAGTGGCCAAGAATAACATTGTTTAAGTTGTGTAAACTGTCTGGATTTTGCCCTCATAAGAACTCTCTCATACTTACATTGGGTACGCAAGCACAGACATTCGATTTGATGCGCAAGTTCTAAAATGTGTCACCTAAAATTCTTGACTGCAAGTTTGACCTAGGTTGGCAGCAAAGGGTTTCTATAGTAGGTAACAGGATGAAGTCTCCTTCGATGTGTGCCGTTTTCAGCTCCATCTTTTAAAATATAGCATGGCTGAAGTTTCAAAGTTACCGCAACTCAATGTGGGTTCATTTCATCCACAGGGACATACTGTAAACTAAGAAGCCATGATGCCGGGTATGTGCTGGAGTCTGGACATCCAGGCCATGCATCCTCATACTTACATTAAGTATGTTCGAGCCACTTATAGACACAGTGTTCATCGTGTTCTTGAAGCATTGCTCTTCCGTCTGCCATGTTTCCCTTACGGGGAAAACCTTGGCCTACATTTGTGTCTGTCTTCCAAAGCCTGTCTCTGTATAGACCTCCTGTTTTAATTGAGCACCCCTTAGGCTTATGTAATTCTCAGTCAATATGGCTGACCACTGAGATATTGTGCGCATGTGTGCTGTGCATGCATGCGTGCGCCTCACGTCTCCATGTGTTTTCCACCTGCAAGCCAGGCCAACTTTGCTGATATCCTGCCATTGTTACCAGCACACACACTGTACACAAAAACACACACACATATTAGACATGTGCGCACGCACACGCACACACACTGAATGATTTAAGTCCTATTGAATGTCGCTCTCCTGTTTCAGTCAGGTGATGCCACCACAGCCCACGAGGACCAACTCAAGTTCACATTTCTCGCTCCATTCTTCAGCAGAAATACCTACAATAAGCGACACAGAAAACAGATGAAAACGCAGACACACACACACATGCATATGTAGCACGGGGTCAACTTAAAAGCAACTTCAATGCTGCATTGATTTAAGCACACAGAGAAAGGAAGGGGAAGAGAGTGTACGGAAAGAGAGTTTGTGTATGGGGGGGTCTGGGTGCAGCGACGGAAAACAAAGGGCAGGAAAAGAAAGAGCGAACCCGATATTGCACGGGATGAAGGCAGCACAATTGCGGCCTGCTGCTTTCAAAGACCGTACAGT
This sequence comes from Benthosema pterotum, assembly GCA_039105355.1. Classification (NCBI taxonomy): domain Eukaryota; kingdom Metazoa; phylum Chordata; class Actinopteri; order Myctophiformes; family Myctophidae; genus Benthosema; species Benthosema pterotum. The sequence goes on from CM076970.1 coordinate 13,113,825, forward strand.
ACTATACACTGCAGGAGACACACGGCAGAGGGACTCCCATCTAGGCTCTGGGCCTTGTGTGAACCTATATACTGTTATGACATGTCCTATACGGTTACACTGTGCGTTGTTGTGTGTTGATAGTAAGCAGAATGCATAGTGTGGGCCTAAGGCTACCAGGCTAAGTGACAATCTGCTAGGATGCACACAAGGCTATACAAAACGTACAAAAAAGTAGTTTATGGCAGTTTTAGGTTATGAGGTCATTCTATATGGACGTTCACCTGCTAAAATGTAACAATGAACATACTGTAAACTGTATTTACACTGCAATGCGCACGTATTTCGGTTACAAATTCAGGCAGATTAGTGATGTTCATTAGTAGAGTAATGTAATGTCAACATATTACCTTTTATATAGGAAGTAACAACTGAACTATATAAGAAACAAATAAATTACAAAATCCATTTTAGAAGACTTTGGATGCTGTATATGTGGGTGAACTGAACTGCAAATAATTATTATTTGGGGTGTTTTGTTATTGTTATGATTTGAATGATATGGTGGAAAATATGGGTAAATTAATATAACATTACAATAGGAGTTGGCTGAATGGATTTAAACAGTTTTCCCCCCCGTCTCGGTCTGACTCCTGTCCAAACTATTCCTTTTGGAAGACGTTTTGCTTTAGGGTAACATGACCCTGTGGTTTCTCCCTACAGTTACAGTACGCAGGCACAACCGGGAACCTCAGACTCAGTGCATGACTCAACTGTTCCAGTGGCAGTTCCAGTCAAAACCATTTCAACGCACCAGTCAAAACTTTAAGGGTGATTTATTTGCGCCCTGTCCTCCCGTGTCCTGCAACGGGAATAGCCCAACTACAGGTCAGATCTGTAGGTAGCTCATCGTTGTGAGGTTGTAGATGTGCTATTTTCAGTTCTCGACAAAGTCACATAGCCCAGGCATTACTCAGCATCACCACTGCTATGTGTTTTCTACCTAGATCATGGTGTGTGTGTGTGTGTGTGTGGTGTATTATAAGCACCTGCGCCACTTTCAGAGTGCAGAGTGCAAATTGTTACCATTACTAATGCACCGAATATTTGGCTACAGTAAACATTTGCCTGAAAATGGCTAAAAGTGTATTTACAGCCTATTTATTTGGTTTCAGCACAAATTGGCAGAAAATATATCAGCAAATAGTGTGTGCAATTTATGTATTCAAAAGTGCAGAATAAATATTTTATGGATGCATAATAGTTATGTTTTGTCGTAATTAGGTATAACTTTAAGGTGAATTTGATATTTGTTTTTTGGGTACATACAGTACATCCCTGTGTTGATTTGTTGCTGCTTGAACGCCAGCCGGATCTCAACAGGAGCATTAAAGGAGTGTCCAGCGCTCATCGTCATGCTCATGACCCAAAGTCAACAAATGGCCGTTGACAAATGAATTGTTTGTACAGGGCAATCAACCTGTTGGATGGGTAGTTATTGTACACAGCAAATGAAGCGATTATTAGTGACTCTAGGATGACTGGAGAGTTAGGCAAGTGTCAACCAGTCATGGGACCACCAGTGGTCCTTGAGAGGGTTACAGCTGGTCCCCAGGTAAATGAGGGAAAGTTGGTTAACCAGATGTAACTCTTTGAGAGCATACACTCTCAAGAGTTAATATATTCATCATCTGAATTATCCCAAATCTACATAACAATTTTAACTTGTTGTGTTGTGTAACTGAACACTCTACTTTGGATACTACAGTTCTACAGTACTACAGTTCATCGTCACACAGACATCAAAAGTAGCAGATCTGCAAGTTCGAAAACAACCTTGACTTTGCTTGACTTATGCTATTTTTGAAATTGAATACTTAAAACTAACAGGATTGGAGGATGTCCAGCCGGCAGACAATATTGGGCGGTCGCCTAGTGCATATTAAATATTCCATTTGGCGATTATTGGACAGATAACAATCCAAAGTCGTGCATACTGCTGGACTGGCTATTTATTAATGCAACACTCCTTGTGAAGCCTATAAGCCCGTTTTCCAAAGTAAAGCAACACTGTTGGCAGAGAGCAAAACAGAACATAAATTGCAATCGATACAATTACACCGACAAGGCTCAATTATTTGTCACAGACACTTTCACGAACCTGGATTTGTACTGGGTTTGTGTGTGTGTGTGTGTGTGTGTGTGTGTGTGTGTGTGTGTGTGTGTGTGTGTGTGTGTGTGTGTGTGTGTGTGTGTGTGTGTGTCATACAACGTCATCCTACAATGCCAACCTTGTCGATGTAAAGAGTTTACTAAGCAAGGTGTCTACAACACATAAATCTGCCTCAAAAGTGTGAGTGCCAAGTCTAGTAGTCGTTGATGTTGATGCGATGTTTGCAACACAACACAACACTCAAAGACAAAAATTGCTACTGCAGGGAAGAGATATCGGCCTGTTTTTTTTAATGTACTTTTCATGGCTTTTGCCATAAAATTTGTTTAGATACTGTTTGTTTAGGGTGACAAACAGTAGGCCGACAAGAAATGGGGAGAGAGATGGGGGTGACATGCAGTAAAGGCTGTCGGGATCGGGAGTCGAACCAGTGGAGTGGGCACTGTCTGGGTGCCTGGACCGCTGAGTCACAGCCCAGGTCAGGCCTGGTGTTTTTAATTGACTGGATAATAATGCATAATAATGAAAGGTCAAATGGTCAAATTAGTCAGTACAGTCAGGCATTTATTGGAACTTTATTGATCTCATCTCAACGCCCAGCACGCACAGTTCCAACTCCACATATATAGCTGAGAGGTGTCTGCTTTGCATATGCGTAACCATGCCTATTATCGTTTATCAAGTTGCCATGAGGGATAATTCCGGGGCATGTGGCTGCTGACAACAAGCGTGCTATTCTTTCTGTTGCCATAGCAGAGATGCAGCACAAGGCTGTCATTAGGCTCATTTTCACGGTGGGGTTCGCTGCACCTCTGTGGCGTTTGAATAACTTATATTATTACGAGGATGAACAGAAGAGCTAATTAGATGCACCTATAGTACTCAACAACACCCACACATCACTGTCTCTCCACATCATTGGAGAGCACTCTCAGACACTGCACTGATGTGATCAGTCTGTCTGCTCCTGAGCACACATACAAAACACGCACATGAATTTCCTGCAAGGGCATTCCTGAGACATTCCTGTCCGTCTGCCTTATCTTTTCTTAACAAATTTGTATTTTCCTCCCACTCACATGTGTCTCTCTGGTTTTCAACCAGCCGTCCGGGGACCACCAGTGGTCCTTGAGAGGATTCTAGGTGGTCCCCAGGCTAAATTGTGGGACAGTTGGTTAACCAGATGCAACTCTGAGTAAGTAAACATGAAACCAAACGGACCCTTGCGGATCCATTTGGTTTCGCGTTTACGCACTCAAGGAATTGTGGACAAAAGCGAAACAAATCTTTGGGTTTAGGTCTGTGGGGCTAAAAATGTCCTCAAATGGTGGACCCTGGCTCAAATGCTGAATAAAAGGTGGGTTCTGCCCTGGTGTCAAAAAGATTGAAAACCACTGTTCTAAAGGGTCATTTAGAAATCGTCCATAATAGACACACACACACCCCCTCCAAAACACACAAAGGGTCTAGTTTCATTACCAATAATCAATAATTAAAAGCCTCCTCTTTTCATCAGCTCCCAGTGTTCCAGCAGCATCACAGATGTGACCATGCGTGTCTATTGGTTGTCTGCTACCACGCATCCACCCACTGACCCATCCTCCACACCGGTCAATTCCAGTAGAGGCATTCTTGTTTTAAAGCGCCTCTGTCAATGGGATTATAAACCTGCCAGTCTATTGGTTACACTGTTGTGGTAGGTATAGGGGTAAATATATAAAGATTAAGTGGGTGAGAGGAGACTAGGAGAGCAGTCTCTGCACAGTAGCTCAACAACAAGGACTACTGTTTGTTGGAGCAGTTTCTCTCTCTTTCTATCTAGCCTAAGGTGTTCTTAAAAACGGATCAATTACAATTCAACTTGGCTGTACACAAAGCAGCTTTCTGGTTGTTTATGGGACACACAAACAGGCAGCAAACACTGGATGGCTAGCTGTCTGAGGCCATGTGAGGAAAATTCCTTGACGTTGGCACGCAGGGAACTCAATAATAATAAAATATGGTTCATTTGACGTGGTCTGCGTGTGTGTGCGTGTTAACAGAGATGACTGAGACAGAATTGAAGATACCATCATAGATGCAGAGGAGCTATGGACTGACCAGAGCTAAGAGAGAGACAGACCAACAAAGATTTTGAGTTGAGAAAGGCACGTAGATCGAATCGACCCAATGCAGCACAGATTGGGAGCACACAGTCACATACACATACATTGTAGCAGTGCTACAAAGGAAAAGCCTTAGCCCAAACGTAAACAATGTAACAATCCAGATTATGACAAGTGGTAGAGGATCAACTCGGCACGCACACACATACACACACGCTGCCTAGTCGGCCGGTTTCATTGCTGTGCTGGCGTTTCCCTCCCTCCCTCCATTAATATCCCATACCTTTATATCGTTCCAAGACGTCTTCATAAGCTTGGGCGAACTCCTTCTCCTGAGAGTGGTTTGTCGGCAGCAGACCCGGTATGAATCCGGCCATGGTTGCTGCTGTGCGGTGTAGCAGCAGCAGCTAACTCCCGGCGTCGGAGGGAGGAGGTGGTGGTACCGCAGTAAAAATCCACCAGGACGCTGAAGAGAGAGGAGCCCGGCGCTCTCCTCTCCTCTCCCCGCCCAACGCAGCTGTCAAACCCGCTTTGCGTTGGAAGAAGCCACGGCGTCAACCCCGTCTCCCGGTGGTGGAACTGAATGTTATATCCAAAAGACTCCCCCGGCCGGCGTCGCTATTCAGTGCTTATACCCTCCATTGACGCATAATAGTCACGTTATAAGCAGTTGGGCTTGTTAACTATAGCTAAGGAAAAAAAGATATCGAGAAAAGACTAAATAAACCCTCGCGAACGTACGTCGTTCTACCGAGTAACTTAATGACGCGAACGCACACGTCACATTCGATAAAAAAGGTGGAATATAAAACGCTATCTATCCATTATTATTGCGGTGTGTGAGTGTGCGGGAACACATCGTCCGCGCTGCTGCTTATTATTATTGCTGCTGCTGCTGTTCTCTCTGCTCAACACGTCCAGGAGCAAAGCTTCTCCCACCCGCCCGGCGGCCACCGACCGACTACTGCTGCTGCTGCTTTATGGGTGAGATGAGCAGTGTGTCCGCAAGGGGGTGGTGGGCTGCCGGTTCCTCCAATGTCTCTCCACGTTCACTGGAGGAGCTTCCTATCCCTCCACACCCTTTTGTCGGCGTTTATGGAATCTGAATGATGATGGAAGCCGGGCCGAGCAGCAGCGAGCATACTTATTAGCTTCCCAGGTTTCCCATGGCACACTGGCTGGCGTTAATGGCTTCTGCTCGCAGCTAGGCTTGCGTTTGCCTCTTCTCTCTCTGGCCGCCACTTATTGCGCTCAGGTTTCTCTATTCTTCCCGCAGTGGCTGTCAGTGTCATCCATCCCTCTAGACCCCGGAGCCAAGCTGCAATTAAACCTCGGCCAGAGGAAAGAAATGCATGCGTGTGTGCTGGTGGTGGGTCAATACAGGGGACACGGTAGGTAAAGTAGAGCTGGAGCGCCACTCCGTGGTATCCCGGTCTTTGTGGCCACCACCATAGAGTTACTCACATTTTCTTTTACACAAATCTCTGGTAGGCCCAAGCGTAAGCCGCTTTGAACTGCAGTCAGTTGGTGCTGGTAGATGTGGTCCCTTTTTCTCTGGGACATGTTCGGGTTATACTATAGGAATAGCCTGCCATCTACAGGTGAAAGAAAATAGCTGCATACCTGACAGGTGGGATACCTAGATAATACAGTGGCTGTGAGTATGCATGTCAATAAAGTAGCCTTTGATTAGGATTTGATTATTCATTAATTCTTGAATCTGAATTGAAAGACAATAATTATCAGTCTTCATTAGACAAAATGCCTCATTGGATAAACATTATTGTCAGTAATGGGTTAATGAATGGAGGTTCAAATTGTGTTAAATAGATGTTTTACAGTGTTAAATATATGTTTTCCCCCTTGTATATAACCTCTGTGCTTCTGACAATCTACAGTACGTTTCACATTCCACATGCAAGCATTTCTCACGAAGTAGTAACTCAATTTTGCAAGCCCATAGTCCAGAACTATGGCCTGATGAGAAATGTACAGTATAGCCATAACTTGTAAGTGATGCAAAATGCAAACACAGTGATTGAAACAAAGAAAACCAACAGCCCTGACACCCCAGCACACTCCTTCCCAAACTGAGCTTACAGGAAGCTTACAGGTGGTCCGGGGACCACCAGGGGTCCCTGAGAGGATTCCAGGTGATCCACAGGCTAAATGATGGAAAGTCGGTTAACCAGATGCAACTCTTTGAGGGTGTAAACAGGTCCATTTGATTTCATGTTTACATAGCAAGAGTTAAAATATTTATCATCTGAATTAGCCCTATTCTACACGACTTGAGAATATAGAAGATTAATGGTAATTTTGATCTATTTTTGACTGTTTTGTTTTCTCCGAAATCCAGACTGGAATTGTGGACAAAAGCAAAATAAATCTTTGGTTTTGGGTTCTGTCAGGGCTAAAATGTCATCAAGTGGTGGTCCGTAGCTCAAATTCTGAATAAATAGTGAGCCCTGGTATGAAAAATGTTGAAAACCACTGTGCTATAGTATAAGACAGAAAAGAAGGGTAAAGCCTACAACGTCATATAAACAGCACTCATTACAAAATGTCACATTCTGACTCTTTCAGAGCTGCCCGACACACTCTGGAAACAAAATATCTTTTTGGCCTCCACGATGCAATCGAATTTTAAACGCTTGTCTTTTGAGAGCTTTTCTGTGTTGTGTAATCCCAGAGGGAGACATAGGAGAGGCAAGGAGATATAGGGGACACAGGAGAGAGACAGACAGATAGACAGGCGACTGTCTGCCTCCTCTCCTGTCTGCAGACTGGGAAGAAGACGCCCAGTCTCCTCCTCCAGAGAAGCACAGCTGGCACAGGCAATATGTCCAACACTGTATTGAAACTATACTACATGTTGCATGACAAAAATACAAGATCACAACTCTTCACACCCAGGGCATGCTGTAAGCTTGTAGAGCTGCAATTGTTCGTGTGCGATTACATGGCAAAGTAGAGCTTAAGTTAGCTATTGGAATGCAGACTGGAGGCAACTATGGAACATGAACTTCTCCCTCTGTGTGTGTGTGTGTGTGTGTGTGTGTGTGTGTGTGTGTGTGTGTGTGTGTGTGTGTGTGTGTGTGTGTGTGTGCGTGCGTGCGTGCGTGCGTGCGTGCGTGCGTGCGTGCGTGCGTGCGTGCGTGCGTGCGTGCGTGCGTGCGTGCGGGCGGGCGGCGGGCGGGCGGGCGGGCGGGCGGGCGGGCGGGCGGGCGGGCGTGCGGGCGGCGCTCTGGCTCTCTCCATCCATATAGACAGAAGGACTCCGATAACTTAAGCCAAATTATCTAAAATATTCTGGCATTCAAGCTGAACTATCCTGTTAATTGTCAAAAATAAACAAATTTATGTTTAGCAAGAAGACAGTCATTCCAATGAAATGTAATAATGAATAATATATAACTATAGTATCAATATATTTGAGTTCTTATCAGTTAATTGTTAAAAAAAATCAGGTTTTCTACACTGCACATTTCACTGTTTTCCCCATGAACCTGCACTAACTGCACCGCCTTGTCCTCCATTACAGAGCAAACACACATCACATAATCACATCATCTAGTCACTGGTAAAGATACAAACAGCTGAACACCCCAGGGATCCAAAATGTGTCTCTCAAGTTCCAGCACACACACACACACACACACACACACACACACACACACACACACACACACACACACACACACACACACACACACACACACACACACACACACACACACACACACACACGTCCGCACACAGGAAATGCAGAGGAGCAAACCAGGCCAGAGGGTATCGTTAACTCACTGCCCCTGTCACATACGCGCACGCACGCACGCACACACACACACACACACACACACACACACACACACACACACACACACACACACACACACACACACACACACACACACACACACACACACACACACACACACATCATTAATAAATGCAGGGAGGACATGCAGGAAGAGAAGAGAAGAGAAGAGAAGAGAAGAGAAGAGAAGAGAAGAGAAGAGAAGAGAAGAGAAGAGAAGAGAAGAGAAGAGAAGAGAAGAGAAGGACTAGAGAATGGTTGAGTGACTCAAGACCCAAAAATCATACAATTCCAGAGTTTTGATGTGTTGTACACCAGGGTATAGAGGAATGGCTCATGACTGATGTCATTATATAATATTTTGTTAGACTAAAGACACAGCACATAACAATTACCATGATATGCTGTAATAAAAAGAAAACAACCATATGTTGTATATGTATACCATATGTATGCTGATGTCTATCCCCAAAGCCCAAATTCAGTCTATTAACTATACTAATGATTTCGCTGGCTCTCATACTGAGGGGAAAAAAAGGTGTGGGTGTGGGTCTGGAAACCCTTACAACCCCACCTAGTGGCGGAGAAAGAACACTACAGCAAACTGCATGACCTCAAGGAAAAATAATGAGGCTTTGACTGGTTAAATTTTCACTGTCCCACTGTCCTGAAGCAATTCAAGTCGACTATCTTTCTCTTCCTTCTGCTATTTAGCGGGATACTGTGTGTGTGTGTGTGTGTGTGTGTGTGTGTGTGTGTGTGTGTGTGTGTGTGTGTGTGTGTGTGTGTGTGTGTGTGTGTGTGTGTGTGTGCGTGCGTGTGAGTGTGTGTGAGTGTGTGATGAAACATGCTGAAAACAGCCATGAGTCATATTTGTCCTGGCACTGTTTGTCTATGGTATGTGCATGTGTGTGTGTGTGTGTGTGTGTGTGTGTGTGTGTGTGTGTGTGTGTGTGTGTGTGTGTGTGTGTGTGTGTGTGTGTGTGTGTGCGTGTGCGTGTGTGTGTGTGTCATGCTGTCATGCTGTGTCCAGCTGCAGAGTGAACATTGGCTGGGAGCCAAGCAGCTTCAACACATCAACAAGATACAAATAGTAAATGGAGTGCATTCAGATATAGCACCTTTCTAGTCTTTCTGACCCTTCAGAGCACTTCAATTCATGTTATTCACGTCAACATGCCATTTTGCTGAAAATCATAACAAGGGTGGCGTACAATGAAGCATCAGTGTCTTCTTGCGAAAGGACAGGCTGCTGGTTGACAGACACGTATTTGTGGGACATTGTGTTTGTTTGTCTTCATGGGCTGCCTATACCCATCCAATCTACAAGGGTCTAATTGGTTCCAGTTGTACATTAACATGACTGTGTGTGTGTGTGTGTGTGTGTGTGTGTGTGTGTGTGTGTGTGTGTGTGTGTGTGTGTGTGTGTGTGTGTGTGTGTGTGTGTGTGTGTGTGTGTGTGTGTGCAGCGAGACACACAGATGATGTTTTGTCAACTGACGACTGGCAGGGCGACAGTGTGAGCGAATTTGCAAAATTTGTCCTTGCAATGGTGTTGTTGCTGATAACAGGAATATCACTGTCGGTACAACAACCTGTGTCTCACTTTGTTATCAGAGGTCGTTCCTTGTATCTGACTGGGATTATTATTGGCAAATGCGCCGGTATGTACCAACTTACAAGCTCACAATACATTCAGGATGTGATAATGTTGTTTATACATTAGAACTGGTTTCCATCTGGAAGCATCTCTTCTCACTATGCCAACTTTCCATCAAAGAAATAAAATGGAAAAAGTAGCAGAACTGTGCTGAGCTGTCATGAGATAAACGCCTTTTATTCCCCAAAATCAGCTGATAAACAAAACGAGCAGTGTGTTTCCACAGTGAGATTCTATAAACTTATGCCCCATTTAAAAACTCATCAGCAGTGTTAGGAGAGCATAGCTAGGCAGATTCCACAATGCAGATAAATATGACTAGGCAAAATTTGTTTTATCTCTCATGATTGCTTACATCAACTATACTGTAGATGACTTTGGCAGATAGAGATTTTCAAAAAAAAAAAAAAAAAAAACAAAAAAAACGCCCCAGTTGACATGAAAAGGGGAAAATTAGTGATTTTAAGGTGTTATTTAGCACAGTGTTTTACCAAAATCTGGAAAAACACCCTTGTAAGGATTGTATAGTGCCTCCTAGTGCAGTGACATTCTGAAACAGGGGTCCACTTCCATTTCAATGTTCTGACAGCTTTGCAGACAAACAACTCTTCATATTCAACAACTAGCCAGATTTTATCATCTCCAAGTTAACCACATTTTCATGTCTCATTACTTTGCACATACCGGACATCTCTTCTACCTTTCTTTCTGTATGATGTGTGTTAATAACCAATATGACATCTAGGTTACACAAGGTTTCACTTTTTCACTTCCTAGAAATGTAGTAGTCAAAAGTAAAATATTTTCCTTGAAGTGGAGTAGAATGAATGTCATCATCAATGCATCATGTCATGTCATCATGTCATACCCAAAACAATTACTTGAGTACCCAAGTTACCCAAGTAATTGTACTTCGTTACTGTCCACCATTGACTGCTTCTGATGTGAAATACAATGCCTAACATTTTAATGCCCTCATCATCTCCAACCGTAACTAATAAGTTAATAATCTATTAATTCAATCCCTCTATGTGGCACAACCCACAACAGAGGGTAATTATGTGTGTGAGATCATCATCAAACCCGGATGTTGGAACGCCTACTGAGTGCCCAAAAAAACAACTTTCTGACAACCCATTCATCCGAACAGAAAAGTTGTATTTGAATGCCAAAGATTTAACAATAATTACTTTACCATGTCGTTTGAGGTGTCTTTGTCTCCATAACTTTATCCTCTTCATATTCTCTATGTTCGTGATAAACTCGGTCCCGTTGGTTCACAACTTCAATGTTTGCTAGACTCAAAGTGTGCACCAAGTGATTTTACAGGGCAAGTTGGCCAACTTATATATATATGAATCATAAAAATATTAACACAGCGTGTCAAACTGCTCTAGCACATGACTTCCAATAAACAGATTTCCATTCACTCTGGTATAAAGAGGATATTCTTGAAAGTAAGTAACTGACGTGTCATGTGAATAGGGATCCAGTGATAATCACTCTGTAATGTGACTTAAGATAATAGGGACATTTAAGACTTGCATATGACGTCAGATATATTGCTTTAAACTGTGGTGGGTCAGTCATTAGGCCTGTGGCTCAGTGCGCTGAGATTTTGTCTTCAAATCTGTTTGTTTTATGTAACTATGAAGTATTAATATAGTGTGCAGCCGCGCACACACAGACACACGCATGCAAGCATGCACACACACACGCACACACACACACACACACACACACACACACACACACACAAAAAAAAACAAAGTTTCTATTTTCCTCACTTCTTATTTACTTTATTATTCTTACTTCATACTTCTTATTTTCCTACTTACTTTATTGTTCTGCCTCCTATATTATTTGTTGTATTATTTTCAATATTTCAGCAAGATCTCTATCTTGTGTAATTTAAGCCCCATTTACTCTACCAAATCAGGTTTGACCCATTTGGAACCAAATGGACCCTAGTGGGTCAATTTTTCCATTTGGTTCCATTTGCTTCCATTTGTATGCCCTTAGAAAAAAAAGTCCAGGGTGAAACACAACTTGATGATGTCATCAAGTTGTGTTTCACCATGGTAATATTTTTTTTCAGACCTAAATTTCTAAGAAACACAGAATGGGGGAACTTTTGTATCATGTCCACACAACATCTCTAAGGTATATTAATGGCTTAGTAAAATGTTGAAAATGGGTGAAGATCCCCTTTAAAAGTTCATGTGGCCTGTTAGGCCAATCAAAGTTCAATCTTGATGTGGCACAGATCTGATTCAGGCTAGATTTGGCTGCCAGTGTAAATCTTCTCCCATTCCAGATATGACTGCTCCATCCTGTCTTTCACAAGTCATTCCTCCCGCCGACCTGCCCCTCTTCTTTACTGAACCCTGTCCTATTTCATTCACTCTCTCTCCCACATCTCAAACAACCCCCTCTCTCTCTCGCTCTCTATACTCATCCCTCCGTTGTAATGAGTCAATCTTTCACTCAACCTATTTATTCCTCCCTCGCCGTTCTCCTCTCTCTCTCCTCTTTTTCTCAGACTCTAAATTAACATTCTAACACTCTCTCTTTCTGTTTCACTATTTGTTTTACTTCCCATTATTCCTACTGTCACAGCTCCCCGCCAATCCCTTTCCTACTCTTTTATAACCATGGAAACGGAGGTTGGGGGGGGGGGGGGGGGGGGGGTCACCATGACAACAGGGGAATTGCAAGAGCAAGAAGGGGTCCTGGATTGAGGCTTCCTTTCAACCGCCGGGAGAGAAATCCGACTCATTGTTTGAGCAAAAAAAAAAGCTGAGGCAGGCAAGTACGACGGCCGCCTCAGCTACACGCAGGCACGCACGTCTGGGGTCCTAAAGTGTGTATGCATAATATTGCCACCATTACTGCTGCATTCTAACAGCCAGCCTCTTTGCTCCTGAATTGTTGCCATGTCCTTTTCCTTCCACTTTCCTTAAATCCAAGGCTCTTAAACATTCTTCTCCCTTTTTTTTTTACCTCACCGAATATTCGGTTGCAGAAACTATTTTGCAGAAAATGGCTAAAAATGCACGTTTGGCCTGTATCTACTACTAGGCTACTGGATGCTTTCTGAACATTACATTGGAACATACAGTATGTGACAAGTGGAAAAGCTACTAATGTATTCAAACTACTAATGTATTCATTTCCCACTTTCCATTGTACTGAATACAATTTAGGTCAAATGTATGTAAACACAGAGTAACCTACAAATTAGGCTCAATTAAACTGTCAGAGTACATGTGGCCACGCCTAGGCATACAGTTTATGTTTGACTCTTACGTCTATTGAACGTGAACATACAGTATATCAATTCCGTTTTCATATTGACCGCAGAGCGTTTGGTCCACACAAATTAGCAACAAATGAATCCATGGAAACATGTATATGGCAGCACTGCAAAGGACTAAGTGAACCAATCCTTGGCCTCAATTATACCCCTCTGGTCTAGACTCTAAATGACCTCAATGTGGGGACATAGGCATGCATACACAGACCCAGACACACTCACAGAGAGAGAGAGAAAGAGAGAGACAGGCAGTGAAATTTCCATAAGCAATCATCGGGACTAACCCATTGCAGCCATGAGATAATCTGATGGAAACTGCATTTCACATAATTAAATACAACAAAATGCAAATCTGCAGGCTCAAAATGCCTTCAGATCTGCTCCGATGCTTTTGTGTGATGCTGTACGTTAGTCATAGTGCGATAGAACACGATTAAATATGGAGATGAGAGGGTTTTTTTGCCCAACAGCAACAACAAGCCTGTTTGCTAGAGAGACTGCATTTTGTAGACAACCCAAAAGAGGCTACCAGAGGCTTACAATTCAAAAGAGCTATTTCTCTCCAGACAAACAAGTGTGAGTCAGTGGAAAGGTGGAGGCCGTCTCCCAGGGTAGTAGTTTTCAACTGACATCATGGAGCCAGGAACCATCTTTAGCCTAGTTCTCTCTCTCTCTCTCTCTCTCTCTCTCTCTCTCTCTCTCTCTCTCTCTCTCTCTCTCTCTCTCTCTCTCTCTCTCTTTCTCTCTCTCTCTCTTTCTCTCTCTCTCTCTCTCTCTCTCTCTCCATTTTCTGCATCTCTCTCTCTACCTATCAGTCACAATCTGCTTCTGCTCATCCCTTGCTACATATTTTTTTTTTACTGACTGTCTATTTCAGTGGTTGCATTTTAGCTCAAGATCCCAGCATAGAAATCTGCCCGGTTTGCCCGGTACCCGAACTACTGCTGAAAATGGCACTGAATCTAAAAGCTTTGCAATGCTTGCAGGTCTTCTTAAATACCTGTTTTCTAATTTTAGGCAATGTCTTTGGGAAAAAAGGCTGGAAAGGTGTGATTTTTCATGCAAAACGTAGCTCGCTCACTAAACAAGTAAAGGTAGACATGCCAGAAGTCACACTCTCTCTTTCCCTCTCTAATCAGCTTGTCACTAAAAATATGAAATCACTTCGACCTCTGCTTCTCCTTGACACAGTCTTTCTCTCTGTCTTTCTAGACCACCCTCTGTTTCTCTCCTTCCCACAAGCACACACGCACGCACATACACACACAGACACACACATACACACATGTTCACATCCGGTACTGCCAACTCTTGGCATCAAAGCAAACACAGCTGTGAATCCCAGCTCTGTAAACCATGCTGTGATTTGTCCACATGGTCCAATCAGCCCAAATAAAAGAAAGGAGAGAATGGAAAAAGTTAGTTATTACATGTTGTAGTGTTGTTAAGGCCTGGAGGGGGGGGGGGGCAGAATCCACTGAATTGTGACACATTATTTTTAAATGACACTGTTGCTTATAAGAAATAGACTAATTGGATTCCTTGTAAACAAAACAAAACAAAACAAAAAAACATGTTCAATATTATATCAGTGGTTTTCAACCAGTGGTCCAGGGACCACCAGTGGTCCTTGAGATGGTTTCACGTGGTCCCCAGCTAAGTTGGTTAACCAGATTAAAGGTTGGTTAACCAGATGTAACTCTGGTTAACTCTGAGAGTGTAAAAATGAGACTCTTGAGAGTTTATACTCTCAAGAGTTAAAATATTCATCACCAGAATTAGTCCAAGTCTACACAACTAGAGAATGTAGAAGATTAATGGTCATTTTGATCTGTATATTTGCCTGTTTTGTTTCCCAAATCCATATTGTGGACAAAAGCAAAAGAAATCTTTAGTTTTGGATTCCGTGGCTCAAATGCTGAATAACTAGGCCCTGGTATCAAAAAGGTTGAAAACCACTGTATTATATTAATAGAATCGGCCCAAGCCACTCCATGTGACAACAACTTGAAGTTGTCATTTCCCTGGGTTAGTGCATGTATTCTCATGCACACATCCTGATGACAACATTACCTGTACTGTATGGGTTTTTGGATATTATGAGAGCTGGTACCTGCCACCGCACTGTGTGCCAAAAGCAATACGACCAGCAGGAACAGCTTGTACACTCTGAGGCAGACACTCCTCTCTCTCTCTCTCTCTCTCTCGGTGTGTGTATGTGTGTGTGTGTGTGTGTGTGTGTGTGTGTGTGTGTGTGTGTGTGTGTGTGTGTGTGTGTGTGTGTGTGTATGTTCAGGGTGAGATGTAGCATCAGTGCATCTCACCCTGAACCTACACAGTAAAAATGTCAGTATTAAATTTAAAGCAGAAATATGGAACATACATACTATTTGAACCCGGTAAAACCTGACACAAAGCACCATGAGCTTGTGTATCTATTTGTTTTCATAGCAGATGCATTATATCTCTGGTTTTAATGTGTTAAATCATAAAAAATAATGTTATTTGGATCAGTCTGTATGGTAGAGTATGCTATTGATTTCTGCACTGGTGTTAGGAAGGACACCTACTGGTTGGCAGTAGTAGTATCGCCTGGAGAACAATAGATAGTGAATTAGACCTTTATTGATCTCATGGGGACAATTCAGTCACCAATACTGTAGCTCTCTCCGACCAGGTGGGGATTGCGGTACAAATTTTGTCCCAGGTTGAACGTTAATGTTATGGATCACACTCTTGGAGTTAGAAATGGATAAATTAACCGCCAGTGTTTTTATGGTAGGCAGAGGAAACGTATGATGTATCCATGTATGGCACAAATATGAACGCATACACATGTGTAACTCTCTCTCTCCCTCCTTTCTGTCTCAGTCACTCAAAGCCTCATACATATTTTAACAGGCTATTTCAAGCCACTACTAAACATACACACTAACCATTATATTACGGAGGTTCATAACATTGTATAAATAAAATGCAAAGTAGGTATAGCGCTTTGATTACTGAATAACTGCCTTACAACTGCTGAAATAGGTAAGACACCTTGTGGCAGCTTTATGAAGCATCATAAATGTACTGTATCTACAGTGCAATAGTGCATTAGAGGTCATTTTGATCTGTATGCTTTCCTCAAATCCAGCCTGGAATTGTGGACAAAAGCAAAAGAAATCTTTAGTTTTGGGTCTGTCAGGCAAAAATGTTATGATCAAACAGTGGTCCGTGGCTCAAATGATGAATGGTCCCTGGTCTGAAAAATGTTGAAAACCATTGCTTTAGTAGCATCGGGTCGGGCAATCATTTACAACAAAAACTTGAAAAAAGTTAGAACATGGAGGTTAGGGTTATTTAGGTTTCTGCTCAATAACAGCGAGGATATTCTATTAATTCCCAAATCAAGGAGTGCTATTTTCCTCTGTACTACCACCTACTGCCTGCAGGCTTTTGTAATTTGAAATGTGTCCCCTTGCTTTATTTTTATTTTTTACTCTTACTCTGGGTTGTAACAGAAAGATGAAGGAGAAATGTAGGTTGCTGTCCTCTCTGGAGATCCTGGGCTTTCCCTGATCCAGTAATGAGAGACTGCATAGTAGGCTAATAGCTTCCCCCTTTTAGCGAGGAGACCGAATGTTGCGATAGAAACTTGATAATTGCAAGAAAATGATATGAAAGTGGTCTAGTGCTCAGGCTTTCTGCCCCAAACAAACGGATCTCATTACACAAATAGATGCACTTTGTACATGCTTTGCTGCAACATTGTTCTCATATTTATTCCAACCACGATTCACTGAGGCTCCCATACAAAGGGATTTCCCTTAGTAGACTAGAATAAGCTTAACTTCCTCAATTGGCAACATTTATCCACTTTGTTGTGCATCATAATAGGATAATAGCGAAACGACATGCTCTCTCAGCGCATCGTTTTGTGTGATGTACTGTACAAGGCTCTGTATATCACACACACATGACATCATATGGACAGCACATTACCGATGGTGTAATGCACACAAATACTGTATGTCAGGGTTTGTCAGTAGTGAGACGATGAAAAGACTAAAAGCCTACTTTGTAGAAGAGAGGATGCCTGGTCACGACAGGGTGACAGGGCCTTGGCTGTGTAACCTACAATTATTACACCAGTGTGTGTGTGTGTGTGTGTGTGTGTGTGTGTGTGTGTGTGTGTGTGTGTGTGCGTGCGTGCGTGCGTGTGTGTGTGTGTGTGTGTGTTTGTGTGCTCTGAACATTTCCACTTGCCGGAGGTAGTGAGGTTACCAGACTTATTAATCTTTTACAAGCTCCACACTACTGTACTTCACAAGGGAATACTGTGTTCCACATCTATCCTGGCCTCTCAACCAGTTAGCTCTCCGTCAGTACAAAGCTAGTAGTAGCCACAGTAGTTAGTAGGTAGACTAACTAGAGCACAGGCTATCATACAGTACACTACAGGACAGCTGAATGCAAATAGACGGCATGGTCCATTTGGTTTCATGTTTATGCTCTCAAAGAGTTACAGCTGGTTAACCAACTTTCCATAATTTAGCTGGGGACCACCTGGAACTCTCTCAAGGACCACTGGTGGTCCTTGAGAGAGCGAGCACAGGTTGTACTAAAGCATCCCACAAAAGTGTTGAGAGTTAGAGACATCCACAAGCTCAAAAGGCAGACACTGCTAAGTACTGTACTTTTTAAACTTTGGAATTTGAATCCTGAGTACAGTAACAGTTTTACCACCATGATGCACCCCACAGTGGTTTTCCGCCCTGCTTTAAAGTGACCTTCACAGCATGACAATGTATCTCATCCCACATACAGCTCCTAGGGGCTCCGTTCAGTACAGCTGACCCTGGATCTGACCTCCCTTTGAGGCACGCAAGGATGAAATGTAACCTCCGGTCCTTGAGGCTTTTCACAAATGCTTACTATGTGGAATGACATTTGCATGTCATTTCAACCTGACATTGTAGATCCTACAACACTATTCTACAACACTCTGAAAGTACATATTGAAAGATTAGCGCTGCGTTTTCACGATTTCCACCCAAAAATAGCAGGTGTTCACGCCCCATAGCGCGCCACAGTGTGGGCCTATGGGGCGTGAACACCTGATGTTTTTCAATAAAAGTTAAAACACCAAAAGTACAGTACAGAATGGTTGAATCACACGAACCCTAGCGTCCACATTGTGGTCACATCATAACAGTGAAAAAGGTAGCTAGCCTAATAAACTACAGTAAAGCCTCAGTAACCAAATAAACTACTTAATATAATAATCAACTTCTTGCTTAAGCCACAAACTGACTGGACATACAGTACAGATTTTCTTTCGCAGATTTCTAGCAAGTGTTGGAATATTAGAACTTAATTGTCTAATGTTCTGATCATGTGGACAAAATTACAAACGTCGACACTAAGTCCACTTGTCATTCTGGACACAGTGATAATGCTGAATTGTTGAAGCATGCTGGTGAGTTACAACTGATCAAACCCAGAAGACACGTGGGTTTCTCTGCCATCTCAGTGGCATGTATTGACTGCTGGCGTTTCAGCAGACAGGCAGGCTATTTTTGGGGCTGTGGATCTTCAATAAGAGCCAGGAGAAAGACTTTGACTGAAACATCAGGAGCCAAGGAGGAAAGTCACATCTAATGAGTCTCCACAGTATCCAGACTCCATAACATTCCATACATACTGTCACATTGCAGAACATACCAACACACTGCGGAACATACCAACACACTGCAGAACATACATCACAAAACTGTCACTGTATTGTAGAAATATAATCTTTAAAAACAGCAGTAATTCCATGTAACTACTCACAACTGCACTGAAGCACTGTACTTGAGAAAACCACAGTAGTTACTGTAGTTGATTCCACTGGTTATGGTCTACAAATCAGACACATGTGCAGGAGGATGCTATACCTATACACAGGAACATCAGTCATACTAGTGATTCTGCACCACGGTACAGCAATCTAAATGTGAAGACAAACGTGCCCGGCTGGCCGCACACAAAGCCAAAGTCGTACACTAAATCACACAAGTTAGCGCGATAAGATCTGTACTCCGCATCTGACCCACGACTTGGAGCGGTGAGCAGCAGCATGCACAGGAATCGGGAATTACAATCAGAGCCAAAATGCCTAAAATCTAACTATAATTGTGCCATGTTTGGCTCTGGTCAGGCTCTGCCAGTGGACTTAATGAGCCTAAGTCCTCTCACTTGTGCAATTTCCAGCCTCTGCCTCAGCCAATTGATTGCCATTGATTGCCAACGCCACACCTGCCAATTGATTACTTAACCAGTCCACTTTTCACAGTCAGTTTGCAGCACCCTTCAGATACTGTATAGGCAGACAGACAAACAGATACAGACATATCCATATACACTGTGGACACAAAAGGGACATAGACAGATAAAACAGGTGCTGTGACAAGTTGACAAATTATGAGGTTTCCCAAGTTGCATTGTTCTCAAGCACGGGGAGGTTACAGGTCTAGTCTTCCTAAACGGTGCTGTGATAGTGGAGGGTCTCTTTCTTACCTGCCACGCGCACCACAGCCCTCTCCGCCGGGTCCAGGACGTGCGAGTCGTGGGGCTTCCTCTTGCGCCGCTCGTGTCGGGACAGGTTCCACGGCAGCGTGTCCCCGGTCTGGCCCTGGGGCCCCGAGGGACACGGGGACAGCGAGCCCCCGGAGCGCTCGCTGCGGAGGGAGCAGGAACGCTCACTGAGCGTGTCGTCGTCCGACGACTCCATGATGGTGGTGGTGGTGCTGTCACCGCAGGGCTGGAGTATGGAGAGAGAGAGAGAGATGGGGGAGGGATAAAAACAAGGTCAGGACCAACAACAAGAACAGAGGAAAAACAGAAGGCATGAATATATAATAAAAGGGACATAAGGAGACATAAAAGGGAGAGGGAGAATAAAGTAGGGACTTAGATTGTGGTTTTCAACTGGTTTTCATACCAAGGCCCAGTATTTATTCAGTGTTTGAGCCACGGACCACCATTTGAGAACATTTCCATTCCACAGACCCCAAATACTAAAGATTTCTTGGGTTTTGTCCACAATTCCAGGATGGATTTCAGCAAACAGAACCAGACCAAAATGACCATTAATCTTTGACATTCTCTAATTGTGTAGACTTCTTAATGATGTGTTGCTAATGCATATGATACTATAGATATTTTAAGTCTCGAGAGTGTAAACGTGAAACCAAATGGACCTGCAAGGGTCCATTTCACGTTTCACGTTTACACTCTCAAGAGTTACATCTGGTTAACCAACTTTTCATCTGGTTAACCAGTTTAGCATCTCATAGTAACAAATGTTTTGTTGTTGGATCGTACTCTAGTATTCTCTCCGATCGGTGATCAGCAATGTACCTTACCGGGAGAAACTGTTATTTTATACTATTTAATTGGTATGAAGCACAAGATCGATATTGGTATTGGATTTATTGGTATCGACCCGGTCATGAGAAAAACAATAGGTGATCAGGATTGTTTCCCAAAAAAACCTAATCAGTGCATTCCTATTGTAAATTCTTAATAAATTAATTAAGTAATGGTGTGTAACAAACAACAACCTAACTCCTGAGAGCTTACAAAGAAATGGACCTGTTAAGGGTCCATTTGGTTTCATTTTACGCTCTCAAGAGTTAAAGATCTTTAAGGGCCCATTTGACTGCCAACTCTCCATCATTTATCTGCATGAGGACCCCCTGGAACTTCCTCAAGGACCACTGGTGGTCCCTGGACCACCGGTTGAAAACCACTGCCCATAAAAGGTGATTACTGTATAATGTATCAGTGCATTACAAAGGGAATCGATCAGGGCTGATCAATAATGAAGCAGGTGGTCCCTCAGTCCTTACAGAGCTTATACACCACCACCGATCTAATGGGAGAAAAACACATCCAGCAAGCACACATCTGGATCATGACGAACAACATCACACCCATGACACACAGCTTGAGATAATTATTGTTTTTTTCCCCCTCATTCTCCCAGTAATGGATAGGAGTTATGGAAAAGGATATCTTATTATGTAAGTTACGATGGACACAGTTTTTTTTTTGTTTGTTTGTTTGGGGGGACGGATGGACAGACTGAACAAACAATGCTGACATGCAGTCATTGCCGCTGGCTGATTCATAAAAGCTGTGCTTGTGTGGCAGAAATAAGAGTGACAGAGAGAGAGACAGACAGAGAGAGAGAGACAGAGAGGGAGAGAGAATCAAAGAATCAGCCAACTCACGGACTGATCAAACTAAAGCTTTGGCTGATCTGTATGTGTATTCGTAATCGAGGAGGCAGCACTGGGTCAATAGACAAGATAGATTCCTTGCCAGAGAGAGAAACAAGGTCGTTTTCTCTTCCTCTCTCTTTTGCTTGATCCCTCACCACTTATGTCTCCCTTTCAAACACAGTATGTTCTCATTTCTGCATTTATTATATCTGAGGGGGATATATGTTAATTCAGGGGTTTTCAACTGAGAAGATTCCAGGTGGTCCCCAGGCTAAATGATGGAAAGCTGGTTAACCAGGTGTACTGTAACTCTTTGAGAGTGTAAACATAAAACCGGTTCATGTTTACACTCTGAAGAGTTAAAATATTCACCATCTGAATCCATCTACCATCTACACAACTAGAGAATGTAGAGGATTAATGGTCATGGTCAGAAATTGTGAACAGAACCAAAAGAAGTCTTTACTTTTCCGTCTGTGGGGTGAAAATGTCATCTAATGGTGGTCCGTAGCTCAAATACTAAATAAATAGTGGTCTGTGGTATCAAAAAGGTTGGAAACCACTGTGTTAATTCTTTCTTGTTTTCCTTTGTCCAGCTCTCTCTCTCTCTCTCTCTCTCTCTCTCTCTCTGTCTCTAAGAAGAAAGCTCCTCTTGGGACACATGGCCTGATGATGTGTCAATCACAGCAGGGATCAATAACCCTGATGTAAGCACAACAGCCCCAGTGGCCTCAGCCAACAGATCTCTTAGTGTGAGTGCCTTGGCTTTAGGACGCCCCGCTGCTGCTCTGAGACTCGTTGGGCTTTTGAAGCGATACATCAAATCTATTTTCAATGAGACCCGGCACGGCAGTTAGAAGGTTTGGAGAGAAAATCGGGCCAAGGACATTCTGTCATGTCATGTCAGGTCTATTTGGCTCACAGACTTTGTGGGTGGTTTCAGACTAGGCAAGAGGTTTTCATCGTTACACAGGTAACTCAGAATCCCTACAAACCCGATAGAAGTCATCCTGACTACGATAAAGTATTGACACGGTGTCAGAAGGACTATGCAGTCTTCAATAGGTACGACTTGTGCGTTTTCCCACACATTTTCAGACCTGTGGTGTTGATGCTAGAGTAATGTCTAGTGCAGGGGTGCCCAAAAGGTAGATCGCGATCTACCAGTAGATCACACAGACCATGCACATGGATTCTTATAGATCTGTAACTCTTGAGAGCGTTGAAATTAAACCAAAAGGACCCTTGCGGGTCCTTTTGGTTTCATTTTACACTCTCAAGAGTTAAATTATATTTAAACATCTGAATTACGTAATTTTCAAGAGTTACAGATCCACATAATTAGAAAATGGAGAATAATTGTTATTTTGACCAACATTTTGCCAGTTCTCTTTCGCAATTGTGGACAAAAACGTGAAAGTTCTTAGTTTTAAGTGCAAGAAACTAGACTCAACATCTCAAACTGTCAACTCACATTCATCCATTATAAGTCCATTATTCTTACACTAACAGTAAGTAACACCATCACCACTATTTCAAAGCTCAAACTTTCTAGGGGGCCTTGAAATGGATTTTCAGTAATGGAACAATCACATTGTTGATGTGTAGATCTTGTTGAGCCGGTCATTTTGAAAGTAGCTCTCAAGTCAAAAAAGTGTGGGCAGCGCTGGTCTAGTGCATGAGGAAGCTGGACGAGTGGCAGAGGTCTTATGATGAACCACCATCTTTGCTGGTGGAGTCTCTTCCAAGTGTCAATACTATAAGGTCAGCATGATGGAGCCAATACAAATGCATGGCACCAGAGAGAACAACATTACCCACTTCAACCTGACATTGTACATTCTACAAAATGTTTCGCTCTGAAAGAACACATTGAAAGATTTGTGCTGCGTTTTCACAATTTCCCCCCAAAATAGCAGGTGTTCACGCCCCATAGCCACTCTGTGGCATTTGCTATTTTTCAATAAAAGTTAAACACCAAATGTACAGTACAGAATGGTTTAAACTCAACAATATTGCAGCTGTACAGAAAGCTTGAATTATATTTCTGCAATGTGTTTGATTAATAAAAATCGACTGTAGATACTAGATATGTTATGAACTACTCCCTCCTTGCAGATGTTTTTAGTGCTGAAGTTTTGTAAGTGTTTGTTGACTGTCATTCACAACAGCACATACATTCCAACCTGTTTTTAATTTGCACATACTGCAGGAGGTTGCTGTATGATGACGAGCACATCCAAAATCTGACACATGCACGCCGTTCCCACATAACTGGTGGTGCGATGACGTCACACACATTACCCTCTATTCATGGAACATTGCGTTGCATTCAAATAAAAGTCTTTTACAAAAAAAGTCATTCACATTCACAAAAAGTGCACCATTTCAACATTTCTACCACACAGCTGCTGGGTTGATCCTAAAGGCGTTGTGCAAAGCAAAGTTGACAACAGGTATTAGGTGTTTTCCTAAATAGGCTGGTGGGCCAACTGGTCTGGTATATGTGCAGGGTCGGATCTAGGCATGGGCATGGGGGGGCAATGTCCCCCTACAAACAACCCAAACTTCAAACTTTCGATGAAGTCACACCGGTAACATACCATCCCCCCCCCCCCCCCACTCCCCACCCCAATTGGGAAATGTTACATCCGGGCCTGATTAGGTAACTGACACTTGTATAATCGCCAGGTAGGTAAAAAAAAAACACAATGAAGTGCCAAAATAACAACTTAACAGATATATCCTTGTCCTGGGTATGTTTTCAAACTGCCCAGGGTTCCTGCTTTCCAACATTCCAGAAAGGTCTCCCCAGTGAAACGTTGAAACATCAGCCCTGGCCTGTTTGTTCTTACTAACCCACTGACGTTGGCCGGCCACCGCAGGGCACAGCGGCACATACCTACCGCTGTGCTCCCTGCAATGGCGGATCTAGTCATGGGCATGGGGGGGCAATGCCCCCCTAAATGCCCTGACTGCCCCACCAAACATGATGGCATGCAAACTACCCACATTTTAAATATATTTCAAATTAAAGTGCTTATAATTAAAATGATTTGAAACACTACTGCTACTAACTAACTAACTGTCTACAATTGTGGTACCACTAAACCAACAGCATTTCATCATTCAAAACAGAACACTCTCTGAGTCAGACCTTTAGCTTTATGCATGTTGTGTGCCTGTTGCAACTTCAACAACAACTGATGTTATTATTGAAGCTTAGACTTGCCTAATATAAGTCCTGTAACTGAAAATGGCATGTGTGCGACTTCCTCGCCCGTGGCGCGAAGCGTCACAGGCGACCACGTACTATTTTCGTCTGCCCCTCCAATTGGGAAATGTTACATCCGCCCCTGGCTCCCTGTCTCCAAATGACTTACAACAACAAATCTGGTTTTGTTCAAATGCTCAGCATAAACAACAGAACGGCCGTTGCAAAACTTCAACGGCAGTGGAACTGTTTGATTGAGCGAACGTTAAACTGATCGACCAGAGTTTCCATGTGTGTTCATATACTGCCAAAAAGAAAATCCTCCTCCTCCTCGCCCTCCTCCCTCTCCACTATAGACCACTGGCCAGAAACCACTTCCTGAATCCCTCCTGTCTCCATGACAACGGCACTAGGAAGAGGTTAGAGCCTTCCCAGAATCCCCTGCAGTTCTCCGGGATTGTGTGTTTCTGTGGTGGTAGTGTGTGTGTGTGTGTGTGTGTGTGTGTGTGTGTGTGTGTGTGTGTGTGTGTGTGTGTGTGTGTGTGTGTGTGTGTGTGTGTGTGTGTGTGTGTGTGTTGTTTTTTCTGTTTGTACATAATCATATGTGTGCTCACTTCATTTGATATCTTAACGCAGAGGTTTTCAACAGGTGTCCCGGGACCACAAGTGGTCCTTGAGAGGTTTCCAAGTGGTCCCCAGCTAAGTTGGTTAACCAGATGTAATTCTTGAGAGCATAACAATGAAACAATTTCAAACAATTTCATTTTTATGCTCTCAAGAGTTAAAATATTCATCATTCATCATCTGAATTAGCACAAATCTACATAACTGTGGACAAAAGCAAAAGAGATATTTCGTTTTGGTTTAGTCTTTGGGGCTAAAATTTCCACAAGTGGTGGTCCGTGGCTCAAATGTTGAATAAATAGTGGGCCCTAGTATCAAAAAGGTTGAAAATATTGTCTTAGCGTATGTTTGGGTGCTTGTGCCACTCTATCTCTGCGTTAATGCGTTGCCTGCCTGTTAACATGCGTGTGTACGTACGACGCATGCCAGTGGATCAGCCAGTTTGCCTGCTGCTTGCTGACAGAGAGTTAGTTCAAGTGTAACTGGGTTTTTATTTTTTATAAATAGAGCCCGGAATGGACGCTTCAAAGGCCGACTGACTGTGCCTTTATACCTCTCTGTGGTGCAGCAGCAGCGAAAAAGAAAAGAAAGAAAAAAGACATTTTGTCAAAGTGGAAACCAAATAGCAGTGAAAAAAAATCTGGATGAGTGTGAGAAGCAATGAGCTCACTTCCTCCTGCCTGCTGTCTGTCAACCCTCCTCCCCCACCACCACCACCCACCCCACCACCACCACAAGCTGTTCTGAATCAGTTTTATCCCACATCTACAGGCAAGTAAATCTGCATGCACTCATGTTCACATAAGTAGGATGTGATAACACACACACACACACACACACACACACACACACACACACACACACACACACACACACACACACACACACACACACACAGGTCTATGTGTCTGGCAGGCCGTGACAGAGTGCAGCAGTTCCATGATCACATCATGAGGAGATGCTGAGACGCCTCACTGGCCAGAAGCAGCTCCGGTCCAGTGTGAGTATTTCCACCACTACTACTCCACTACATCTCAAAGGCACATTTTGTACTTTTATAGCACAATAGTTAGGCTATTCGGTCGTCGACGGTCGGGACCCACAGTCGAGAAATGATAGTTACCATATTACATCTGGGTCTAAAGAGGGTCCTACTATCGCACAAACACACCTGGCCCCACTATTTATTCCGAATTCCGAAGATACGGACCACCATTTGATGACATTTTAGCCCCACAGACCCCAAAACTAAAGATTTCTTTTGCTTTTGTTCACAATTCCAGGCTGTATTTGGGAAACAAAACAGTCAAACATACAGATCAAAATTACCATTAATCTGTTGTGTAGTCTTGGGCTAATTCTGATGATGAATATTTTGAATGAAACCAAATGGACCTGCAAGGGTCCATTTGGTTTCATTCAAATTCCTGTTTACGCTCTCAAGAGTTACATCTGGTTAACCAACTTAGCAGGGGACCACCTGGAACCCTCTCAATGACCACTTGTGGTCCCCGGACCACTGGTTGAAAACCCCTGTACTATACTATGCAGTTGTGCACAGTGTGAAGCTCAGCAGGGTCAATTTGTCACATGTTCGCTTATTCTAAACATTGAACACAACACTGACACCGAATTCTCTCATTGGGTGTGGGTGTATTACTACTTGAAAAGATGTACCACATGCTTTTGTGTGCACGCCTGCACCTATGAACACGCATGTGTGCAAGAGTGAGCGTGTTTCAGATGAGACAAAAAGAGACAAGGCAGAATTATAAGTTATAACCCCAGCTATAAATAGATACAGAGAACTGGCTATGAGAGACAGAACAGAGGAAAAAAGAGAGATTCTGAAGTCTGATTTATACTTTGTTGTATGACACTGTTTCACAATACGGCATGAATTAATGTATGAGAAAAACAGAGAGAGACATATGGAAATACAAACAGACTGTCATAGACTGAAAGGCTTAAATTATGTAGGATCCCAGGTGTATTGCATGTATGTATTAATAAGCACACTTTAATATTCTGTGCTGCACCTGTGTGAAGTGAGGGCTGCTCTTGTCATCGTATATCGACATGACATAACATGTTAATCTTCATGTGGGACAAAAAAAAAGACATGTGACGTACATGTTCCATCCATTGTCAATGGGAATTTAATGTTTGGGTAAGACGAAACTCTAGACTAGCTGTGCATATACTGTGCTTCTTCTAACTGCTTTGTTTTCTCTTA
Organism: Benthosema pterotum; assembly: GCA_039105355.1. Classification (NCBI taxonomy): domain Eukaryota; kingdom Metazoa; phylum Chordata; class Actinopteri; order Myctophiformes; family Myctophidae; genus Benthosema; species Benthosema pterotum. The sequence continues at coordinate 13,141,207 of CM076970.1, forward strand.
CAGGCGTTGATTTCTGCACTGAGAGTGGCCTGGGAGCAGAAGAGCTAGTACACAGGGAATAAGACAGATATATTATTCTGAATCTGAATCTAAGAAATGGACAGATGCAGCGTAACGGCAGCAACTGCAGCTTTATGGCTTTGTCCATGTCATTACACAACACAACATTCCAGAACACTAGCCTCTGGAACCATTTTTGCAGCTGCATTTTAAAACTCCATCCATGCTCACCAACGAGACGGACAGGCAGTCAGAACAGAAAGACAGACAGACAGAACAGAACAGCAAGGAAGAGAGAGGGCAGGAGGCTACTGAGTCACTTAAGCAGAAAAGCATATGACTTTCACTTATGACTTAAACAGACCAAGACGAGAGAAGTCAATGATCGTCTTCTTAACATGTCAAATATCACCTCATCGAGAAACACGTGCCCTGCTGTGACCCTAACCCTACCGCCTCCTCTAAAATGACCACATCACGAGGGTTCATTTAAAGCTGCAATCCAAAACTTATTTTTGTTAATGAAACATTATATTTTAACCAATTTGTATTGTAGACGAGTATGCCCACTAGTACATCTGTAGTGATCAGAGGTGCACGGTCTCTCTACTCTTCCAAGAAATGTAAACTGACTCTGGAGTTGGTTAGGACACCTACTTGTCAAGGTCGGGAGTATTGACTGAAGGCCATAAGTGCCATATACTGTACCTCCCTCAGACAAAGCAGGAATTCCCTCTTGGAATAGCGGGTGGGGAAATGATCTCCCACACAGGAGACATGTGTTTGAATCCCAGATAGAGATTCTCATCATGATTGTGTAGTACAAAGTAGAAACTTCATGCAGAACTGAAGTTTCCGAATTTATAGTGATGATGATGTGTGCTAGGGAAGTATATAATAATAATATACTAATATTATATACTAATATATAATATACTAATATATAATCAAACAAAAGACATTAAGGGGTGTCTTTTGTTTAATTATATATTAGTATATTAGAATATTAGTTGCATCTACTGTATTGTTGGATGCTTCTGGCCTTTCACTCCTGCAGTCCTTACTGTTGACTCAACTTTTCAAGTTCCTGTAATGTCAGTGATCTAGAAACTTAAGATCATTCTATTGTGCACTCGATTATTTCTTGCTGAATAGGAACCTCAGCTAGATGTAACTCAATGCGCAAGAATAAGAGTGCTTCCACTAAAGCTGTTTTATATGTTAATGATTTGGTCCATCTAAGCTAATTCTGTGCTCTGGGGAAGAGAAGTGGGATGTATTAGTATAAGATGTGTGTGCAATGCATGGGCAAGCATATAGACTGTGTGCAGCTTCAGCTATTTTCAACCTGTGAGTCTCTATTTGGAGCATGTCACTGTCTCAGAGACAACGTAAGTGAAAATAGCAGATCTACAAGCGCAGAACGTGTTGCAATGCGACACGTTGCAATCTCGTTGTTAAAATTCAGCCTGCAAACGTGATGACTTACTAACGCCAACACACGCTGACTGAATCAATGGCATGACTCAACCCATAATAATCACCCGTGAGGCGCTGAGCGCGTGCACGCAGACAAACAAACACACACACACCCACACAGTGAATGGATGGCAGACATAATTTTTCTAATGTACTAGTCAGCATCATTGCGCTAAGGAGAAATGAAAGACCAGAGGTGGGGGAGAGAGAGAGAGAGAGAGATGAAGGGAGAAAGAGAGAAAGAGCCCAGAGTGGGATCTAATCGTGGCTTTACTAGAATGTTCTCATGTGTCATGTATTAATGTCTCTTGACAAACTCTGATCAATATTTACTATACTCTACATTGTCACTATTAGCCCGAACACAAGATGTGAAATAGGAAACGCTTTCTCTTTCTCTCCAGTCTGAGGGGAAGGGGAGGGACGGGGGCAGAGAGATGTCTTTCTATCTGTGTACCTGTGTACTCTCCCTCTATCCCTCTCTTTTTCACTCTACCATTCTCTCTCCCTCTCTCTATCTCTTAAATACGGAGATGCTCTATGCATACCAAAGAGCTGTGGGAATAGCAACCCAATTCAGAGACTGCTGGCTAGACAGACGGATGGACACGTGCACATGCACACGCCCCCCCCCCCCCCCCCACACACACACACACGCATGCACAGACACACACACACACACACACACACGCACACACACACACACACACACACACACACACACACACACACACACACACACACACACACACACACAAATAGTGCAGGTGGCAGCAGTTCATTATGATGACAGCGTTCTCACCGAAGTATGACATGATGAAAAGAACAGGTACATCATTGCTGTCAGGTCTGTGCACAACTCTCTGCAGGGTACCATTTCTATACTAAAGCCTAACACTAAAGATACCAGTCCCCTAAAGATAGTTCAAAGACTAGATGACCTGAGATCATTATTGGATAACAAATATGACATAGATTTCTCCAGTAAATCTATGGGATGGTGCAGCATTAGAGAAAGGCAAAATATTGCTTTTTGTAGTAAGGAGGAGTGACAACTGCAGAGCAGGATAGCAAGAGAGGGAACTAGTGTCAAGTTATATTCCATTCTTAAGAATTGCTATTTCGGAAAGTTTTCAATTTTTCATTCTTTCTATACGGTTTGAAATCCTTGTCTGGAAATTGAACGTATAGGACACCAGGCCAGGGTGAGTTGAGTGATCAATAGCCGGAGCTGTTTACAGGGGGAAATAGCTGGAGGAGAGAGGTGTCCCATTCCCAGTAATGTTCAATAATGTAGGATATGTGAATTATTAGAACAAAAGCTCTCCAGAAAAGTGCATGCAGGCTGAACAGCCTGAACCTAACGCCTTGACATAAGGCTGTCCTGTGCACTGGGTGGAGATGTACATTTGGCCATCTGGCTTATATCGGCAGGGGGTCCTAGATGTAGATTTGACTTTTTTTCCTCCTTGAAGCTACAATATTATTCCAATCCTCACACTGTTTTCTAAACAGGCAGGCATGCACAGACCTAGGCCTAACCTCCAATGTGTGTGTGTGTGTGTGTGTGTGTGTGTGTGTGTGTGTGTGTGTGTGTGTGTGTGTGTGTGTGAGAGCAGAACTCAGTGAGGCGGTCTACTGTAGGGCGGCTACACAGTATAAAAATAGGGCAGGGATGGAGACATTGCAGAAACAAATTGGGTTCAATGGGTTGGTTACTAGTACCTAGTATAGGGTCTTCCTTTATGTAACCGGTAGAAACAGACAGCTCTGCTAGAGAAATTGGACCTTTCTGTTGAGGGAAGAAAACCATCACCAGGGTTCTGTCTGTGCAGGCTAGTTCATGTCCATCAGTGTGTATAGCCTATGCAGACGCTGGGTGACGCGTTAGGTAATGTACTACTGCTAGTCTGTGGCGGTGGGTTTGATATGGAGAGGAGGACTCAGACTGACTAATGCATGAGTGGACATCAGCACAGCTTTAGGCTTCTCTTGGATGGAGCCAGCCCAGGTCCAACATGGAGTCAGACAGCCCTGCCATATAGAGGACCTCTTTGTCCGCCGTGGTTAACGAAGTATAATTGAATTTATCTATTTGCGATGGCACCGTAACGTGGCGGCGTTCAACGTCTCACGAAAAATGTGGTGTATCCCCCGCATCGTGCGAGCCTCGTTCTCACGACTGAGCCAATAAAAGGTTCTCCTTTTCGCCGTTCCACATCCCTGCTGTCCAGCACACACAAAGGCAGGAGCGGCGTGTTTCACAAATAGAATACAGAATTGCGATGACCATTTTAAATAGCTTAGCAGTAGCCTACCTGCAATCTCTCGATATCCTAAAAATGCATTATTTTATTTTTTAGCATGAATGACAGCCGTTCAGCCAGTGACCATTCAACATGTTATCGATTAGCCTATTGATAAGAGCAGTCCACCTATAACCAAATACCAATATCATGAAATAATTTCACGGGCCTATTGATGCACTGCATGGCTCCATTCAATAGTATAGGGATGGATTGGAGATGGCAACGCGTCTGTTTGTATGAAATTGACAAAGTGACCATATGGGGCTCAGCATGTCTTACCGGAGAACGGCGGTGCCACAATCCGGGCGCAGGGAGTCAGAGACCGGGCGGGATGCTGTAGGCACGTCGCTCTTCGCGGCGGCGTACGATCTCCTCCCACCGCCGCGCCACAAATTCACCAAATCGCTGCTTTTATATACTGTCAGACAGACTAGTACAGATCCGGTTCGTTCCGCAGAATACCATGCAATACCGTGGATGGATGTGACTCGGGTTAATGGCTGTGTGTGCAGCAGTGTGTCTGCCTAGTCCTCCTCCTTCTCCCCCTCTCTCTCTCTCATCTGTCTCTCTCTCTCCCTTTTACTCCCCGTCTCTCTTCTTGTCTACAACCCCCACCACCACCCTTTACTCTCACTTTCACACACTCTCCCGTTGACCTATTGAATGGGGCTATTTTCCACGGGTCTACCATTTAACCCGTAGGCCTACCCATTGAACTGTCGCGAAAACGGAATTTGGGTAAGGTTGTAAGTCCAGCCAGCAGCAGCACCGCCAACCGACATACTGTGGAGGCTGGCTGGCTGCACACGGTCGTTTTTTTGGGTGGAGGAATATAAAAAAGGGGCGTTCACGCTGACATATTTGAACAGGCTACTCATCTTAATCACGTTGCCTGCTAGTCAGTGTCGGGGTTCAACTCTCCAACGTTATACGATAGTACATAATCGAATGCCTCTACTATACTGCACACGAGATCTTAATCCAGGGGTTTAATCCCCTTATCACGCAAACAGCGCGCGAGCGCACGTGCACACGCAACCACGCACACACACATGCACACCTCATCCAAGTTCCAACATGCATGTGCTCTGTGGTTCAACATCTGGGAAAGGATTACATTTTTTATATATACTGTATAATCTGAACTGCAGAGCCTCTCCCAGCCAAGAGTGCATGTCCAGGGCCAGGCAGTCTTCAGCATGGGGCTGCTTCATGCTACACCAGTGAAAACACTGTTTTAGTGCCCAACCCTCTATAGCAGTGGGTGATCAAACTGTTTCATGTTAAAGGAAGGATGCCCAAAGTCCATTTATTGGGCATTGCAGAGTTGCAGACCTATGGTAACAGGCTCCCGATCGCAAAGAATGCGGAGCTGTTGCCCCATGTCCATTTTTTTTTTACTATATTTTTGTTAACTACAGCATTAAAAGATGGAACATAGCTTGCTATTGACCCTGTGACCCAGTAAAAAATAATAATTTATTTCATGTCATGTTGCTAGTTCAGATGATTGGGGCCAACCATTCCAGAGGTTTGGCCTGAGCCTTTTTCACTTTGGGGCCAACCATTCTTTTTGGTATTCAGACCTCTGACCCACCTATTCAAAATTATGTGGGACAAGGACTGTATATAGGCCTAACTACTGTTTATATAGCAGATCTATATAGCAGATTTATAGCAGATCTACAAGCTCTCAATCATCTATTGCCAAAGAGCCAATGTATAAGATTGGTAGGGTTAACGGGAATTCCACCCATTTTCAAATTTTTCCTGAGAACCAAATGGACCCTAGTGGGTCCATTTGGTTCCATTGGTACCCACTCAGGAAAAAAGGGTCTGAAAGAAAAATCATTAACATGGTGAAACAACTTGATGATGTCATCAAATTGTGTTTGGCCATTTCAAGGCAACACATAATGGGGGGAACTTTTATCATGTCCACACAACATCTCTGAGGTAAATTAATGACACTTTGAGAATCACTGACAGCCCTATTCATGCCCTGACCCATGCATCCCAGTATGTGACTCATGTCTCCTCCATGCATCAGCCCTGGGCCTGGACGTCACAGAGTGGAAGGGAATGCTGGCCGACAGTTCTGGATTAGCAGGGCAGAGCCCACTATACCGTCTTAATCAAACAGCAGCTAATGGTATTTCTGTTTGACTGGTCACGTGAAAAATAGGCTGCTAGCGCGATGATAATCAGGGGTCAGTTTACATGTGATCTCTGTTGATCATATTATTATAGGCTAATAAGATAAAGCACCCAATGAGCTGTCAAAGCGAAACGGGCTGCTGTTCATTATTCATGACCTGCTTGGTTTAGGCCTCTATACGCACAGTCACAGAGAGACCAATATCAATTGAAACCTTGTGATGAAGAATGGAACCAAGTTCAACATTAGTACTGTTTAACAGTTAGACTACTTGCATTCATAGAGATTAATTCATTGTGTTGATCCATGTTAACTCAAACTCAATTGATTACCTGCTTGGACTACTTGTTTTCAACCAGTAGTCCACCAGTGTTCCTCAAGGGGGTTTCAGGTGGTCCCTAAGCTAAGTGATGGAGAGTTGGTAACCAAATGGACCTGCATAGGTAAAAGGGAACATTTGATTTCATTCTACACCATCACAGTGAAATAATTTGAATTACGTCATTTTAAAGTAACTAGACATAGGACAGGCAAAATATTTGCTTTCTAATGAACATTGACCTGTTATGTTTCCTAAATACAGCATGGAATTGTGGACAAAAGCAAAACTAAGTCTGACAGATTAATCATCAAATGGTGGTCTGTGGCTCAAGGGGAGAATAAATACTATATCAAAATGGTTGAAAACTAGTGACCTAATAAAACAAATGACATAGTCATACACCTCCTGGCTTCCAGTGCAGAGCTAAAAATTGCAGGAGCCCAGAAGGGGGAAGAAGATATCTGTGTTACAGTCGCCATCTTGTGGCGATATTTGGAACACTGTAATCTCATCAACTCACTTTGAAAGACAAGTAATTGAATCTCGGATGTCAAGGAGCATCCATTCGCATCCGCTGGACCACTTGTCGCTCTCATCATCCCAAGGGAGTATTTACTTAGCGATCTATAGTGGTGGTTTACCAGTAGTTGAATTTAGCCTGTACTCTGTAGGGTAATAACATTAAAGTGCAGCAGTTAATCTTCCAATTAGGCATATGTTATTGTCTATCTATCCAGTTGCACAATCTTTAGTCCATACATTCTAAATTAAAATAATTCCATACATGATCATCCACCCCGGACCCGACCTCGGATAAGTGGATGAAGATGGATGATCATCCAAAGCACAGAGTGATTTCACTTGCCTGGGGAGCCGTGTTGTCCTATGGCTGTGAATGCTGGACACAAACATGTTAAGCCTTATAAAAATCTATGGATTGGTGCTACACCGGAATGCTACATGTGATACTGAACATCAACCAGGACGAACATATCACCAACAAGTGTCTGTACGGGGCATTACCAAGTGTATCAGAGAAGATAGCAGTACAGAGGACGAGACTGGTTGGCCACTGCCACCGACAACAAGAACACCCAGCAAATAAGCTTGTGTTATGGGAACCAACACACAGGCATCAATGGAGAGAAAGTCCCACACCTACCTACAGTATGTGGACTTACTACAAAAAGATGCTCGTGCAGACAGCTGCCCAGATGTACAGTAGTGTGGAGAACCAAGATGACCGGAGATGCTGATTGAGGGCCTGTCTGAGGGCGATGTGGAGAGATAGGCTTCCAGGGATTCCATATTTAAAGGGAGAATTAATATATAGTTACTGTCAACTATTAATAAAGGCATAAGAATCCCCAAAACAAATATGAACAAAAACACAAGTTGCTATAAATTTAAAATTGTAATACAAATACAATTTAACCTTGTGTTCGAATGCCCCTGTCCGCTTGCAAAAAAAACTAAAAAACAAATAAAAAACATTAACAGATCTTTACGTAAAACATGAACCTAACCAAAAAAAAAAAAAAAATCTGAAATGTAACTCGAATGATACCCATACCAGTTCTGCACCAAAAAAAAAGAAAAAAATCTACTCAAGACATGGAAGGATATGGATAGTCAATAATAACATTTATTTGTGAACTTGTACAGGGCACAGGGACAATATATTTGAACTATTATACACAAGGTTGGGTGGCGTGGACACAGACTGGACTGGCAGTACAGTGTGCTCCCTCAGGGCCTCAGCTCTTCCTTGCCTTGGTGGTGAGGTGGGACGACGTATTTCCCCTCCTTCACCAGCTTGTCTCTCTGCTGACGGATCTGATACAGCCGTTCATGCTGGACGAGGAGAGGGACAAAATACAGAGTTGCAAGCAATTAGACATTGTAGTATGCGGTTGCAAAGTATTATGATTTATAACAGAAACTCCCCATTTAACACATTCTGTACTGGCATTTTAAGTTTTATTGAAAAATAGCAGGTGTTCACGTCTCAGACTCACGCTATGAGATGTGAACACCTGCTATTTTTCGGGGTAAAACGTGAAAACACAGTGCAAATCTATGAATATTATGAATATTATATGTTCTTTCAGAGTGAATGTTTTGTCTTATCTAGTGTCAGTTCAAATGGGTTAATCATTTTAGATTAATATAACTTTTAGTCTTTTAATCCATTTTGATTTAAGAGTCACAACAATGCCATGTTAACAGGCCCCTGTTGTTCACGTTGGTAAGAAACCTGTTAAAGCGACAGGTAACACTTAATTCTAATGCATCTTAAAGTCACAAAAGCGATAGAAAAAAAAATTAGACTTTATAAGAGATAATACACATCTGTTGGCAACAGACACTACACTGACCGTCTTCTGTCTGTGCATGCACTCGTAGAAGTCCTCAAACTCAATTTTGCACTCCTTCTTGGCGCGGGTTTGCCCAATGCCGTGGGCACACTCGATCCACTCCTTCTCAAAGGAGTGGCACTTTGACGCTCGCTTGTGGGGCTGCTCCCCGCTCTGGAGCATGATCCAGTTGTCTAGTTGGATGCCCAAACGGTTCTGTAGGTCGATCCACGGCATGGTACTGAAAGATGGATGGATTGGAGACATAGTAGACATACAAGTGTCACTCAAGTGTTTTTCACCAGGCCAAAGCCTACTTGTGCGCAACACACAAGTTTTCACTGTTGATCTAGTTTCCTAAATAAAGCATGGCATGATTGAGGTGTTATGGAAGCACAATTTCTCTGATAACTGTAAATTAATTTGTATCATACAGTCTCTATTTCTCACCTCTTTCTCTTGACAATACAACCCAGATTCCCTTTGTCAGGCCAGTTGACTGATCAGTTAAGCACGTAAAACCATGGACAGTACACTAGTAGTTTTGGCACTGTGTGCAGGTGCCAAATCCAGCTGGAATATTCCGCATCTCCATGTCAACATACTGAAGCAAGCACAAAGTGCTCCAAACTGTCTGGATAAATGGCTGTGTTGGAGATGCTAATTTTACTTTCCAGTTGGATTCTATATTCCAGTAGTATCAAAACAACTAGTAACTGCCCTGGTGTACTCACCACTGGATTCCAAATGTCAAAAAAACACATCAGAAAATTACCCTGATGGCATTTTTGAGGAAAGTTACTTAATGTGTTGTTTCTACATGATTTTGATGTGCATTGTTTCCTGCCATATGCCAAGGTGACCCGATATCTCTCTTTGCGTGGGACGTTTCCTCATTTCCAAGACGATTTTACCATTTTTCAGGCCCTGTCCGACAATGTGACTGACAGGCATCAGTGTTCAAATGCCATAATATGTGGATTTCTGTCGTCTCTTTTCCTTTTAGAGATGTGTTTTTAAGTGTGTTTTAAGTCGAGAAGTATTTCCACATATGAATATGACATCAAGATGATAATAATCTGCTAACGCTGTTTCATCCCTTGTCCCACACATGCAATTCTTCTGTCCCTCAAATGAACAGCTTGGATCTGGTCACCATAAATCCAAGCTGCAAGGCATTCGGAATTTAGTGTGACTTGTATCCATCGGCATGTATCCTTGTATCCATAGTATGCTATAAGATTGTATATTATTATTATATATTGTATATTATTAGAGATTGGTATTGTAACTCTAGATTCCAAAATCCAGTGTATAGTACAGGATCTAAGAGTTCCTTTTAATCGATTAAAACGAGGAAATGTGTGCCACTTTAGATTTTAAGCAACCCACTTTAACAGTCTCTCTCTCTCTCTCACACACACACACACACACACACACACACACACACACACACACACACACACACACACACACACACACACACACACACACACACACACAGGTACAGAGTTTGGGGGGAAAACTTACTACTTACTATAACAGTCAATAGATTAATATGACCCGCAAATATAAATATATATAATGCGTTTCATGTTTATCTAAAATACAGCTAAGAATAATAGCCATGCAGGGCTATAGTGTAGCGTAGTACTACAACGACTAATCATGTTAATAAAGTAACCAGCCAACCTAGTACCAGAGTAATATTGTTTAGTTAACTTAATGTAATATTCTTATATGTAACCCCGTTTTCAAGCTTTTTAAGAGCCCTTGACAGCTTGCAGACAGAGCCACAGTATGGAGTTACGAAAACTCCGTTCACTTCATGGGGACAATCCAATGGCGTCTTTTCTACATAGACTTCCATTGAGAATGAACAAATAGGGAGACGTCCTGGACCGGAAGAAGGCAGAAATGCAACGGACACAGGCACCAGCCCATTTTTAATTACCTTAAAATCCCTTTATTTTAGTAGTTCTGTGGTAATAATACAACATAGACATTACAGAGACTTTAGGTGTTACTGTACAATACCTCGCAACAGTTGACATGTTGCACACGCGCCTAAATCGTCGCCCTCTTTAAAAACAATGTATTTCAAACTCCAGTTTGTCCCTCTTTCAGGCTGCATGAACAGCAGCTCCACCGCCCAGTCTCCGAACCCTCAATGTCGCAGCTCTTCCATATGTCTTCTAGATGGCTCTGGCTGAAGCTAACGTCAAAAAGCCACTCGCTCTAATTATGAATTCGAGCGTTACGATCATTCAACATGTAGAATACGGTTTGGATTTTATCTAATACAACAGAAAACAGGTCAAACGATCAACCAAATGCACTCAAAGCATATTATTTACCGTGTTTTGCGGGAACCACTTTAACCTTCCGTGAAAGCGCAGGAGCACACGTTTTACTTTACGTTGGAGAGCTAAACACGAGCGTAAAGCAGGCATTTCCATTATATTTTACGACACTGCTGTGTGCCCGGGCGCGTGCGTGCATGTGTTTGAATACAGCCCTGAAACTGTGAAACATGACTGTCATGTCATCTGTGAATCTGATTGATTAACATACGATTTTACAGTATGATTCAAGCACAACTCAATACAAAGTTACAAACTGATAACTTTGAGTGCGTGGACAAACCAGTAAAGCGTACAATTGTTTAATTATAATGGCGGCCACTTTGTTCATCTCATCAAGACATGTATAGGTGCAAAAATATTATTGGTGTAAGATCAAAAGCAGCAAATCATAGTGGAGGTAAAAGGGAAAATAAATAAAGTGTTTTTGAAGGAGCCAAGGGATGTCCTAATTATGATGGATATGGTGGATTAATGAATGGTCCCTTGTTTGTGCCGAATCTGGGTTGCATATGGTTTGGTGCAGACGCACCCTCTGGTGTTGAGTGAGTAAACTTTGTTGACATTAAGGAAGTATTGGACCTGTAGGATGGGTATTTTGGTATCAAATCATGTGTATCAGACCCACCGCAAGACGTTGTAAATGTACTCTGTCGTGGTCAACCCTATAAGCCAACCACAGTCTGTCAAAGTGGGCAGGGGTGAGGTGGGTTCTGGGAGTGAGGTTTTGGGAGGTCTCGCTGTAGCTTGTTTTCTGAGTAGCCCCTGACTGCAGCCCGTACATGTGTTTTCTGGGCCTTTGAGGTACCAAGAGGTGCAGGCATAGGGCTTTTTTTTTTTTTTTTTTTTTTTTTTTTTTACTATTTTTTAAAAAACTTTTGGGAATAGTTCAATGTGCCAATCTATTGACACATTGTGAGCATGTACACTGGCCATTTGAACTATTGAAAAATGTTTTTGATAAATAGTTTAAAAAGGCAAAGAAGCTAACGGATAAGGGGTTTAGCGGTGACACAAATCTAGGCCATAGTCTTAGAAACCTAGGGCTCCCTGGAAACAAGGGTCTTCAAGGTGTTTTTGCTGACCAATGCAATCAATTTGACACGTCTATATTTTGGTGCACAACAGATGATGTTTATTTTTTCCCTCAGTCCACAGATATCATTCATAGTCCTGCACATACAACCCAACACAGGGCAGAACTTTAACAGTGCCAGGAGTTACACATAATTGAAAACACTCACATATTCCCATCTATACACTCAAAGCCATCGTACACAAGTACTGTGTCTATCTGTATACATAATTTCCATCACCCTAGTTCAGTGTAATTCAGAGTTCTGTGTCAGTAAAGAACATGGTACATTCATGGTGTTGATTTCAATAGACGGGCAGTAACAAAGTGATGACTGATAATTATATTATCAACAGATCAATCCAAGTGCTGTCCAGTCGTGAGCAGCTACTTGCATGTTCATAAAGCTACTCTGAGATGAAAAAAGCTTCTAAGTCAATTCCCCGAAGGGAAAAACCTGTTAATAAAATACAAACGTAAAAGCACAGATGTAGTAAAAAGCTATGAACCTATAGTTATTAAGTAGGATTATGAAGAGCTGCATGATCAGCATCAAAGGGATGTTTCATTGTGAGTTTCATTCCAAAGTGAGTTATCCACCATTTGGCATACAATACAGACACTTATGATTGATAGTGCAACATTAAAAAATAAATGTGACTACTTTTTCCCCCCTAAAAGACAGTACTAAGTCCTTGTTTCACACAAGAGTAACACAGATAGAATTCTCTACATTTTAGAGATGTTAATTTAATTCATTGTGGAATGACCCCCTTGCCGCATCCACCCCCAATGAGGATATGGATATAAAGCATTTTGGAAACAAACTCTGTTACATCCAATACAACAGGCTTTTCTGGTAGTGGATTTATTTTGGTTGTACCACAGAGAAGTTTATGCAGTAAACACAGTAATAGCAATAAACAACAGACAGCAAAAAAGATAGACATTTGAGATAAAGTGCACGAGTGCTCATTCAAAAATAAAAATAAAAATCCAGTTCTTGGGACAAACTTATACATTCATCAAGAATTCATTCACTCCACTATCCGTAAGCTTGTGGATTTTGTCTGTCAGACTTTTGCAGCTCTGTAACAAACAACCACTCAATCCTCCTGCTCCACATACTTTCACACAAAGACAGACAACAACATTCAAGTGGTTCAGACCATTTGCCAGTTGGCGCGTTGGAAACTAAGTCGGTGTACTGTTGGTCAAACAAAAAAAGCTTCATGTTTGCCACTGTCGGTAAGGCAGTCAGGTAGGCAGTCAAGTCGGTCATTTGCATGTGAAACTGCCTGTGGGTTGACTTCAGCTGCAGTCCTCTCATCCGAGGCATACAAGAGTCGTGCAATAATAAAACATCACCAGCCGACTGACCTGAAACATACCTTAATTGCTGTGAACTTAAAAGCTCAGTGGACATATTTCATTTGACTTCAACAGAACAGAACAAAGTAGACCATAATATCACAGCAGTCCAGCACTTAACGGTCAGAACTCTTGTCAATAGACCTTTAGGTAAGCCCCCCCCTCTTTGTCCACCCTAGGACACTTTCCAGCTGGGCTCATTCATTCCAATGTAAATATCATCACAATAAATACTGGAACATTTTTGGAACCAGACCTTCAAAATCTCTACCAAACCCATCAACAAGGCATGCCCTATGCATTGGAAAAATGTGTGTGCGACATTTATTTTTTGTAAAAATAATGTTTTATCATACGGGAAAGCTATTGGTGGAGAGGTTTGTCTATCACATGTTATGCTTAGCTGTGACTGGACCATAGCAGTTTGAGGAAGGGCTTACCTAAAGGTCTATTCCACAGCTCTGCAAACACGGGGCCGTCTTTTCGAGGGCATCTCCCCTTACCTTCTCTGTGCAGGACGAAGTTAGATTCAAGTGCAGCTATAACCTCCACTAAGCCACAACATCTCTGTGCAAAACTACACTCTCACTTGTGTCACAGGAGCTTGCCACACTTGAGCTTGACACCTTCCACACACAAGACGTCGTCATGCAGACTCATGCACACAGCAAATCATACCATTTCAAGGTTCATTCAGATATAAATAGGGAAAAATAATACAGGACAGTGTACAAAGTCCACGCACATTCACACATTTTTACCCCCCACCCTCCCTCTTGTCGATTTCTTCCGCAATACAAATGTTGCCATCATCATAGTACTTATACCCCTCAAATTTCATTATTTATTTTGACCATATTACCTTGTGGCAAATTTGTACCTCTTTTTACGATTTCTTTTTTTTTTTTTTTTTTTGCTTAAGTAGCCAAGGCATTTTGCACCAAGAAGTAAACATAAATCATCATATCTAAGAGGTAGAATCCTGTAAAATAACCTCAGCAAGGATATTAACAGGTCAATAGAATGACAGATAAGACAGACCGACAGGTAAAAGTACATAAAGGCTGTCTGCGTGTAAGAAGGTTTTGGTGAGTGAATAGAGAAAACAAATGAACGAGAAACAAAAAAATGTGAAACAAAATGAATCTATGAAACCGTGTGAAAGCTAATACATGGAATTATCAGGGAGTTTCTTTTTTTGTGCAATCCCAACCCAGTCTCACCCCAAGTCGTTGAAATAGCACTGAGACATTCCGTGGATAATCTATTAGAAACAGAAGTCTGTTCATATTATACTGAAATACCTCCCCATTGACAACGACGGGGCGGTGCCATCTCTACTGAACTCCGCCGAGGGAGGCGCTTGCCGACCGAGTCGCTGTGATGAGCTTTGCGAAGTTCGGTAGAGCCGACTCAGACTCACATCCGAGCTACAATGTGATAGGCACAGAATAGTAGATTTAAAACCTGAACTCATCCAGCCAAGTTTGTGGAGTTTGAAAGCCACGCCTCCGTCACATGTGAACGGACCTATTTCAATGGTGGGGACTTTAGTATGATAAGAACGTACTTAGGTACCGACTCCTATGAACGGAATGGCTGTGTGTCAGGCCATGCTATTTCAACGGGACGGGACTAGGCCGGCAGTCCTGAGAGGCTGGGGCGGGGCGGCCCCGTGTTCTCTCAGACATATAGGATTACGGTGCTGTCTGTGGGACAGTGAAGGCCTTCGGTGGAGGGGTTCAGAGCTCGGCAGGACGGGGGCTGCTGCTGGGGCAGGGGCTGGTGGGAGGAGGAGGACAGCGGGCGGCCGCTCTTCGGGTGGGGCGAGTCGCAGTCGTCCGACGTCAGCTCGGCGATGTCGTCCGACTGCGTGTCGGACATCTCCAGGTCGCTGCGGATGCTCTCCGGCTGGGCCAGGGTGACGTCGCGGAGGCCCTCGCGGATGGACGCGCCGGGCGACAGTCCCAGCACAGAGCCGGACAGCGCCGCCACCCCGCCCCTCCTGGAGCTGCAGTCCTGAGGCTCCTCCCCTCCAGAGCTGTTGCCCATCATGGCGGCCGTGCCCGGGGGCGGGGTCAGGTCCTCTTCGCTGGTCAGGCAGAGGTGGCTGGGTTTGGTCTCGATGTCCACCTGAATCTCCAGGTTGGTGCACTCCCTATGTGAGGAACAAGATGGGAAAGTTTTAACACGATTATTTCTAGGAACATCAAGGAGAAGGGAAGTGAGACACATTTGTACGCAAGGCAGGGACGAGTGCATTACCTGTCAGGCAGTGTGTAGGAGGAGATGATGGATCCGGCCATGCCTCTAGTGCTGGCACAGTCACTGCCTGCACCCAGGCTTCCAGACTCCCTCTGGGTTGACTCCTTAGCCAGCTCCCCTGCTTGTACCTCCAGCCTGGAAAGTAACAAGACATTGTGAGTTCAACCTCAGCGTCTCAACCACATCAACCTCAGCCTAAAGCTATTCTATTTTTCATATTCTTGTATTATGCGGTGTTTGTTACCTGCTATATTTGCCAGTGCGGGCTCCCAGAGCACCCCCTGCCAGAGTGTTAAAGTGGGGGGTGTCCCCGAGGCCCCCTGGTGCCACAGAGAGGCCCTCACTGGGGGTGGTGGTGCTCAGGCCACTGGCCGCCCCGTCCAGACTGCTCTCCCCCAGGCTGGGAGACTTGAGGGCGCGCCACGCATCCGCCACTGAACACAGAATGGTAACAAAGAAAGATTGGTCTCTGATTTTTTTTGTACTTAAAGTAGCAATGATTGCACTGGTTAAAGAAAAAAGGAAATGTTGGTTTCCTCACCTGTGATTGGTCCATCGTCCTCATCAAAGTCTATCCGTACGCCCCGCCCCTTCCCCCGGCTCACACCACAGCCCCCACCTCTGCACAGAGAGATGGGCACCACCCCATAGACATATGCCAACATGATGGGTACACCAATACCTGGGAGAGAGAGAAATGATAATTACAAAATTGTAACATAGATCCCACACAAAGAAGCTCATCAAGTTGTTTTGGGTGCATGAAATGTATAGTCTGTGATGTGAACGAGTCTCTGAGTGAATGAGTGGTGGCTGTACCTGCTACTCAAAGTCTAGGTATGTGCATGTGTATTCTGTCTTACTGCAAAAATGCATTAATATATTTTCTATGAGCTGGGCTTGTCTTGTGCATCTCTGTTTTAAGTTCCATGGGAAGACTGAATTGTGAATTCGGATGGTGCATAATGTAGCACTAGCCCTAGCATTGATGACTTTGTAGGCGTATAATAATATATTAAATGTGCCAGCCAGGACATTGGTGAACTGATGTATGTTTACAAGTACAGATTCTACTGTTACACTAATGATTCTTGTTCATATATGAAATATCATCATAGATATACAGTATACACCTATGCATTTGATTGAGTACTTGCTTGCTGTAAATTGCTCTGGATTACAAAAAAAGGTCTGCTAAGTGCCTAAATTGTTAATGTATTAAAATTAACGACGCACAGTAGGTGTGAAAGAAGCACCACATAACTATGACATCAGAAGTAACAGATTAACAAGAAATAAGACGAGAGAAGAGACAATGTGCTGTTCCTTACCGACGCTGACAGTTGCTATGACCGGAGCAGTGATGATGGACAGCGCCACGCCCCCTGTGATGGCCAGGTTCCTCCTGTGACGAGAACTCTTCTTCAGCTCATAGTGGGCGTGAATCTGAAAAAGAAACAAGGACAAACACGAAGTGAGCACAGCTGAACTGGACAGCAGTAGTCTCACCACAGTGCCAAACTGTTGACTCTGGTCATACAGTGTCTGGAGCATAGATATAAAATCCTACATATCTATTCACCAGTAACTACGCAGATCTTAATCAATTAAGTTTATCAGGCTCCGCAGGGGTGGATCTAGGCATAGTTATGGGGGGCAATGCCCCCTAAATGCCCAGTCTGCCCCACCAAACATGATGGCATGCAAATCAACCCAAGATATTTCAGTGCTTATATTTAAAAGTATTTGAAACAATACTGAAAATGGTATGGGTGCGGCTTCATCGCCCGTGGCGCAAAGCGACACAGGCGATTTTCTTCTGTCCCCCAATTGGGAAATGTTATATCCGCCCCTGAGGCTCCGTTCTTGTTGTAGTATGTAATGTAGTATGCGTCCTGAATTCCTGAGTTTTATTTCATGTGTAGTTTATTTATTATTCAGGCACATTTACAAGCTAATAAAATATAAAACACTTGAGCAACAAGCAGCCACAGTGTGTTTGAGGATTACTGTCTCTATCGTAATAGCTTAGTTGTTTATCCATGTTAAACAATGAACATCAAGCCAGAATTCCAGTAGGCTGATGTCAAAACATGCAGTTCCACAAAGCATCCACAAGAGGGTGGCATATCAATGTACCATTAAAGGTCTTTACTAGACAGCCAGTCTCAAAGGTGTAATTTTACCAGAGTGGTTTCCATGTTCCACATGTAAAAGAAAAATATACAGTAGTAGATACATAATATAACCATAAAAGAAAAATAAACATACATAATAGATATACAATACAAATACCTTACTTGTGAAGACAAGGATAGTCAAACTATCAGGAGAATGACACGCACCAGCATTTCATTTTACACTCTCAAGAGTTAAAACATTCATCATGTGAATTAGCCCAAGTCTACACAACTAGAGAATGTAGAAGATTAATGGTCATATTGATCTGTTTGTTTGACTGTTTTGTCCCAAATCCAGCATGGAATTGGGGACAAAAGCAAAATAATTGTTTAGTTTGGGGGTCTGTGGGGACTAAAATGGCATCAAATGGTGGTCCATGGCTCAAATTCTGAGTGAATAATGGACCCTGGTATCAAAAAGGTTTAAAACCACTGCTCTAAACACTATATAGCCACAATGCAGGATGAATTATTGAGTAGTAGGTACAGACTGAGGCATGAATCCCTGAAGAAGAGCTTTCCAGGTCAAGTGTTAGTCCTCAATAAATCATACTGCATCTTGGCTATGAATGTGCGTCCATTTCTTCCCTTTTAGAATACGTCACCATGCTGTTTATAAACCAAATGAACACCTTGTGTGGTTTACCATGCTGAAGTGAGTAATGGGAGTTTCATCATGTTGAAAACATAACAGGAACCGAACTGCCTGACCTGTATTTCTAGGAAATTACAACGACGCTTCGCAACAATGGCCTGACCTCAATGCCAATCAGACACTGGAACGCCGCCAAGACCAATAGAAAGAAATACTTTCAGTATCATTCTGAAACATTATGCTAAATTGCAGGAAGTCATGGAGGTTTTCCTTGTAAAGGCCCAAGTCAAAGTAGATGAAAGGGACACGAAATATTTGGCAACAAGTGAAGTAAGTCGCTTTCCCCTAGAGTGCCAGAGCTGCTGAGACTGAAAGACTGACTACAGTAGGAGAAGTTTGCCTACATGAACCCTAGTCCTCATACAGTGTTCATACATATAATGAATATTCATCAAAATAGGAAACATGTACTGTACATAAGGACTGGACCAATGAACCTTGGATGGAGTATATAGTGTAAAGCAAGAGTTCTTTCTATCAATTACAAAACCATGGAGCCTTGCTTGAACTGCTTCTGTCACATTCCTGACCCAATAATATAAGAGAGTCTCTATGCTATGAGTCTCCTAACAGATACTCAAATTTGGTCATGGCCAATTCCCCACAGCGAGTCGCCATGTCCAGGTATGAAGTTTGCCATCTGTTCCCCCACCAGCAGTGCTGCTGGCTGTGATGTAGCCTAGTTACTAGTGGTGGTACCCTATAGCTTTTTTTCATGGGACCTGAAAAAACAGACGACCTAATTCCAAAGATTGTCTTTACTTGCGTAAAACACCAAAAAAATTGTATGTGGTTGTAAAAGGCAAAATGCTTGTTTTCTTAGCAGAGGATATTCAGATGATATATTTATCCAGAACCAGACTGGACAAGACACACAGCCCACGCTTGACAGAGCGAATACACAGCTGCTGCTGCTGCTGCTGCTCAAGAGAGACTATCCACTCGACCCCAATAGACGCAAACGAGAGCCACAGTAGTATGACATGACTTTCATAGGCTCTCCCAAGTGTAGTACGAATGATCAGGCTTTAGCCGGCTCACCTTTTGAGGTCTCACCTTTGGGGTCATGTAAGCTATATACAGTAGATTGGAAAACAAGGTGGGAAACTTAGTCTTGAATGATTAATAGGCTACTACTGATATTGGAGCAGACATATTGAAATGTTTAGGCTAATGTTACATGAATTGTTACATATACATCATGTTTGTCCATGTGTTGATAACCTGCAGCACTACTTTTTGGTTTGTTCACAGTCCACAGATGTGTCTCCATATAGCCTGTCTAATGAGCACGTAGCATAATTAAGTAATGACATTGCCCTGGGCACAGACCCCACATCAAAACATTGTTCATCACATGCTCTACTGAGCACACCTTCGTTCACTTAATTATTTACAACTCAATGCCGATGGAAGATGATAATAATGACAATGACGATGCTCATCATCAGCGGCACCATGGCTGCTGTTATCTCACCTTGCGCCCCACATAGACTGGAATGCCGATAACCATGGCAGGGACGGCGATGCCTGCGATGAGAGTGATGCCAACCGGAGCTCCTATCAGGGTGCCCAGCTGCCACAAGATCTTCTTCTTCCTGCTCCACGGCTTCTTCCCCCAGAATGTACAGCCTGAGGGACTGGAGAAGAGAAATAGAAAGAAGAGGAGAGGAAATGTAAAGTGTAAATGTAGAAGTTTAGATTATTATTGTGATAAACTCTGCGGTATGCTAGCCGTGCCTACAGTATGTTCCCTCAGCTCTATGTTCCCTCAGCTCTAGGTTCCCTCACATTAACCCTAACCCTCACATTAACCTCAGTGAAACTATGCTTAAACCTAAACCTAATCTCTAGGTCAGTGGTTTTCAACTTTTTTTGATACCAGGGCCCACTATTTATTCAGAATTTGAGCCACGGACACCATTTGATAACATTTTAGCCCCACAGACCCCAAAACTAAAGATTTCGTTTGCTTTTGTCTACAATACCAGGCTGGATTTGGGAAACAAAACAGGCAAACATACAGATCAAAATGACCATTAATCTTCTACATTCTCTAGTTGTGTAGACTTGGGTTAATTCAGATGATACATATTTTAACTCTTGAGGGTGTAAACATGAAACCAAATGGACCCGCAAGGGTCCATTTGGTTTCATGTTTACACTCTCAAAGAGTTACATCTGGTTAACCAACTTTCCATCATTTAGCCTGGGGACCACATGGAACCCTCTCAAGGACTGTGGATCAAGGATAGGGCTCTACAGTCACCTGAAGACCCACAAGATGACAAGTGTGTGTGTGTGTGTGTGTGTGTGTGTGTGTGTGTGTGTGTGTGTGTGTGTGTGTGTGTGTGTGTGTGTGTGTGTGTGTGTGTGTGTGTGTGTGTGTGTGTGTGTGTGTGTGTGTGTGTGTGTGTGTTCCTACCTGAGGTAGTGCAGGTCAGAGATCTCCTTCATGCAGAGCCAGCAGAACTCGCAGCCGCAGACGGCGCAGGTCATGTGATTACAGCTGCCGTCGTTCATCTTGATGATGTAAGCGCCGCACCGCGGGCACGGCTTGATGTCATCGGCTGCATGGGGAACAGAAAACAAGCCCATAGGACAGTGGTTAGTAGAGATACTTCACCATCAGGTCAACACGGTGAAGGCCTGGCAGAGACTTGACTAATAGAGCCGGCAAAGTTCTGGCTCTCACACTATGGAATGAACGTTCCCTTTAGTAAGGCCATTTTATCAGGCATTTGACCATTGACCAATCTGGGAACTAAATTGTTACCATCAAATGTCTTCACCAATGTGCTTCTCATGTTGTCTGATAACATGTACTAAAAGATTGAAATTCGACTCCTGTGAGAAACCTCATAAAAACAGGTCAAAGTCGGGGTACTAGTCACAACCTATAGAAGGCAAAACACACAAAATGACATCATGCTTTATGTAGCATGTGCTTTGTCTAACTAGGTGCTTACCATGATGCTCAATCCATTCCAAGCATTTGTTTTGCAAAGAAAACACTCATTGGGGCTGTTTATAGCCTAATGAATATTTTCTGAGCAAAACTAATGTTTTAGTACATGTTATTAGACTCCATTAGAAACACATGGGTGAAGACAATTTCTTGCTAAAGTTTGTTCCGTAACCTTCTCTTAGTAATTGCAATCAGAAGTGCAGACTCATTCCCAATCCTCCGCCGTAGTAGTAGAAAACTCGCCTCTTCAGACTCTTTTGTATCTCTGGTCGGGTCTCTCTTCTAGAGAAGTCTTACTCATTACGGTAATGAATTGGCTGCAAGCGAGTGCAATTTGACAGAAAGCCTAAAGGACATGCATGGAGTCCATTAAAACAGTTTAAATGTTGGATTCTGGGAAACTGAGCAGAATGACTGTTGCATACTTGGAGGTTTGTGTGAGTGTTTTGTGTGCTCTCTATCCTGCTGACACAGCTCAACCACACTCTGCCTGTCCGCCTCTCTCTCTCTCTCTCGTTCTTGCACTCCTTCCCTCCCACGCTCTTGCATTCCTTCTTTCCTTCATGTCTTCTCTTACTCCTGCTCTTCCTTTCAACATTTCTCTTTGTCCGCCTCCTCGGCCTTGTCTCGTTCAGCCCTCAGAACTCCCTCCCTGGGCTCTTCTCTCTCTCGCATTTCCTTCGTCATCCTCTCTCTTAAGCCCAAACCACACCAATGGGTGGAGAGACACAACAAAGCCATGTTAGGAGTTTGTCCTGGCAGTGTGGTATGTCCTGCTGCACGCCAGGCGTGGTGGTGCAGCATGTCAACGTTAAAGGGGAATTCCACCCATTCCCCCAACTTTTTACTATGTCACATAAATGGAGGTCTGAAAAAAAAAAACATTAACATGGTGAAACACAACTGGATGACATCATTAAGTTGTGTTTCACCATGTTAATGATTTTTCTTTTAGGACCTTTTTTCCTGAGAGTGTACAAATGTACAATTGTACGCTCTCAGGAAAAGTATGAAAATGAGTCTAATTCCCCTTTAAGTCGTCCCCAAGCGGCTCAAACGGTTCAATGCAATGGTTGCCTGCCATGCAGTTGCATGGGACCCATTGGTGTGGAATGATAATTTCCGTTCCTATTTATACTGTAACAATGAACAGGTCCGCCTGTCTTGAGTCCCGGTAGAGTCGGTAGTATTCTGGGTTTCATGCCAGGCACGCCTTGGAAGAATGGCTTGGATAACTAAGATAACTACCACCACTAAGTCATGCGGCAAAGTCAAGGAATTGACGGTAGGCAGGGCCGCTCCATCCTTAGCAATCCATCTCCTGTACCAGGGTCTTAGCCATCGCACTGAAAGGAGATAGACTCCCACTTTGGGCTGATACTGACAATAAGCCTCTAGGCCTATGACGACCCCCCTCCTCCTCCTCCTCCAATGCACTGTCTAACGCTGTCTCTCTAAAATACAGAGACGGCAAAGATAAAGCAGTCAGGACACTAGGCACACGTACAGTCAAGACAGAAAGATAGATGGACGTGCACAGATGAATATAGTGACAGGCAGAGATAGAAGCGGACAGACAGGGACTGGTTTTGATTAACAGCTATCCCTGCAAGTCAATAGCAGCCTATTATTATCAGACCCTCTGGATATATGACCGGGGGGACAGAGAGTACTGTGGATGATGCATTATTGAGGAGTGTGTGTTTGTGTGTGTGGGTGGGGGGGTGGAGGGTGAGGGGGTAGAGGGGTTGGCTGAGGACAGCCCACAGGGTCCCATTTAATACATTTTAATCAAAGCTGGATTAAACGCAGTTGCTTGCGCACGCACACACAACATCTAGAGAGAATCCTGTATGTCCCTATGCACTCACACATCCATGCACGTGCACACACTGCCATACTGCAGATATGCACACACACGGCAGACACATTCGAGACAATGTCACACCCCTAGAGGTGTGAGGAGTGCCGAAATGAGTTATGTAATTATTGTGTGTGTGTGGCCTGTGTGTGGGTGAGTTAAATTAACATTGATTTAAATTGGGCATCCCAGAGATATGAATGCCATCGAATAAGGGGGTCTGTAGCCTAATGCAGGTCAAATCTGGGGGGGGGGGGGGGGGGGGGGGGGGGCTTGTATTTATCGTAGGCTGATTAATGTCAATTTCGGGGGACAATTGACGTGAAAACGTTTGGGAACCACCTGGTATATTAGTACAGGTGGTCTGGGGACCACCAGTGGTCCTTGAGAGGGTTCCAGGTGGTCGCCAGCTAAATGATGGAAAGCTGGTTAACCAGATGTAACTCTTTGAGAGCGTAAAAATGAAACCAAATGGACCCGCAAGGGTCCATTTGGTTTTTATTTTAACGCTCTCAAGAGTCTACACAACTAGAGAATGTATAAGATTAACGGTCATATTGATCTGCATGTTTTTGACTGTTTTGTTTCCCCAAATCTAGCCTGAAATTGTGGACCACCAGTGGTCCTTGAGAGGGTTCCCCACCAGTGGTCCCCAGCTAATTAGATGTAACTCTTGAGAGTGTAAAAATGAAACCAAATGGACCCGCAAGGGTCCATTTGGTTTCATTTTTTACACTCTCACGAGTTAAAATATTCATCTTAATTAGCTCAAGTCTACACAACTAGAATTGTGGCTCAAATTGTGAATAAATACTGGGGCCCTGGTATGAAAAAAGGTTGAAAACCCACTGTAATAGTTGCACCACTACTACTACTCACCAGGGCCTTGCTCCTGTGTGTAGCTGGGGGAGTGGGTGCTGTGTGTGTGCAGGGACTGCGCTCTCTGCTGGCGGGCAGAGTCACACGTCTGGTTGGGATGCCAGGCCTGTTTGCAGTGGTAGCAGAACTCTGCCCCGCAGCCCTCCCTGCGACACACCAGTCTGGGGCAGCTGGCACAGCCGGAGGCGATCACTGCAAATCTGTGACACACACACACACACACACACACACACGCACACACACACACACACACACACACACACACACACACACACACACACACACACACACACACACACACACACACACACACACACACACACACACACACACACACACACACACACACACACACACACACACACACACGCACGCACGCACGCACGCACGCACGCACGCACGCACGCACGCACGCACGCACGCACGCATGCAGGAAGAGAGGAAGGAAGGAGAGATAAGTTTAGTCAATACAGATGCATCAATTTAGACATAACCAAATGACAATATTGAGAGAGGGAGTTGCAGGATAATGCTAAATGATGCAGAAAGAAAGAGAGAGAGATGAAATTGAGCGGTCAGTTAGAAGAGAGGTCAGGGAGGCCATTTAGTATACTGAGTCATGGGAGAGTATTCATTTCATTTCCCAATGAAGGGCTTTACAGACAGGGAGTTTGAAACGCATGCATCATCGCGGCGATTCCACTGTGCCACTCAACGCTGACAGATGAGAATCGCATAGCAAGAAAAAAAAAAGGTCACAGGTTTGAGGTCTGAAATACATTGCGGGCATGTGCACGAAACGTGCATGCACGCAATAAACAACTCTGGACGTCGCAAAATGAACTAGAAGGCGTGATTTGATACTCCCCATCTGTAAAGCCCCTAACTCTATGCGGAGGGTGGTGTCAATCACCACTAGGATGGAAGGCTGTCAACCACTTTCACTTTCCACTTTCGGGGTATGTCAACTTGTGTCAGCTTATGATTATGCCATTTCCATAGAGAGCCAGCACTGTCAGACAGAACTAACCAGAGAAACCATGATACCTTCTAGTATATAAGTGTAAGAGCATTCTGCTAAGGACAATATATTGAAGTTGTACTGAATCCGCCTGTCAAGCTGCTATAATTCTGCAGTTTTCTACAGTTTTTTTTGAACAATCGTGTTAACTAGTGAACAAGGACGACAAGTGCACTTTTAAGTGCAGCATAAATAAATGGACGGCGGGCATTTGTTTGCACGTCAAACATTCCTAGGCACTTACAGCAGGTTTCAAACTAGGCATGGCTTCCTGTGGCACTAATGGCCACATTATCTCTACATCTCTGCTTTATACAACTGGTTATGTATAGTATACCAATGCTGTCACAGGGAAAGGCCAAAACTGTCCGTTTGTGTGTGTGCGTGCGTGTGTGTGTGCTGTGCATGTATTTTCGTTCATAGCCGAGAGGATCCGTTTAGGTACGAGCAGAAGGACGCACAACACATGGTTGCTCCAGGCAACCCACACAGTGAAATACACTGTGTTCCTTTTTCTGTGAAGCTCACAGGTGAAGTTTCACCGTTTCAGCGAACACAGCACTCTAAATTTTACTGGCTGGGTGAGAACATTCCACATCCAGGCATCCAAGAGAGAGAGAGATGGAGAGAGAGAGGGGGGGCATAATGGTGTGTGAGAAAGGGCAGGGAGTTTATTCTGTGGATAGAGGAGGACAGAGACACAGGAGAGATTGGGAGAAGAGCAGGTGCACAGATCTGCTGTCTTTAGTCCAACACATTGGACTTCAACAGCAGATTGGTGCTATTTGTTACAAAATGTTTTATATACTGTAGTGACCAGATGTTTTTATTTTGTTTGTAAATTTCTTTATATATATATTTTAATGGACAAAACAATTGTGTGAGAATTGTCACCTCAGTTCTTGTAGAGGAAAATTGAGATTCCTATTTCAGCAAGAATCTCGCAGCACTAAAACCCTGTATAACATGTATATAACAACGCAATGTTGCACAATGCTGTACAGCTCCAACGGTTTATATTTCCCCATTTCAACTGTTTTTAATAAAGAAAAGGCAGACTGTTGACACCCCCCTCACACCCACACACTGTCACACACACACACACACACACACACACACACACACACACACACACACACACACACACACACACACACACACACACACACACACACACACACACACACACGTGCACACACTGTGTCCAGCAATTGAGTAAGTAATGACGTCTTTGATTTAGTCGCAACTCCTGTTTCCCCTGGCAACATTCCCTCTACGCTGCATCGATAGTCACCATGGCAACTGACAGCCCGGGGGAAAGCGGCGGCGTCCAGGCTCTCGCCTTATTGGATATCCTGCCCTGTCAATCACGCAGAAGGAAGTTTGATTGGGCGCAATAAGATGGAACAGTGCAGGGGCAACAGACCGTGTTAAGACAAATCAGATGGCAGATGTAGAAGAATGTGTGTGTGTGTGTGTGTGTGTGTGTGTGTGTGTGTGTGTGTGTGTGTGTGTGTGTGTGTGTGTGTGTGTGTGTGTGTGTGTGCGCGCGCGCGCGCACGTGCAGGCATGTATGCATGTGTATGCGTTTTGGTGGGAAGGAGAGGTTATTTGAGGCAATAAGTCTTGTAATATGTGTGATGTTTGTTTCACACTAACAAGTTGCTACAATCTCACTGCCTCACGTTGTGTATCGCAACATATTACAGTGTAACACCCGCCACGTGTATTCACGTGTTACAGTGTAGCACACAGCAGACAGAATGCCATACAGTGTGTAGCTACCGTATAGTGGCTGTTCGCAGCATGTTAACTCTGACCCGAGTTGTGTATGTAGTGACAGGGTGCTGCAATGTTTTCCCTGGACGAAGACATCTTTCAACACCACGGTACAGTGTGTTCTGCGTACAGTGTATGTGATGATTCATTCTTCAGAAAGGGTAACCGTGCTGCAGCTTGTCGGTTCTTGCTGTACGGGGCATGACGACGATAACACATTTCCAGTCAGAGATCAATTAAAATGTTTGTAATCTTCCCTTTCTCGTCTGTCGCCACCTCCTCCATTTCCCTGCCTTCTTGTCTCTTCTCCTTTAAGGCAGCCTGTAATTGGAAAGTCTCCAATTCGCCCCGTCGGCTCGCTTTACAGTTTGTGTGGAAGTGTCCGCCGAGCGGGCCTCTTGATCCCCTAAATGCTCCCTCGGCGCTCAATGAATAGCACTTGTACCACACATGCTCCTAGAGGTGCGTTCAAACTTTGAAGATAGATACTTCTTTCGGTTCAATTGGTTCACTTTGGTCAGACAGGTCGGCGCTGGTTAAAAAAAAGAAAAGTCGTTCGAGCTTTCTCTCCCTCCCTCCCTCCCTTGTGGTGGGTTAAATGATTGATACAATAGATATAAAACATCAAAGACGTGTTCGCGTTGGTGTGCTACCCAGTTCCCCTCATTCCTGCCAGCGCCCCGGTCGCACCACATCTTGTCGTGCCCATGGCCCATCCAGGCAGACTGTTGCTTTAAAAAACATTCTGGACTGTACTTGTTGGTGTTTTAACTTTCATTGAAAAATAGCAGGCGTTCACTCTGTGGCGCGCTATGAGCCGTGAACTGAACACCTGATATTTTTTTTTTGGGGGGGGGGGGGGGGGGGGGGGGTGCTGCTCCTTCCACTTTCTGTGGATTCCCATGTTTAGTTGCACCTAGAGCTTAGCACCCACTGCCCAAATTAGTGGCAGCAACTAGAGGAAGCGCACCTGTTTTCTTCTCCCATCGTTTTGTAGAATCTATAATGGATAAATGCTCGGCCGTACCTACAATGCCCTCCTGGTACAAAACACACACAGACTGTCTCTAGTCAGACAGTCAGACTCAGTGAGTTGTGGCCTCATGGCAGATGTGTAGGCTGCTTACAGGAGACATCGCCAGAGGAGTCTTCACATCTACAGATGCTTCTTCCAACAATGAGGTCAAGAGTATCGCCCACATATTCAAACAAACAAACAACAAACACACACATATTCTCACTTCGCGGTCTGCAAGAGTTGCACGGAACACGTGTGTTTAGCATAACTGTTGCGGTCGGTGTGTACACCAATATACATGTAGTTGTTTAACTCTTGACAGTTTAAGAAATAAGAATGGACCTGTTTGTATCTGTGCTAGTTCAGGGTTTTTCAACAGGTGGTCCGGGGACCACCAGTGGTCCTTGAGAATGTAAAAATTAAACCAAATGGACCCTTGCGAGTCCATTTGGTTTCATTTTCACACTCTCAAGAGTTAAAATATTCATCTGAATTAACACTATTTAATTAAGAAGTTTTGTTTGCCCAACTCCAGCCAGGAATTGTGAACAAAACCAAAAGAATTATTTAGTTTTAGGTCTTTGGAGCTAAGATTTCATCAAATGGTGGTCCGTGGCTCAAATGCTGAATAAATGGTGGTCCCTGGTGTCAAAAAGGTTGAAAATCCCTGCTTTAGTTGAATGTGTTCATGACATAAAGACACATTTCTAGGCTCCCTAATGTATGTATATATGCGTGCTGTGTGCGTATGTGCTTGCGTATGTGTCTGTGCGTATGTTTGTGGGACGTGTAATGCTACAAGTGTCATGCTACAGGTTATATTTAGCAGGTTTGTTTTGAGTCCTATGTCAGCAGTGACACAGAGTAGCTAGCTGTCCTACTTGTTTACATCAACCAGACATGTGTGTGTGCATAATAATGCATTATTATGCACACACGCACACGCAGACACACACGCACGCAGACACACACGCACGCAGACACACACGCACACTTACTTCTGAAACAGACAGACCCCCCCCCCCCCACACACACACACACACACACACACACACACACACACACACACACACACACACACACACACACACACACACACACACACACACACACACACACACGTATTAATCATCTATTTAATGAGACGCATCTCATTTGATTCTAGAAACATGGCACTGACCTAATCGCCCCTACCCTGTTTGTTCCATGCATAAGCACTGGGCATTCTAGCCCAGTTAACAGCTCAGAGAGAGAGAGAGGAGAGAGAGAGAGAGAGAGAGGAGAGAGAGAGAGAGAGAGAGAGAGAGAGAGCGAGAGAGAGCGAGAGAGAGAAAGAATAACAATATCAGAGACAGAGAGTGACGTGGAAGGAGTAGAAACAGAGATAAAAGGCAATCAGAGGGACAGAGGAAAAGGGACAAAAGCAAGAAAAGATAGTGTGTGTGTGTGTGTGTGTGTGTGTGTGTGTGTGTGTGTGTGTGTGTGTGTGTGTGTGTGTGTGTGTGTGTGTGTGTGTGTGTGTGTGTGTGTGTGTGTGTGTGTGCTATAGATAAGATAAAGGTCTACAGTAGAGTACTTCGGGTTAACCCGAGACCCGATAAAGCCCGAGCACCGACCCGGCCCGTGGCCGGTTCCGGTTCCGTTTACAAGAAATGACATCCGGGCACAAACGGGCCGGTTCCGCGATGTCGCGGGTTCGTTCAGGCCGGTTCCTGCATGTCCCCTGCATGTCCCGGGTACAATCAGGCCGGTTCCGGGGCGTCTCGGACCTCGGGTTACACCCAAAACCCGGGGATTGGCCGCCACAGCTGTCAATCACCCTCGTCATCCCCCCTTGTTCTCCTCCGGCCAGTGAGAGGCGAGCATTGAGTCACGTGACTTTAGCATAGCAGGAAGTTACTGCATACGTCATCATCACAACAAACACACCCCCCCCCCCCCCACACACACACACACACACACACGAAGACGGCAACAACTTAACTATCGTGATAATAATAATTATTAAGATAAGCAATAAAGACTATGGTCTGCTGCTGGTGCGACAGAGACCACAAAAACAAAAAAGAAACCACTTTTCCACAACGGAGATATGAATTGTGTGATCTACCATCACGAGACGGCAGTTATAATAGTTGACTATGGATTATTATTTTTATTCACACACAATGGTGGATGGCTAAGAAGAAAAGTACAGCTACTACTGGGATTCAACATCTAAAGACGACGTGGATTTATTTTCTATGCTGTGAGTCGAGTCCGTGTTCAGCATGGTGTTCAACCATGTACAACTAACAGTAAGCTTCCGTCTTATTCATAATATACTAGTAGAACTCTTTAAAGCGTTCGGACATTTCGGGTACTCGGACATTTACGGTTCGGACCCATGATTTCAATAATAGCACCGGGCTCGTCTCGGAGCCGGGTTAAATCGTCCCGGGCATTCAACGGTCCGGAGCAATCATTTCAACAATAGCACCGGGCTCGTCTCGGAGCCGGGTTAAATCGTCCCGGGCATTCAACGGTCCGGAGCCGTCATGTTAATTATAGCAGCGGATCCAAAGCGGAGCGGCTCCGATTACGTTCGGGTATGAATCGAGTCGGTTCCTTGAAAATGGACCCGTGAAGGACTCTAGTCTACAGCCATTAGTATGATAACATTGATGAAAGACAGCACAATGGGTCTTTCCTAACAATGTTAACTCAAGTGGCCGAGGCAAGTATCTCACAAACTATAGGAACTGCTTAACCACACTGTTTAAAAAGCTGAGTCATTTTCAACACGTCTGGGGAATCAACACAGATAGTAACACTTGAAAACACAGAGGTTGTTATAAATAAAAAGGTATGGAAAATGACAGTACAAACAAAAACGCTCTTGCAATTTAAAAAGATGAGTCATTTTCAACATGCGTGGGCGGGCATCAACACAGATTAGTTGAACACATACAGTATGGACTTGAGATCCTTTGAGATCCCTTGAATGCACACAAAAAACGGTGCCAATTATGTGCCATCACAAGTCAAAGAGAATGCACCCGTTTTGAGAGTCTGTATTGAAATGCCACTGTTTTCATCAGCTAATCACATTCTATTTATGGCAGTGACATGCTAGAGCTATGTAGCAGCCATCTGCAAGGCTACAGCAACATACTGTAACAGCCAACAGGGACTGAATACCAGCCTGTGTCATAGGGCCAAGGCCTCCTGTTCCCACCACTGCTATTTCCAGTACCAAATCTCACCATGAACTATAGGAGGTCCATGTAGTGCATGTAGGCCTATAACCGAGTCACAACACTCACTTTATTTATAGTGCTGGGCAATAAATTCAACCAGCCAATCTACAAGCTCACAGCTGTCACAATGTGATGCATTGTGGATCAGCTATTTTCAGGAAGCCAGAAAGTACACGGCCACGTAATGGGGCTTGACACAGCGAACCTTTATTTTGTGTCTGAACACACTGTGAGGTGTGAGAATTAGTAACTTGAATTGATTTTCTTCCTCCTTCTACAGTCCACCTTTTCAAATTTTGCCGAAGACAGATCGATCAAGGACACAGGTGGTGAGCACCTACTATTTCTAAAGATTCTCTAAAAATAGTTTTATTCCAAAATAAGTCACCATTCAAATTTGTCTTTAAGGGAGAATATTATTGGACATAATAAGAAAAACGTCACCCCCCCTTCCGTGTGGCCTAGAACTGGAGGTCTAGAATGTGGGGGTGTGGTCAGTGACGTCACAAAATTGTTCTTTACAAGTCAAAGAGTACATGTATAATATTAAACACATAGTTCAATGTTGAAGATGAGTGGTATTCCCTTTTAAAAAGACCCGTAAACCTTTAAGGGCAGTGGCATCCACAGGGCGGCAGCTTAGGGGCCTCAGATATACCAAGCCCATATGATCTCTTATTACTGTTTGTCATACTTTTTCAAGTTACAAGCATATGCCCTTCCCTGTTACTGTATTATCAAGCAAAGAATAAATAATAATAAATGTGGTATTCGTTAATCTGAAGACAAAAGCACAGCAGAGCTCATAGTCTTAATTTGTTTTTGTTCAAAATACTATACTGTATTGCTGTTTGTGTTGCTTAGAAAGTGGGAAGCGCTGTAGATCTAAATTAATATAACTAATTGTTGGAGATACGCCCCGAAACCAATGGTTCCCAAACTTTTTCATGTCAAGGACCCCCAAATTGACATGTTTTAGCCTGTGGACCCCATCTGAAAATACATACCAAGGGGAATAAGAAAAGACTTTTGCAGCTTTTTTATGTACAAATGTTCCATTTGTGCATAAAAAGCTGTAAAAAAACTCTAATTTAGGTAGGTAGCCCTGGAACTCGCAACTTTGAGGGGTCAGAAAACTGAGCTCTCAGGAGGGCTGTTGCAGCCTGACAGAGGGGCAAAAGAGGGATATTTCCATTTTTTCCCCTGAGAGTATACAAATGTGAACTAAATGGACCCTAGCAGACCAAAAAGGTCCTAATAGAAAAATCATTAACATGGTGAAACACAACTTGATGATAGAGCCACCATTGGACTGATCACATGAAGTGAACGGAGTTTGCCACAGCGTAACTCTGTCTATACTCAGGGCCGAGCCTTCCTGTTATGCCATCAAGTACCCCTAGGGGGTCCCCCAGGCCCCACTTTGGAAACCACTGCCCTCAACCAAGGCTTGGCCCAAATAATACTCGGACCAGCCGAAAAGTTACGACATTGAGGGGTCAGAAAACCAAGCTCTCGGGAGGGCTGTTGCAGCCTGAAAGAGGGACAAAAGAGGGACATTTCCTAAAAGAAAAATCATGAACTCACCCGCAGTCGGGGGCCGGGCACCAGCGGCAGTCGGGGTCGGAGGCCAGGCAGCGGCGCAGCAGGAACTCCTCGTACTTGTCCAGCAGCGCGGCATCGTCCAGGATGTCGGCCACCTGCCGTGGCGCCAGCCGCTCGGCGCACTCGGGGCAGCTGAGCTGCACACGGCTCTCGGTGATCTCGATGCGCAGGTACTGCCGCAGGCAGCACAGGCAGGAGCGGTGGCTGCAGCCCTGCAGCTCGGGGAGCTGCTCGGCGGGCTGCCGCACCAGGCACAGGGGGCACTCCAGCAGCGACGCTTCCTCGCCCCCGGACTCGCCGCCGGGGGTCGCGCTCGCGCCGCCCAGGGAAGGCCGGCTGGACGAGAGGGCCTCGTCCGAGTCTGGGGCGGGAGGAGCGTCCGTGACGGCGTCCGTGGAACTAGCAGCATCGGCGGGTGTTGTTGTTGGCGCCGGTGGTGGCGGCACTGTGTTGGTGGAGCTCAGGGTATGAGGGAGAAGTTGTTGGAGTTGCTGTGCGTGTTGTTGTTGTTGCTGATGGTGTTGTGGCACGGCGGCCCCCGCCTTGGCACCACGCGAACCCCGCTTGCTGTGGAAGAGGCTGTGGAAGGAGATGCGTCCCTGGCGCTTGCCTGCCGCACGGCATTTGGGTTTGGGCACGCCACTCACTGAGGAGTGAGGCGACTCAGAGTCTTTCTCAGATCCCATCTTATCCCCTCTCTCTCTCTCTGATTAGGATTACTAAGTCTGACGCAGTTATTACACACAGTTTCTCTCTGTACTCACACACAGTTTAGTCAAAAACACACACAATCCCACACACACACACACAAGGGAGGATTTGTGCACTCAATCTGGAATGCCCTAAAGATACTTGGGCTCGTGGCTCTTGGCAGACACTAAAGTCCAACTGCTTCCCTCAGTGAATATCTTCCTTTTTTACGAGTCACACGCAATGCAGAAGCCGGTGGTAGAAGATAACGGAGGATTTAAAACAGAAAGAGAAAGAGAGATCGCAGCAAAATCCCCATTTAGCTCAGGCGGTTGTCTCTTAAAAAAAAAACCTTTAGCGGCTTGTTATTATTACACTCAAGAGGTGACAGTCATAGCAAAACTGGAGATGATTTTCATCCTCTTTGTTAATGTCAATTGTCAATCAGAAATAAGAGTATATATCTTTCTTAGTAATAAAAGAGAATAAAACAAAGCAATCAATTAAAATCCCCGGAGAGCAGCAGCAGTAGTTTTGTGGCGACAGGTCAGAATGCTCCTCAGCTTTTGGTGTGTGATTTTCCTCCGTGGATGGTTGGTAAGAAATTCCTCCTCTGCTGCCTGCCAGTTCTCTCTTTCAGGTCGTCTGCTTGTTCTCTATCTCTCTCTCTCTCTCTCTGTCCGTATCGTCTGTGCGTTTCTGTGAGGGAAGAGAAGAACAGGAGTCAGGAAGTTAGCTCAGTGAGCATGCTCAGTATGACACACACCTCTTACTGCCTCGCCTCTAAGACCCCCACCACCACCACCACCACCACCACCCTCTCTTCTGTGTTTAGACATGCTCATTCACTCTTAGAACTCACAGCTTGGGGGTGGATATCCAGACACACGCAATCACACACACACACACAAACAAACTGGACACGGCAACAATGCAAACAGCATCACCTCTGAGAGCGTATTTACACTCTCACAGTTAACCACACAAGCACTATACAGCTGATCTACAAGCTCACAACAACGCATTGCTACGAGCTTTTTGAGCTTGTAGTTTCACAAAAATGTGAAAATTGTCGCCTATACTATGTTGCCGCGCTCCCAAAAATAGGACTAGGCCAGGTTGGAGAGCGGTGGATGGAACGCTCCGGAGAGAGAACGACAGAAACACTCCACTATGGAACTAATACCTGTCTGTCCTTCACCCCGTCTGTCTATCTGACGCTCCCCCGCAAACACTCACTGTCTTTTTCTGGACTCTGTCTGTCTCCGTCCACGTCACTCGCTGGACATCGCTCGCTGTGGTTCCTTTCCTAGCGCTCTAATCCTTTGTCTCTCCGTCAATATAAAAAAGCCTCCTCTCACAGGCTCTCTCCATCCCCTCTCCTCTGACACGCACGCACCAGGGGCGGATCTAGGCATGGGCATGGGGGGGAATGCCTACCTAAATACCCAGGCTGCCCCCCCCCCTCCCAAACACGATGCCATGCAAAACAACCCAAGATATTTCAAATTAAAGTGCTTACTATTTAAAATGATTTGAAACACTACTACTGCTACTAACTAACTACAGCTGTGTCACTCACCACTAAACCAACAGCATTTCATCATTGAAAACAGAAAACTCTCTGAGTCAGACCTTTAGCTTTATGCATGCTGCGTGTCTGTTGCAACTTCAACAACAACTGATGTTATTATTGATGCTTTACTTGACTAATAAAAGTCCTGTAACCGAAAATGGTATGGGTGCGGTTTCATAGCTCGCCCCCATACCATTTTCTCTTGCCCCTCCAAAATGTTCTCCCCCCCCCCCCAAATGGGACATGTTACATCCGCCCCTGGCATGCACACATGTACACACACACAGCATCGCAGCCTTCGCTTGCACTTCACACTGCGCTGCTAGTGCGGTTGCCATGGCGACGCTCGCTACGGGCAAGGCAAACAGCGACCCGCTCTGTGACTCTCACTGGCTCTTATGGAGGCACTCTAACGTGTGCGCGCAACACATGCACACACACACATACATGCGTGTCAATGTGTGCATGTTGTACGAGGAATGCATGTATACAGACAAATAATATTGAGAACACATACAGACAAACACAAAAAGGAGATGGACAGACCGACAGGGAAGATTGCGTCCTATGCTGCTGACTGGACTGCTATTCGGCTGTTATTCACAAGCACATATACGTAGTATATACTGCTTGTATATGCCGCTTGCTGAAAATCCAAATATTTTGCTTTGTTCGCACAGCAGTTATGTATTTGGCTTAACAGAATGATGCATTATCATTGCATTCCTTGATCCTCGGGACTTTTAATTACAGTGTTTATGGTTTGATCAATACCCGCTGGCAGGTCTACCTTACTGTATCATTATGACTGCAGACTGTATATACAGTGTGTCTGTGCACTAAAGCACAGCCAGAGGATGAGCTGTGGTAATATACAATATACCAGTGGCTCACCCCCACAGACAATTAATTGTATCAATGATATTCAATTAACACTTTAACTTAATGAGTTAAATAATGAGTTTTCATTTCATTGCTTAATCTGCGTTTTTAATCAGTTTTACTTCGTATGGGCGATCTACTATAGACAGAAATGGATGTGGGGCAACGCAAGACGGGTTTGTCGCGCCAGTGTGCAGTGTCTTGTGGGAAATTGTGGTGATATGGACACTATGGAATATTTTTCAACACGCGATTGCACCGTTTTATAATGGATTTTCATGACAAACAATACGGTTGTCAGCGCAGGTGCTGTTCAAAGATAAAGTTAAACATGTCTCGGAGTGACAGTTCTGCAGTCAACATGTTAAAAAGGGGGGGGGAAGAAAAGAAAAAAATAATAATTGTCTTACAAGATGGATGCCTGGTACTGTATGCTGGAGTTGTATTACCTGAAGCCACTAGCTTTAAAGGGCACACGGTACGCAGGCCGGCTACTGTACCCACAGTATCCACACACTCTGCTCTGCTGCGGATATGCCCTGGTTTCCTGTCCATGACCTCTCTGAGTCTGAGTAAGAGCGTCTACAAACCTGATTATAACCATTACTCTGTGAGGTCAGTGGCTGGCACACACACACACACACCGACGCACACACACACAGTTGCCGACCAACACTATGCAACATCATGACGCAGTCACATAGCGCTAATATCAAGTCTAGCCATAATGTAAACTATTACGCATTTCGTTTGTTTTATTTTCATTCCATAATGTAAACTATTACGCATCTAATTTGTTTTATTTTCATTCAATGATGTAGCTATTACGCATTTAGTTTGTTTTACTTTCACTCGATAATGTGAACTATTACGCATTTAGTTTGTCTTATCTTCATTCAAAAGTTAAATAAAGCGACACACAGTTTCGCCCTCCTGAACTCCTGAATAACAACCCATTCTAAAATGTATTTGGTTTGAAGACCAAACAAACTAATGCTTTTAAAAGTTATGCACCTTTTCTTTACTTGTAAAGTGAAAAACACATTTTCTCTCTGTGTGGGCTTTCATGATCAGTCAATATTTACTGCTTTTAAAAAGGGGAGCAGAGTTCCAATGACCTACATTGATAACCTACATTGCCACACAAAGCCGTACACGGGGTGAAGATTCAAGAGTCCTGCCTGGCTCCTCTGATCGCACGATATGACGTGGGACTTTCCATTCTTAGACAGACGTATAGGATGGTGTTTTGAGGACAAACACGTACACACACAGAGAGAAAGCTGAGAATGGAGCCGGAGGGCAGGGTTGGTTGGGGGAGACAGAGACGCACACAGAGAGAGACATAGTAAAATATTCATTGCCAGGTGACGGTCACTAAAGAACATTAGACAATGTATGAGAATGATGATGTAAAAAGCCTGTTCTTTCTAAATATATTCTCCCACCACACACACTTTTTGAGTGCACGTACACACGCACGCACACACTTTTTGAGTGTACTACTGTATACTCTTCATGTCTTTCTCTCTCTTCATTTGTGTGTGTGTGTGTGTGTGTGTGTGTGTGTGTGTGTGTGTTGTGCATGTGTGCTGTGTACAAACACCCACATATGTCTGGTGGAGTATGTTGTGTGAAATCCTCATAATGCTGTATGTTGTGTATACGAAGCCTCCCCCACCTCCTCAGTGAGTGTGTGTGTGTGTGTGCGTGTGTGTGTGTGTGTGTGTGTGTGTGTGTGTGTGTGTGTGTGTGTGTGTGTGTGTGTGTGTGTGTGTGTGTGCGTGTGTGTGTGCGTGTGTGCGTGCGTGTGTGTGAGAGTGACAGAATTAGAGTATTCTCCCCTAACAAGGTGACATATAACAGCCTGTCAGAAACCTCCACAACTCGCGCTACAGTACGCAGTTCTCTGGCACGGCCGAGCAGAGCCAAAACACACACATGGAGCAAAGAGAGGGACAAGACAGAGAAGAAAAGGGAGAAGGCAGGCTCCTTCCTCCTCCCAAAAAAAGCGACAGTCAGTCCTCATGAATAATGAGAACAAAATGTCCTTGTTTGTTTTTTTGAAGGATGCAACATTAAAAAGATAGAGATCACACCATCATGATGTCCTGCTGCGTGGGTTTCCTTCATGCGTCAACATGTTGCATCCAAAGCAGCATGTGGCTGAATGACACTGAAACATGCATTCGGAAAAACATTAACTAAAAGGACAAGCTATGAAACAGCTGGTCCGGGGACCACCAGTGGTCCTTGAGAAAGTTCCAGGTGGTCCTCAGGCTAAATGACGGAAAGTTGGTTAACCAGAAGTAACTCTTTTGAGAGTGTGAACATGAAACCAAATGGACCCTTGCGGGTCCATTTGGTCTCATGTTTACACTCTCAAAGAGTTAAAATATTCATCATGTGAATTAGCCCCAAGTCTACACAACTAGAGAATGTAGAAGATTAATGGTCATTTTGATCTGTATGTTTGCCTGTTTTGTTTCCCAAATCCAGCCTGGAATTGTGGACAAAAGCAAAGACAATCTTTAGTTTTGAGGTCTGTGGGGCTAAAATGTCATCAAATGGTGGCCGGTGGCTCAAATCCTGAATAAATAGTGGGTCCTGGTATGAAAAAGGTTGAAAACCACTGATATACAGCATGTAGTCGAAAGGAGGCTACCGTTCCTTTGCCGATGGGTTCTCAGACTGGTGGTGAAAGTGACAGATGGCCACCACCACCAACCAGCCTGAGAACCGAACGATCTGGACAACAACGTGCTCATCATTCAGCACAGTCAAAAAACACGCGTCGTCCTCCTCGTCCTCCTCCTCCTTCCACGTTCAACCTCCTCCTACTCGCCGGCTGCTCAACAACACTCAACTTAACGTGTGTGTGTGTGTGCGTGCACACGTTAAAAAACAAACACGCACACACCTCATCCCAAATTCTACATGGGTCTCTGTCCGTGGCATGATGAGGGACAGACAATGACAGCGACCGAGGCAGAACCGGCGTGACGGACAGTTTGTTCTGACAGCTTCACACCTCTGCTCTCGGCGGTGTTGGGTTTCAGACAGACGGGAGTTCATCATCACCCTGAACACATTGAAATCATGTCTCAGGCTCACTCCCTCTCTCTCCACCCCCTTGGGTGGCAGCCAACTGCGCATGCGCACGCGCACACACACACGCACACACACACACACACACACACACACACACACACACACACACACACACACACACATTCACTCACTCACTGACACAGTTGTGAATGTACAGTGATGTCAATGTGGACTCTCATCTTTCAGGTGAACACTGACCCAATATTCACCCCCGGGAACTAAGTGACTTTTTTTTTTACTCTGGTTCAGTGGTTTTCAACCTTTTTGATACCAGGGTCCGCTAGTTATTCAGCATTGGAGCCACGGACCAACATTTAAAGACATTTTAGCCTCACAGACCCCAAAACTAAAGATTTATTTTGCTTTTGTTCACAATACCAGGCGGGATTACAGAAACAAAATGATCATTAATCTTCTACATTCTCTAGTTGTGCAGACTTGGGTTGATTCACATGATGAATATTGTAACTCTTGAGAGTGTAAAATGTATGTAACTCTTCTTACACTCAAAGAGTTACATTTGGCTAACCGACGTTCCATCATTGGACCGCACACAATACCACAGACCCCGAGGCGCCAACCTCTGTGGGTACAGGAAAATAGCAGATCTGCAGGCCCACAACGTTTAACATCACGACACGGTGTTGTTAGCGTGCAGTTAGTTTTCAAATAGCCTATGTAATTGGAAACACCCACTAGGGGATCTGAGACCCCATGCTGAGATCCACTCATACACACATTCATCACACAGACAGGTGGCACATAAATACATCTATACACAACCAATGTGCTCACGTCATGTGCACCGAGCAGCGTCTGCCATAAACAACCGCAATCATGCAGATACAGACACGTCTCTCTCTCTCTCACACACACACACACAAATACACTGCACTGGGGCAATTAGCTGAGCCGTACAGGTGTGCCACTTTGACAGATGATTGCTCTTACACAACCAAGTGAGTAACAATTAGTTTAAACACTGCCCTAACGCGTCTACTTTGGTCTCTCTCGCACACACATACACGCACACGTTTCCAGTTAAAGGTATCATAAATGTTACCATAGTAGCCTGGTACAGACCATTACGGACTTATGGTCTGACTTAAAGGCTGTGCTGATGGATCTATACACATTAAAAAGTAAATCGCTAACACTTTACTTGGAGTAAATGAAATAATGTCTAATAAAGGTCTATAACATGCTTATAATGCATTATGACGCAGTACAAAATTTGTGCCTTTATAACCGACTAAGTGATGGTAGTTAGTTATAATGTGCTGTTCCTTTGACCATAATAATGCATTATGACTAACAGTTATAATATATTACAAATGTAGTTATGTGGAGTTATACATGGTTATGTATTATAATTCATTATAAATTAGCTGATAATGAATTTTGAAAGCGACCTTCAAGTAAAGTGTTATCAGTCAGGTAACACCAATATACATGCTCACAACAAATGCCATTTGTGACACCTACAATAATATGTTTAAAATAGGGACATCAAGATGCATGTGGTGAAGTAATGTCTGTGTGTTTTGTAAGCTTTGAACCAATTAATTACCTCGAGTCATTAGTAACACTGGATACATTAGAACACAGTCCCTATTCTCCACTCCAGTAAAAGTAGCTAGACATACCGGTACAGTTATGCCTTACAGCAATGACATCTGAAAGTCAGTAACACTAATCACAGGATTTTCTAACCTCAGAACTTCCACTGCTGACACACTCAGCCAGACAGCCACTAATAAAACCATTTTATAAAAAACTCCTTTGTTTAATTTCCTTTATTTCATCATAAGCCACCGACAAACCGTCTCTCACGGCCAGGCTCTGGCGACAGTTGCTGTTGTTCCGTCTTGCGTCAGTTCCCTGATTACATCACAGAGACCATACCAAAGACCCAAACATCCTGACAAATGACCATGTTGTGACATAGAAGCGACCTGCTGTTTGTTTGGAAGAGTGGAAACACACTGGACACACTGCTGTGCTGCAGCCTCTGGTCAGGAACAGGTGGGGTTAATGCAGTGTGTAGTACTACTACGGTCATTAGCAGGAGAGCATGTTAGCTACAGTATTAGCAAATGGACCGGCGACAGCGTAAGCCCCTAGCAACCGTAGTTATACTACCTCCTATGACCAGAGAAACACAGTTATTCCACACGACCAGATGAACCCTACAATCTTCCTGTATCTTTCTGAGCAGGATACTATTCTTGTATGGTAAACGGCATAAATGGGCCGCATTTACATCTTAAAAGGACATATATAGCGTACTGTACAGTATGTCACACTACAGCAGCAGCACACAATAGACAGGGCAGTGTCTTAGGTCAGTGGTTTTCAACAAGTGGTCCTTCAGAGGGTTCCAGGTGGTCCCCAGCTAAGTTGGTTAACCAGATGTAACTCTTGAGAGTATAAACACCCTCTAGAGTTAAAATATTCATCATCTGAATCAGCCCAAATCTACATAACTAGAAAATGTAAAAGATCAACGGTCATTTTTGATCTATGTTTGCCTGTTTTGTTTTCTCTGAAATCTAGCCTGGAATTGTGTGACAAAAGCAAAAGAAATCTTAAGTTTTCGGGTCTTTGGGGCCAAAATTGTCTTCAGATGGTGGTCCGTGGCTAAAAGGCCGAATAAGTAGTGGGCCCTGGTGTCAAAAAGGTTGAAAACCACTGCTGTAGGTGAGGAAGGTATACACTATGCAGTTTTTGTTCTCACGACTACAACCACTACTAAGCCAAGAGACAGATCCACTCCAGTCGCACACCCCGCCTCCCCATGCAATTAGCTGATTGTTTGTTCAGCATGACGCTATTACTCTGGTCAACGTCTCTTTCCTTCTCTCAATGTCTCTCAGACCCCACCAAAGCAATCCGTCCCAAACACACTCACAGACACAGAAAACTTGAACTTTAAAGGATGGATAGTGCTGTTCCCTGGAATCAATATTGATAATTAACTTTATGGAACAGGAAAAAAATGTAATTTGGGTAGTGTGGATTCCTCTACCCTCCACCACAGAATATTTTTTCATAATACTAAATAGTAAATACAGTAATGAGAGGGAAGATGATTCCAATGAACTTTGATAGCGGCCACATTTTTTTTTTATCAAGACTGACCTCATGCATGATCGGTATGCTATTCCCTGGAATCCACGTCACCCCACACTAGGTCGGAAACAAAGCGTGTGTGTGTGTGTCTGTGTGTGTATGCTCAGTGCTGCTCGCTCATCATTTTTCTGAGGAACTAAACTAGATTGGACAATTGCCAAAAGCCCCAAGAAGCTTTGCGTGCTTTACAAGTCTGAAACAGCAAGTGATCATACTTGCGATTATATCTTGATTCACCTCTCCACCTCTTCCTAGTCGTATTGTTGTAATAAAATAGATTTGAGGCAAAACACTCAAGTTGTAGGTATTGTAGATCCAGGAACAGAGACAGGTTAAAACTCTCTGCCTGACTGTGAGTGTTTGCGACGTTTCCAGTCCTGATTCAAACAGGCATCTGTCCTGTGATATTTTGTACTCCTCTCTGTCAGATGTCCTGTCTCGCATCCAAACACTCACAAGGAGATGATAAGAAATGACAACTTCACAATGACTGAGCGAAAATCTGTCAGAATTCTACAGCAGAGGTTTTCAACCAGTGGCCTGGAAAGGATTCCAGGTACCACCTGGAATCCACCTGGTAACCAAATAGACACTTATAGATCTTTAACTCTTGAGAGTGTTAAAATGAAACCAAATGGACCCTTACGGGTCCATTTGACTTCATTTTACACTCAATATTTAAACATCTGAATGACATAATTCAAGAATCTACACAATTAGAACATGTACAGGTAGAAGAGTTGTTATTTTGACCAATGTTTTGCCAGTTATCTCTCAATCAATCTCTCCTAAATTGTGGACACAAACTTCAAAATCCTTAAGTCTTGCGTCAGAGAGACTACACTCAACATCAAATGGTGGTCCGTGGCTAAAATGCAGAATAAATAGTGGTTCCTGGTATGAAAATGGTTGAAAACCACTGATCTACAGTAATAGAGGCAACCCCCCCACCCCCCCATTTCTCTTTTACACAGACACAAGCACACGCACGGAAAGTACAGGCCGAGTTCAGATGGAGGCATTTGAAGGTGGAGGTAAGGAAGGAATAAGGTTGAGCTTCTATAATTAGAGGACAGTTTGGGAGGCGCACTGCTGAGTTGTTGAATGTTTAATGTCAAGCCTGCAGGCAGTACGGAGGGGAAGGAAGAGAGAAGCCCTTCTCCCTGAAGCCCCGACACTTACATTCAACACACGCGCGCATACGTGAACGCACACACACACGCACACAAGCTATGACTGAATGCACATGCTTGAACACATACTGCAGATGTGCAGAAACATGCATGAGAAGACAAGACGGAAATCATGGAACCGCATAGACCAGTGGTTTTCAACCAGTGGTCCGAGTGGAGAGGGTTCCAGGTGGTCCCCAGGCTAAATAATGGAAAGCTGGTCAACCAGGTGTAACTCTTTGAGAGCATAAACATGAAACCAATTTTCATCATCTGAATTAGCCCAAGTCTACACAACTAGAGGATGTAGAAGATTAATGGTCATTTTTGATCTGTATGTTTGACTGTTTTGTTGCTGAAATACAGCCTGGAATTGAGGACAAAAAAGCAAAAGAGAAATCTTTAGTTTTGAAGTCTGTGTGGGGCTAAAATGTCATAAAATGGTGGTCCGTGCATGGCTCAAATGTTGAATAAATGGTGGTCCCTAGTATCAAAAAGGTTGAATACCACTGGCATAGACTATACTAGATTAGTGCAGCAACCCTGAGGATGACACCAAACTTTGCCCATTGTGGATTCAATTCCAGTGGGAACCTCAACCCATGCTTCATCGTGCACTTATGAAACTAACCTGTTGTTAAATGGGTTTGTTTGCTGTGTTATTTTTATAACAAATGTGACACACACTGACGCACATTCACACACCCAAGACACTGTCAAGGACAAGCCATCAGGGGCCAAATGATTGATTTATGACTATTCATACAAATGACGAGGGTTAATTATACTTGTAGAGTCAAACCCAAGATTAGACGTGGCATTCACATTTAAAGAGGAAAGGGTTTACAGTACAATACACGGACACAGACCACTGAGTA
The DNA here is from genome assembly GCA_039105355.1 of Benthosema pterotum. Taxonomy (NCBI): domain Eukaryota; kingdom Metazoa; phylum Chordata; class Actinopteri; order Myctophiformes; family Myctophidae; genus Benthosema; species Benthosema pterotum. The sequence continues at coordinate 13,185,552 of CM076970.1, forward strand.
AGCCCCATGCCATGACAATGGAGGGTTGAAATTCCCGGCTATTGTGAACAAGGTGAATGTTGTATTGACACAGGAACACAAAGCTACTGGGGATGAGGTCATGATATTGGGTAACAGTTGAACATCAGAAGAAATGAGGAAATGGAGAGCTCATTTCCACATCATGATCTAATCTCAAAAATATGTATTAGTCAGTCATATTCTAGTTCCCGACACTAGATTCTAGTCCACTAAATTCTAGTTTGTGACACTAAATTCTAGTCCCTGGCACAAGGTTCTATTTTTTTCTGGATCCCAGATAGCAAAATCCATTGATTCAACGTTGATTCAACGTTGAATCAATGGATTCAACATTGATTCAACGTTGATTCAACGTTGAATCAATGGATTTTGCTATCTATCTGTTTCAGTGATGCTTAACATATTTCATAGGAAGGACCCCCAGAAATATCTATTATTTAGCTGCAGAACCTCATCTAAAAACATGTTGTTCTAGGGATCCCCCAGAAGCAAAGATTTGAGTTAAAAATGTTTGCTTCCGAAATAATGTATTCAAAGATTTGCACCACATTTTCACAATTTTTCAAAAATAGCAGAACTACAAGCTCATATCTGAGCTTGTAGTTCTATATCATATATGAGCTTGTAAATCTGCTATTTTTCAACATCTAACCCTTTTCAACACCAAAACGTGTTCAGTACAGAAAGGGTTAATGTTTAGCATTTATCAACGTTGCTTCAATTTAACCACTTGGTAAATCGGTCTTTTAGATAAACATATTATAATTGGTTATTACTATTTCTCAGACAGTTTTTAGCCTACACACAGTACACCAAATGTGAGTACACCATTGTGAGCTTGTAGATCTGCTATCTCGCTGAACGTTCCCCCAGAACAGGAATGCTAAACCTAAAGTCGTTAAAGTCTCAAGTATACAAGTTATTTTCAGTCCTCTGTCCTAATAATGGAAACAAATATCCTCTCCGGTTTTCCTCACATCATACTGTAACTATCCACTATTAATACGACAAAAGAGTCTATAAAGCTGTGGACAAAGAGGTTATATTTACAGGGGTGCCCTGAGCTAAATAATTCATAATAACAAGGCCTTTAATTGTGTGGCCTCCCACAGAGGATCATCTATTCACTTGGTTGACTAAAACTCACCATATTTCAGCACAAAGTTAACTACCTATACCTAGTACCAACTTTGATCAAAAATGATCAATAGGATCTATAATTCAGCCACAGCATGCAATATGAGGTTGTAGCTCTAACATTTACAACCATTGCTGTATGTATGTAGGCTATGGTATTGGTAGGTTCAGTATCTGATTTGGATCGCATAACTTGATGTCAAGTATGTATGTATGGCAGCCGAGCCCTAGTTCTCATGTTTCAGTCAACAATGCCATCATCCGGTTTCACTGGCATTATGATATTGATATCATTATCCCTAATCCGGCCTCAATTTAACAATGCTCTCTCAGAGCCACCACTAAGAGAGGGTGTGAGTGGTGGCAGGCAGCCAGGAACTACAGCTTCAAAAGGAAGGAATTTATGGACCGTATGACCCAAGTTAGGTCATGCAGTACATAAAACCTTTCCGCTGAGTTTACCTAAACCTTGAAGAGCTCGACAGTAAGCTGTATAAGCAACATAGTGACGTCACGTGGAGACAATGCTAATACACATAAATATTTATTCATATGTAGGCCATTATACCAGAGGTTTTCAACAGCTGAGAGGTTTTCAACAGCTGAGAGGTGGTCCCAAGGCTAAATGATGGGAAGTTGGTTAACCAGATGTAACTCTTTGAGAGTAAAATGAACAAAAGATAGGCTATTCAACATCTGAATAAGCCCAACTAGAGAATGTAGAAGATCAATGGTCATTTTAGATCTGTGTTTGACTGTTTTGTTTCCAGCCTGGTATTGTGGACAAAAGCAAAAGAAATCTTTAGTTTTGGGGTCTGTGTGGCTAAAATGCCATCAAATTGTGGTCCGTGGCTCAAATTCTGAATAAATAGTGGGCCCTGGTATGAAAAAGGTTGAAAACCACTGCATTATACTCTTACTGTATACACATTCCCCCAAGTCATACAAGGCTTGATACCTTGTAGGCAAAATCCACATTATATATCGTCCCTCAATGGCAATTCGATTAAGGTTTAGCCCGTTGTCCACTAGCCCAAGGTTCGTGCCAAAAAGTCAATATATTATAGTACTATCAGTATAATTATATTGATAACAGCGCCTTTAACTGATACGTTGTTGTTTTTTTGGCAACGTGTCACCTCGTTTAAGACGGCCGGGTGTGGGCACGGCCCTTTTCGGATTTCTGACACAAGACATTATTTGATAACCAAAAAAAACAGTCTCGCTGTTTCATGGGAAAAAGAAAACGACAAGTCAGGATGCATACATACCCAGTAGCCTGTTTTTTAGTGTCTGTTCTTGACTGCGAGTCGACTCCGAGCAGCAGCAGGACTCCTCGGTGCGGTGCAGTCAGGGAGGACAGGAGGAGATGCGCTGCAGTACTGCCAGTGGTGTGTGTGTGTGTTTTGGGGGGGAGGCGGAAGAAGAAGAATGGGCTCCTCGTCTCGTCTTGCCGTGCTGTAGTCAAGTCTAACACAGCAAAGCAGGGGGGCAGCCAGCCAGGGCAGGGCCCAGAGACACCAAGCGCAAACGTCAAAACGTCGGAAAACGACACCACAATGTCGGAAAATGTCCTCGTTCGGGCGTTCTGTTTTAGTCAAGTGTTATATGTTATTATTGGGTAGTCTGTCAGCCAGCTCTCAGGAGGAGCGGACCAGCTACTCTCGCTCCGCCGCCGTGCCGTCGCCCCAACCTCAGGGAGGAAAGCCCCGGCCAGTGACGTCATAGTATCGAGATTCTAGAGAAGCATGGAAACCCCGCCCCAGGGTTCATTGGAACAGCAGCAGCTCAATGGCATTTACTGGAATATTAATAAACAATCATTCAATTCTTAGGCCGTTTACGTATAGCTCGCACCTGTATGCCATATATTGCTATGTGTGTCTCTAAATGTTTTGATTAAATTAACATGGTAAACAGGTAGAAATGCTTTATGGCAGTGGTTTTCAACTATTTTCACACCAGGGTCGACTATTTATTCTGCATTTTAGCCACAGACCAGAGTTTGATGTTGAAGTTCAGTCTCTCGAAACCAAAACTAAGGAATTTCACGTTTGTGTACACAATTTAGGAGACATAACTGTTGGTCAGATTCCTGACAATTAAGTAATTCAGAAGTTTAAATATAATTTAACTCTTGAGAGTGTAAAATGAAACCAAATGAACCCATCCATTCATTTTACGCTCTAGAGTTACAGACCTATAAGGCTCCATTTGGTTCAAACTGTCCAATCATCTAAGCCTGGGGACCACTAGGAATCCTCTCAGGGACCACTGGTGGTTCCTGGGCCATTTGTTGAAATCCTCTGTACTGGAATATTAATAAACAGTCGTTAGGCGGTTTATGTATACCTCATACTTGTATACCACACATTTCTGTCTCTAGTCTAAATGGTGAAATGAACATAAACAAGTAGAAATGCTTCATGGTGTTGTCCCACTCAGAGATAAGTCTTTGTTTTGAGGTGTACTTAGAATGTAAGCTACTGTATTTCACCAAACAAATTTCAATCGATCAATACCAGTGGCATTTCATATTTCAAATCCAAGCGCAGCCGCATTATCTTGCCCAAATATGGAGTGCTAGAGTAGGCGAGTCTCTTTTTTTAGGCTCTGGTGGGGCCATGGATGATGACATAACTGATTGGACATCGCCACAACATGACCAGGCAGACAGCATATACTGTATGTCTTAAGACATCGCCACAACATGACCAGGCAGACAGCATATACTGTATGTCTTAAGGCTTTGTTTCATAAAAAGTTTAAACATTTTTATTTGCTATATTTATTATATTGACTCAAATATTTCAAATGGGCCGGAGAAACCATCAGTCTTTCATACTCATCCAGGAGTTCTTAAAATTTGTTATATGTACATAGATGTAGATTACCAAATAGTAGCCCAGGCTGTCAATATGCAAAATCGATTCAGAGGAACTATGTCGTTATTTGGATGAGGCGATTATGCAAAACTGGTGTCAGAACCTGCAGCATTATTAGGTAGTGGGCAGTGCCGCAGTTATTTGACTGAGCAGGTTGTTATTTGGTAATCTGCGGTAAATATTAAAATAAACTAATGATATAACAACTTATACAAAGCACAACTTGCGAAAAGCTACAAGCTCTGAACATCCTGTAGGTATCGGTTTAATATTTTTGCATCATGGCTCTGATAGCTGTGCAGCCTCCTCCTTCTCAACACTGTAATTACACTGTTATTACATCACCTCATCAACCCTCACCCATCGCAAATAAAGCTCAGCTATTACGTGATAAACGTGTACTCAACATGGATTGACACCAAGTGATAAAAACAAGATGTGCTGTAACAGCAAGTGGAGATTGTAGAAAAGCATCTTTTCAGCTTTATTACTTGGGGAAAAGCAGGGTGTCAACATGACAACGAATTCATTTATTCCTGTCAGTGTACTAAAAGGAAACATCATGGGCTGACATCGAGACCCACACAGCAGCAGAACAGGACATTTCCTATGAGTTGCTATATCACGAGACATTACGCTCCGTTTCTTTAATTCCCTATAAACACACAACCATCTCGCCATCTGTTCACCAGCCACAATGTCCGTCTCTCGTAGTCAGGGTTGGTATGAAGCGCCAGACTCAACCAGCTGAAAGAGAAAGGGAAGAAAGAGGATAAAGAGAAAAGTGTAAGGTGAGATATACATAAAAAGCTACTAGTTTAAATACAGTGCCCAGCAGTACAATGTTTTGAACATGCAAGTATACACTTGTTCATTTTTCTACTGTCCATATATTAATTTTTCTACTGTCCATATATTTTACCGCAAGCACAGGACCAGCCTTATCCTTACCTCTTTCTTGAAGGATGACATAATTTAACTGTACGATTACTCTGCCATGGATGCCTAACAGTTTCAAGTAACCCCAAAACATCAACAGCGTAATTAAGAACATTGCTTTGTTAGCTAAATTCAGCAAAAACAATCGTCTCATCAAGCTAAATATAACACTGGAAATCAGCCGCCACAGCAGGCTGGCGAAACATCTGCTTCTGTTTTTCTTCACACCAGCACAGAGAGCAGAGCACAGGGACCTATGTCAGCCATTCAGGGGAAAACTGCAGTTGACACAGTCTGCATGCAAGGCATTTTGAGATAAATGCAAACAACAGGTGCCCAGGGCCTGGGGGACAAGGCATATGGGAGGCTAACGCAAGCAGGAAGAGTAGGAAAAGGAGACACAATCCTTATTCCTTACAGATGTCTAAAGGCATCCAAACTCAGATTGGATGCCTCTTTCGAGTAAAGTTGACCATTTCGAGTCACATTGGCAATACTACAACTAGGCTGCAGGTGCACTTCTAGGGCTGTATGTATTAGAGCTTGGAAGAATGGATATAACATATTAAATTACATGAATGAACCAAAATCCTAAAGGCATATGTAGTTTCAATCACAGTACAGCAGATTTCAAACAAGTCTAATCTCAAGTTTGCTTGCTACATTATACATCTATACTCTTAAATACTTCACAGACTATGCATGTTATCTGAACCTCTGGAGAGTGCACAGGTTCAGATAACTAGCATGCACTCCTAGCTCAACTTCCTTAGAACTTTTCCTCCTGCGAGAGTCTCAGTGAAAGTGTGCATAGCACCATCTTAAAAAAATAATCTCTACATCCTTCCTTGTGCTGGAAAATAAATATTCTTAGAACTTAATCACCGGCAGGATTCTGAGCAGAACAATTGCATGACATGTCCAGTCCATGAAACAAGTATATTCTATTGCTTTGGAACAGTGCAAATACTAAACTTACCAATTAAAGTCAATAACCTAACACAACGTGGCATACAGCTCAATATGGTCTATATAGTCAATCTATATTTACAATTTGTCAAGAAACGGTTAAGTTAAAACCCTTATCCCTGCATCAATTGGAGGAAATTAACACTAACCACAACGCTAGCCTGCATAACACCCCCCGCTTGGCATGAAACACTCGCCCCCAGCAGTAGACCACCTCACGACTGAATATTAAGTTCGGAAATAATTATCATCGGAGAAGTCAGGCGATGAGTTGTCATGACAAAAGCTGCAAAGTATGCTTCAGCTGTGTTTGGATTACGCACCTATAGGGACGCAACGTACTACTTTTAACTTTGATATTGTTTGTTATCCTTAACATTATTATTTTGACAATTTGTTTGAGCTATCATTTTTCACACTTTATTTTGAAATACCAAGTAATTACATTGAGATCATTATTTTGAGAGAAATCATGATTTCAAGAATTTAACCCTCACTCCAAGTCTCCCACATCTGCTTAAATGTTGAAAACATGACAACAGCATGTTGCTACTAGTGTGGATGAGCCTGGTGCCAAAATGAGGTAGCGGTAAGCAACACTGCATTCAAGTCAGACAACTCAGTAATATATGTACATTCCAAATATAAATCACATTGAATTCACATACATTAGCCATTAACATTAGCATTAGTTTTAGCCAGTACAGTCTAGTGTCCAGTAAGAGTCCACAGAGTCAACTTCACCCAGAGTGAGAGGAGCAGTTCAAGAGTCAAGTGGAGGAGAGGAGGCAAGGATCTAGGAAGAGAAGAGGAAATATAGGACAGAACAAGCTAGGGCGCTTAAGGCGGTGAAGATAATCAATTCTGTTACCAGAGGTGGGTGACATCTCAAGTATGAAAAGTAGATAGCTGCTACATGTGCTATCACACCATGGCACACTACATTACAATGTAATGTAATGTAGAAAAGTCTTAGGGCCAGTTTATGCAAAAGTTAAGCATAGAGAATGATCAGCAGTACATCAGTTAATCATCATGTTTTACATGTAACTGAAACTTTAATTTAGGCCATCTCGACATATCTTGATGACCAGATTCCATGATGGATTCTTTGCTACATTCTTTTGGATTGCGTCTGTCAGCACGAGGGCTGCAACTTATTAAAAACTGCAGACATTATTGTTTGCCAGAACAATTACTTTGCAGTGATGTAGTCTCCAACTGTCTCACAGAAGTGATCCAAGAGAGAAGAACAATGAGGAAAAATAGTGTTTTAGTTGAGGTGGAAGAAGGCCATTCACCAGGTGAAATGTTAGTATTCTTATTTTTTTTTGTTTTAGATGAAGGAGACTTGGTCTTTACAGGCAGAGGCGCGGGCAGCAGGACTGGTTGCCGTGGCAGCGGAGAAGGCAGCTACGATGGAGGCGAAGACGACGTTGGGGGTCTGGGCGGCGTCGACGGCCGTGTGCAGGCCCCGCTTGCTGTAGTACTGCACCAGGGGCACCGTCTGGCGGTGGTACGCGTCCAGACGCGAGCGCAGCGTCGACTCGTTGTCGTCGCTGCGCCTCATCAGGGGTTCGCCCGTCACCTGGGAGAGGAGAGTGACAATGAGGGAGTTTGGCCTTTTTTCGTTTTTTGGCATTTGTGTCGCCATTGCAGTCTTTATTGTGCAGCTGTAAAAAAGGAAGCGACAGAGGCAGAGACAGAGACAGAGACACTGAAAAATACTGGATAGCAGACAGAAAAGCCATGGTGAAAGAGAGGCATTGTGCCAACACCTTAGGCTAGTAAACCACCTTGGACGCAGAATTCCAAGGTTTATCAGACCACTGAATGAAAAGGGCTAAAGGTGAAGAAGGATAAAAGAGGGAATAGGATTTGAGATGACAGAGCAAACGGGACAAATGGAGAGAAGAAAATAATGAGCCACAGCGCTGGTCAGCCCAGTCAATCGTGCCAATTGGCTCTTAGTCAGCCAGTATATACACACACACACATACAGTGCATAGGGTTGCCAAGACTTCCAGACACACAAACACACACACACACACACACACTCGCATCCACACAAAACTTGTTACTGTACTGGGAACCCTCATGCTGTGCCAATGAAACAGGAGCTCAGTGCCGCTATAGAAATACCCCTTTCAAATTTGCAGGGTCACCGTGAAAGGGTCTTTGTTTGCAAATATGCCATTGGGTTTCATATGTTACGTGAAACTGGCACACAGACACCTTACCGACGCACATTCCTTGAAAAAAAAAAAAAAAGTTGTTGCGTTAGATTACAATATAGGAACCCTTGTACCTTGTATAGCTAAACGCCAGATAATGCATTTAGACCAGGGAAGGGACACCATGTAATTACAGCTTACCTTGTGATGCCAGACCTGAATTAGTCCCTTATTAGTCCCTGGTGGGAGTGCAATCCACTCTGGATGCTGTGGTTTGCTGTTATCACCCGCTTCGACCTACTGCCTTGGAACCGACTGGCACAATTGCATTGCTAAGACGAAAACCTTGGAAATCCTTGTTCAGTGAGGCCGGTTGGCTGTCCTTATTCTAAGCCCTGTGTCAGCCCGACGTGCTTGCGGTTATGTTTAGGGTTAGAGGAGGCTAGTCGTTTTAGTAGATATTGACAAAAACAACCAGATTAAAGTTGCCAAATGTGCATTAAAACGGATTGCACCGCGATAAAAAACGCGATAAAAACAACAGTAAACCATTGCATAGCCATGAGGTTTATCTCTGAATTGAGGGTTCCGATGAGGCAATATGAGGTGAGGCACGTTAGGAGTTCAATAGAAAAAAATCAGCACAAGGCTCCGGTTAGGAGACTAGCCTGTTTCATGCTAGTAAAGGGTCAGATCTTGTTTTTCTTGGCACAGGTAAAATGGGGGCACCCAAGGACCACCTGGCATTAAATTAAAACACTGACTGAAACAGAACCACAAGCCCCCCACTTAAAACTGGACCATGAAAAAAAAATCCTCAAAAGAAAGTATATAGTTTAGGCCTGCCTGTTATGTTTCTGAAGTCCAGCCTGGAATTGTAGATAAAATAAATCGTGGGTTTTGGCTCTGTGGGGCTAAAATGTCATCAAATGGTGGTCCGTGGCTCAAATGCTAAATAAATAGTGGGCCCTTAGTATGAAAAAGGTTGAAAAACACTGGTTTAGCCTAAGCGTGAGATGGGCAAAGACGGAAAAGCTTATGCACGGCATGGATGGTGAAATTACTTACATCATCTTTCATGTGTTCTTTGGGAGGGTTGAACTCTTCATGATAGGAGCGTCCACTTGCCTGGTGAATTAGCCTGGGGGACGTGGTGGTGTTAGGAACGGTCAGAGAAGGAGGGAAGGGTAGGGGGAGAGAGAGAAGAGGACCGATAAATGTCAGATGGTCGTGGTGATTTAGCAATGACATGCGTGTTTCACATTGCACTCTCTGCCTACGTCTTTCACATGCAGCTTGCTTGTCCCATTTTAAAAGGCGCACTCTAAGGCCAATCAACACAGTACAAAGGGGCATCATCTGCATCGATAAACCACTGGTTTACTCTATTCAGCCTTGGGGCTCATCACTCATGTAATGTTAGGCGATTGTGGTGAGTAAAGACAACAAAAGCACAGCAGTAATGAATGTAAAAAAAAGCCTTTCCAAAGAAGTTGTCCCTTACTGAGTTTATGACATTCCAAGGGGTGATGCTTTGAATCTACGTATGTAAAGTAGGACAAGCCATGCACTGTAGGCACAGAAATGCACACACTAGACTTCATACCTTCCATTTGTACCCCCTCAGGAAAAAGGGTCTGACAAATCAAATCTGAAAAATCATTAGCATGGTGAAACACAACTTGATGACGTCATCAAGTTGTTCTCACCATGTTACTCTTTTTTTTTCAGGCCTCCATTTCTAGGAAACACAGAACAGGGGGGACCACACAATATCTCTAAGGTATATTAATGACATAGTAGAATGTTGAAAATGGGTGGAGTTAATGGTGGAACAACACCAGGACCTATTTTTTTTCCAAATTATTATAATTTGACAAATGTTACACCATTTCAACATTTTCAATTTCGACACACATGAAGGTCAGACAGAGATCTATTTCAAAATATACTGGGTATTTTTTATGAGCCATTTGAATGATTACTTGCGGATCCCAGCACCTACTACATTGAAAGCTTTAACATCACCGATTCATAAAATTATTGTGCTCTGCATTATGAATTTCAGGGACTCTGAGAAGTCTCCATTATGCAGTGGGTGCATACACACCACCCTCTAGTGGGCATACAGTACAATATAGGCCCATTTTTTTTTTCAACCACAAAACCCCAATGTAAGCGAACATACCACAAATCCACTAACTTCAGGCTAGTGCATGCACCATCAAAGGCAGCGTTTCACATCTTAAACCAGTGAATGTTAAATCTAGATTCTTAGGGGTATCATGGTTGCTACTGGGATTTTTGCAGACACTTTTAGTGTTATTTTTACGATTGTTTGAGCCGACAGTTTTTCCTAGTTGCCTGTAAGAATATTCACACTCGATGTAAATTCCACCACAATAAAATGATAACACATGACTTTCATTCCTGCAGCAAGAAATCAAACTACTCCTACCTGCCACAGATTCTACGAACCAGCAGAGAGTCATCAACAGCAAACTCAATCACAGAGTCCAGTTTCTCTTGTCTCTTGTCCATCAAGTCATCGAGCTGACAAGGACAAACACAAGTATTACAAATCAGAAGAAAAAAAAAACATTATATCTTGGGTTGACAATTAAATGCTGCAGTATTTTAGATAGGTAACAGCCCAAATAATACTCAGCCCTGAGAGTTACGCCTTCCCAAACACTGTTCACTTCATGGGACCAGTCCAATCTACAAGTTGTGTTTCTCAATGTTAATTACTTTTTCTGAGTACAAATGGAACCAAAGAGTACAAATGGAACCAAATGGACTCACAAGGGACCATTTGGTTCAACCTCAAGAAAATATTGGATAAATATTTAATATTGGATAAATTGAATAAATGTCCCTCTTTTAGGCTGCAACAGCCCTCCCGAGCGCCCAGTTTTTTGAGCCCTCAATGTCGCAGCATTTCGGCTGGTCCGAGTATTATTTGGGCCGGGCCTTCATGTACTCTTCAGTCAAAACCCCTCACCATCTCTGCTTGTTTGACCGTGCGCGGGAAACCGTCCAGCAAGAAGCCGTTCTTGCAGGGCGGTGTGTCCAGGTTCTTCTCAATGAGTTCCACAACCATCTCGTCACTGACCTACACCAACAAAACAAGGATAACCTCAGTATATTCATAGCTTTAGCTTTTTTTCTGACTGACAGGAAAAAAGTCATTGGGAACGAGAGGCGAACCCGCAACAGGCCAGGTGTTTGAAGTAGTCACCAAGCCTGTACGAGAAGGAAAAAACGCTTTTGTACTATAAAATAAATGAGGTACTGTAGTCTCTTCTTGACCTCTTACACAGGATGTTTGTTCCCCTTTGACACGACTTAGGAGAGCCCAACATGACACACGATTAATTCAATAATTAAAGGTATTAGAAGCAACTTTAGTGTGTGTTGTAAACAGATTTTAATCTAACTCCACCTCACCTCCACTCTATTGGCTTATTATGAAACCGCTGAAGGCTGCTGCACTGTGATTGGCTAAGCAAGTGTCTGTCTGCAGGAAAACAGCTGGCATAAATAGAATGTTCCAAAAGATAATATGGGGATATATGGATCCTGGCTACCAATTGGGTATTGATTCACAACACAGCCTCCATCTGGATGTAATGGAGAAGTAGATTTGTGAAATAACTGTGAAGCATGTTTCTTCCATCCGGTGGAGTCAGGTTAGATAAAAAAATAAATAAATAAAATAAAATAAAAAACAGACTATGACATACATGCTTACAAATAAATAAATAAAATAAAACATAAGGCACTGACTGGCCATGAGGAAAAGAAAACCATAGTCATCTTACCAGCTTTCCAGCATCCATGGTCTCTTTAAGCCTCTTGCCAAGCTCAGAGCCTGATGCCACCATGGCCCTCAGCATGTCTCCTGTGGCCAAGTGGCACACACAGTACTGATCTGCCAGCCGCGGGGCCTGGGGGGAAAATTGCATGTGGATCAAGATATTAGGTGAGGTGAGGGCAAGTGGTAATCTGACAGAAACAATCTTCTGTGACCTAGTCAGAAGAAATGAATAAATGTCCAAATGTTTAGAGCGTATGTACTATATGGTAAAGACCTTACATAATAAGAGAAAGTAAAATGAAAGCACCAAAAGCCACATTTTGCCGACAGCTGGTAAATATGAATTCGCTTCCTAACCTATGACTATGGCAGGTAGTCAACCATAATTTTGTTAGTGATGTTATGGTGGAAACTTACAACATACGGTAGTTAACTACCATATCCACTTTGGCACACAGAATTCTTATCATGGTGAAGATGCCTTTATTTGGTTACACTTAAACAAAGTTTAAACGAACTATGGCCAACCAGAATTTTTGGATTCTGTATATTATGCAATGCACAGTAGTCTTTTTTTTGGATGCTGCTATATAAATATTTTTCAGAAAACTTAGGTCAGGCCTAAATGGGCTAAACAACATATTTTGCAAGCTGGGACAAGCCTGCTGGATTTTTAACATTGTGTACCGTAGTCAAAATAGGTTTACATTCCAGTCATCAACAGAGGACAGGGACATGAGGAATGACAGTAAACTGCTTATGTCAAAGAACCCAATCAATAAACAGATACAAATTGCATTCAATTTAAACAAACAAAAAGGTACAACTAGTGTACTGTGTACATAGTCACCTCACCCTATGAAAAAAACAGTTTCAAGGGAATTTTGAAACCCCAGTAATAAGCATTCTGTCTGGCTTTCCAACACTTGTACAGGACAAGCTTGCCACACAAAGCCTTACGGGAGTTTTGCAACCTCTGGTATGCAGACAGACCACAACTAATAGTTTACCCGGGAGGGGAGCAGTACCGTCTATCCAGCACTGCACTGCATTTGGTATAGTGAACATTAACCTGCTTTTTAAGCAGTGGCAACTGGAAGACTAGAGATACTAGCAAGGTGATATGAACACATGTGGAGAGAACTATGGCAAACATTGCCATAGTCAAAGAATGTATCTTGAATTCTAAGTAAAAGGTGTAATTAATTACTGTATGTTACAGTAATCCAAGGGAAAGCTCATAGCACACATACCAACTACCGTGTACACTTAAGTTCAATGTCATAGAACCCAACCCACAGCAGTACATTTAAATACCAATGTCAATAGACACTGACAGCTGAATGTCTGGCACCTAATGTTCCCATTATGCCTACCAGTATTCTCCATTATTGCTTGTGTGTACGTACACCGCACACACACACACACACACACGCACACACACACACACACACACACACACACACACACACACACACACACACACACACACACACACACACACACACACACACACACACACACACACACACACACACACACACACACACACACACACACACACACACACACACACACACACACACACACACACACACACACACACACACACACACACACACACACACACACACACACACACACACACGCACACACACACATTACAGTGATGCTAATCAGACGGTTTCAAGTTCAGCAAGTAAGTAGCTGTGGATACACAGCACCAGCTAGCACAGAGGTCACATTTAAGTTTAATGCCACTTAAAGGGGAAGTCCCCCCATTTTTAATTTTACATTAATATACCTTAGAGATGTTGCGTGAAAATGATTAAAAAAAGAGGTAACCCACATTCTTATTCCTGAAAATGGAGATCTAAAAAAATCAGTAATGTAATCAGTAACTATAGCCCCATTCGCACGGGATTAGTATTACCCCAGGACCTCAGGTAATTGGAAATTACCCCCCGACGTCTGTGTTTCACAAGGGCGGATTCGCACTGGATAAGCGATGTCTGTGTTTTACTTGAAATTACGGACATATGTAATAGGGCTGAAGACCTACACACACTATATAGTTGCATTACCATATGTTTATTAATATTATATTAAATGTGAAAGTATTTATTATATAAAAGAAGTATTAAAGTATTTATATTCATTATGAAAACAATAAAATAATTCTGATTCTGATGCCGGTGAACGTGATCACATTGCGTCCCAGACCATCGGATGAAGTGGAGTTGCATATCATTTATAATATCACATCTTTATAAGTAAAGAAATAACGCGCCTCAAAAGTGCTCTTGTACATCGCGTAAGATACGATGATTGAGGCTTGACGAACAAATATTTGGTATGGGCATTTAATAGCCTACTATTGATTGCAGCTGTGTTTCCAGTTCATCAATGCAAACGAAGCGCTGTTGACTACGCATGTTTTAGTCGCTGTCTGACATGACAACAAGTCACGGGATGCAGGTTATATAACTTATTTTGTATATATTGTAATATTGTAATATCAATAGCCTCGGTGGACATGGGGGGGAGAGACAGACAGAGAGAGCGCTGGTGTGTTTTTTTTTTTTTTTTTTACCTGTGTTGTAAGTTATTTCACATTGCTGAGTGGCCATGTGATGTACAATAAGTTGTAGAACAGGGACAATCTGTCGCGAGGAAAATAAGTCCGTGCAGTATAGGGAATTTCAATGTTCTCTTCAGAAGTTCATATTTTTGCTACTGTAGGCTGTATAAGCTGGTCTGCATCTGATTAAATGAATGAAGGAGGATGCAGCATTCGTGCGGTCCATAGTCCTGAGTCTTGACTGCTCGCATTTAGACCACGTGTCGCCAATATTGTGTCCCGCGGGGCTCCTGTTCATAGCCCCCTCGCTGCATAGTCTAATTATCAGTGATGTTTGGAACTTCAGTCAGTTGTACCCGGGCGTCCCGGGAAACCGGGATCCCGGTAATAAACCCTACGCCGGACCCTTCCAGGCCGACCCAGAGCCGGTCGCGAAGCACCGCCGCGGACAAAGTGCGCCCGGCGGGGGCACAGGGCAGCACGCCCAATGGATTTCTACACACTTTTGCGTCACTGTATGCACACAGATTTCCTCATGAGAACGCTCGTATAGACGCGAAATAATAAGTGAAGACGCGACGCCACCTTTGCGTCTTCTGTTCACATAGTCTCCGTGTAAACGTAGCCTCAGTCTCAGAAGTTTTCGTTTTCGTCTTTTGTTGGGTCCTCTGGTGGATCCCAATCTCCTGTAGGGAGATGCGCCTCCCAAAACGCTGTCCAGAATTTCTAATAACATCGATGCTGCATCCATTGTGGTTGTGTGGTTGGAAATGCGCGCGATAGGAAGAGGAAATAGGCTACTAAACAAAACTACGGGGTCCTAAATAGTCCGCTACACCCCAAATCGAAAGGTAATACGAAACACAAAACAAAAAAAAACTCCATTACACCCCAAATCACCGAGGTGGTCGATTCGCACGGGATAAGTATTACCCCTGGACCCCGGTGTTGGCTGAATTATGGTAGGTAATTTGGCCTGTAATAATTACAGGCCAAATCAGAATGTGACATAAGCCCGATTCGCACGGGATAAGTATTACCCCAGGACCTCAGGTAATATGGAATAATCACCGAGGACGTCTGTGTTTTTAATCCCGTGCGAATCGACCATGTCTGTGATTTGGCCTGTAATTATTACAGGCCAAATTACCTACCATAATTCAGCCAACACCGGGGTCCAGGGGTAATACTTATCCCGTGCGAATCGACCACCTCGGTGATTTGGGGTGTAATGGAGTTTTTTTTTTGTTTTGTGTTTCGTATTACCTTTCGATTTGGGGTGTAGCGGACTATTTAGGACCCCGTAGTTTTGTTTAGTAGCCTATTTCCTCTTCCTATCGCGCGCATTTCCAACCACACAACCACAATGGATGCAGCATCGATGTTATTAGAAATTCTGGACAGCGTTTTGGGAGGCGCATCTCCCTACAGGAGATTGGGATACATGCTGGGATTGCTTATCTGCGTTTACTGTGCGCGACACCGCCACGCGAAACGGGCACGTAGATTAGAACATCTTCGCTCCGCTACACTCTCGACTCGTTAGAATTCTTTAGTTTATCGCAACCAGGGTGCAAACTTATTTCTTTACTTATAAAGATGTGATATTATAAATGATATGCAACTCCACTTCATCCGATGGTCTGGGACCAAACAATGCTGTTTGAGAAGCATCCTTTTTATTATTTAAACGACTACAGAACTGCACGTGCTGTATGTAATTAACGCTAGAGCCATAGACCAAGGACGGATCTAGGCATAGACATGGGGGGGGGATGCCCTCTAGACGCCCTGACTGCCCCACCAAACATGACGGAATGCAAACAATGAAAACTTCAAAGATATTTCGAATCAAATGCTTATAGCGGTAGTTAAACATTGACTAACTACAATTTTGGCACCACTAAACCAACTGCCATTTTCGGCTGCACCCCCGATTGAGAAATATTACATCCAGGCCTGGCCAGTGGCCATAGAGTGTAGCCGGAGATATGCAAACTCCGATCACTTCATGAAACCAAATGAGCGCTTGCGGGTCCATTTGGTTCATGAAAAAGGGTAGCCTAGCGTACATCTGGTTAACCAACTGTCCACCATTTAGCTGGGGACCACCAGGAATCCTCTCAATGTTTAAGACGCTCGACGAGGCGTCTTTATTGCCGCCTCCACGGACCTCTCCTCCTCCTCCTCGCGCGGCCGCGGCGGCGGCTGCTGCTGCTGCTGCTGCTGCTGCCGCCGCCAGCCTTTCTAAACCCGTTCGTGGATGTTTTTTTTTTTTTTTTGACACTTTTCCACGCAGTAAGGATCCACTGGCAGACTTGATAAAAAGTTGTTTTCAGCATGTTCCTTGCCTTGATGGTGCGCGCGCTGGTGGCGCCAGCTCCTCGGAACGACAGCGCGCGGACCACCACCGCGCGGACCACCACCACGCGGACCACCACCGCGCGGACCACCACCACGCGGACCACCACCGCGCGCCGTCGTTCCGAGGAGCTGGCGTCTCCGCCGCAACGGCGTTCCTCGCGTTGGTCCGCCGTCTAACCATTGATTCATTGATCCCAAGGCTACGTGCAGCAGATTTCCTTATTTTTCAACCAGCTCGACTGACTTTAGCTGTAAACATCCATACATTGGCCGCACCGCTGAATAAGCCGCAGGGTCCAAAGCACAAGAAAAAAGTAGCGGTTTATAGCCCGAAAAATACGGTAGGCCTATATAGTGTGTGTAGGTCTTCAGCCCTATTACATATGTCCGTAATTTCAAGTAAAACACAGACATCGCTTATCCAGTGCGAATCCGCCCTTGTGAAACACAGACGTCGGGGGGTAATTTCCAATTACCTGAGGTCCTGGGGTAATACTTATCCCGTGCGAATCGGGCTATAGTCGATTCGCACGGGATTAAAAACACAGACGTCCTCGGTGATTATTCCATATTACCTGAGGTCCTGGGGTAATACTAATCCCGTGCGAATGGGGCTTATGAGTGTCTCATAGTAAAATGTTGAAAATGGGTGGAATTTACTTTATTCTCCAATGAACAAAATAACAATCTACAAGCTTGCATCTAGATTTATGAAAAATGACATAACCATAACATAATGGTTGAGATGCCAATCATGCCACTCAGCCCTGGCATCATGCCAGGTTTAAAGTAAAGAGTGTCATGTGGAGGAACCTTCACCCCATTGGCTGAGACACGTCCATCCCCCTTTTTCATTAGGAAATACGTCATGATTATGATCGAAAAAAGACATTTCAAGTAACTGGTCAGTCTGGTCTTCAAAGTTAAAGCGAACATAGCCTGGGGTTCACACGCACACACGACTGGACTGTCAGTGCTACTCAAGTTCATAGCTTTCTTGCAAACTTGTCTTTACGCACCGAAGTTACGACTGATCTGTGATGACAAATGAAACCCGGCTCTACTGTCTGTCGGCCATGCGCTTTCCATTGCTAAGGTGCAAGGCTAGCAAGCTAGCGACTGAAACAAGTGTCTCTCTCACCTACCTGCGTCCCTTTGCCGGCCCCGGGCGGTCCGAGCAAAATCGCCCGGATTCCTTTTTGCACATCGGCCACGGCCTCTTTCAACTGTGTGACGGGGGCCATTGTCTGTACAGTACTACTGCAGGGGGGGCAGCCCAAACTTTCACAGCCGTGTGGCACTTTGGAGGCTGCGAGAGAGAGGAGGAAGTGCCTCCGCCTCCGTTTCAAAGTAAATGATTAGAACCCGCCCCCCTGCGATAGGATACGCGCGTTTTATTGGCCGTCGGACGCCTCAATCAGCTGTTCTCTACGCCGGTTTGATCAAAAAACGGATGGACGTGTCCTTAAACAACTTCCTCGGCTTTAGGCTTTAACTAATCTAATAGTAGGGGTCATGTGTGCAAAATTATGGGTGATAGAAGCACCAAAATTCTCTTTTGATAAAACCTTGTGGCCAAACAGAGCAAACTGTCACTGCTGCTGTGAAACTCAACATTATTTGTTTGGCTTTATGTTGCTTGACTTGACTTTACTCCTAACCTAGCAGTAAAAAGATAACCCTCTGCATTGATTATTAAAATAGTGATACAATTTACAGTTTAGGCATTTAGCAGAAGCTCTAGCATCATATAGGCCTACAGGGGTGTAGTGGAGGGGGGAATATTTTTGGGGCAAAAGTAGTGCTATGTTTTTTGTCTTGTCATTTACTTTCATGGATACAATTAAGCATTGTAAACAATCTTTCTCAATATGCTATACTTGTCTTTGTTGCGCAGGTGCCCACAAATGTAAGTGTGTAAGTGTCTTAAAGGAATTCCACTCATTTACAATATTTTTCTATGTTGTTAATGCACCTTGGAGATGTTGTGTGGACATGGTAAAAAGTCCCCCCATTCTGTGTTTTCTAGAAATGGAGGTCTGAAAAAAAATCATTAGCATGGTGAAATACATCTTGATGACATCATCAAGATGATTGTGTTTCACCATGTTAATGAGTTTCCTTTTTTCTGAGAGTGTACACATGGAACCATTTGGTTTACATTTGTACACTCTCAGAAAAAAATGAAAATGGGTGGAGTTCCCCTTTAAGAGGCGTCCCTCCACTTCTAAAAGTCCCACTACAACACTGCCTACAACTGATGTCTAACAGGAAGGAATCTAATTAAACGGTGCATACAAATTCATGAAATGCTGTAAGTTAGTCTACATACACTGCTATCCAAGTCTACATAATATATACCTTTATTACCATTCACCAAGATGCCTTATACATTTCAGGACTGTCTAAATTCAAGACTGATAGAAATAAAAATAGTAAAGAGCACTGTCTCATCACCACATGCACGACAATCACAACCACATGATGGCTACACCATGATTGTGTGTGTTCTACACTTCAATATGTAGACATGGAAAAAATAGCCTACTCTTTTTCCAGGTGACAGTGTATCTCCATTAATAGCTATGACAATTGGAGGTGCTGTAGTTAGTATACAGAATCATTAAGAAGTAACCAAACAGTGGTGGAAAGTAACTAGGTAGATTAGATCAAGTATACAGTATAACTTTAACTTTAATTACTAACTTTAATAAGTTTGCTTTAGTGGTGTATTTCCACCGTAGACATGTGACTTAGTGGTTATAACACGTTAGGCTAGATGAAAACTGGCCTAACACGTTAGGCTAGATGAAAACTGGCCAAAACCTTTTTAGTCTGCAAAATAATTGTGACTATAATGAAGTACAGAGTATGTAGCCTACTGAATATACAGTATGTTGCTTGTTTGAAAAAGGAGGAAGTAATGAGAAAAAAAAACATGACAATGAGAAATGAGGAGGGGACATGTTATGAGGAACAGTGAAACTGCATTGCATACACATTTTAAAGTCTATTTAGGGAGAGTGCATGTGGTGTAAACATCGGTCAGTTCAGTTCAACAGTGGTGAATTTCACACAACTCCACCGGTAGGCTATGTCTGACGTGCTTTACGCTGACGTTAAATTCAACAAGCCCAAAGGGATTAAAGCAGAGGCTGGTGGTGAGTTTCAAAGTGTATTGAATGAATGATTGAAGGATTCTGTTTCTTTTGTGTGGATTGTTATTGAATCTATAGATAAATAGAAATGAGGAAGGAAAAAAGGAGGAACTTAGGTAAATCTATAGATAGACCTAAGATTTGAACTAAGAAAGAAATGGCACGGCAGTGAGCTTTTAATTGTTTGTGAAATGTGAAATAGAGTAAATAATATCCGTAAGACAACCTAAGGGCCTTGCTCACACATCCATCTGGATGACGGACAACTCCTGGGTGAGCTCTGGTGCTTTGGCATGGTGGGTCAGATCAACATGTGGAATGAATTCTGTACTGGCCATAGAAAGTGCAGTCTTTACAGGGTTTGATGAGGTCATGTCATGGATTTTCTGAACAGGTCAGCTCCATGCATATTTGGGGATCTCAGGGTGGCAGCGGGCAGTGACTTGACTCGAGTGTAGATTTTGATAAGGGCCGTTGTAGGACTGGCCCCCGTCGTTTTCTCAATCTGTTGGCTGCACTAATAACAGCGTGTCTAGACAGAGACAGGTATCTGTCAAAAGGAAGACAACAAATAGATAAAGAACCAACATGAGTGTAAATCAGCTTTTAAAAAAATCATTTGTACCAGTGTCAACTAAAATGTCTCTGAAACTGTAGTAAATGTGAGAGGTGAAGATTAACCTAACCATAATGTGTGCACTTGAGTAATGTTGTGTATTTTTATGTTTTGTTGTCCCTGATGTTTTGTGGTGTCAGTGTGTGACTGCAAGCAGGGCAGGTGTGAAAACCCAAGACAAATTTCCCTTCGGGACAATAATGTTTTACGATGACCTTGACATTGGTGATTTAAAAAGCTGCATTCATTAACATTTTTTCTTCATGTCTGTGCCAGCTTCAACATCAAATGATAGCAGCACATATTCTGAAGTCAGAGTTCCCGGAGCTCGGGGAAATGATCCTTCCCAAAACCCCACTGGTATGTGTATATTCGTCCAGTAGGCCTAAGGGCAGAAATAATACTGTTAGTGTTGTCTGTGTCACAGATGTTATATGACATACTGTCACAATTTCATTACATTCTATATGTGCAAAAGGTAATTCTCAGCCACCAGTGGGGCCAAAGGCTGCCTGTGATATAGTGAAAGTGGGACTAGGACTTCTCTGTGCCCTCCTGTCAGCTGCATTGATTGCCGTAACCGCTCTGTGTGAGTATACAATACACACTACACTGTTGGCCTCCCAGCATATCTCATTTATTTGAATTGTTAAAGGACCTCTTCACAATTATTCAACTTATCTTCCTATGATTGGTCCTCACTCACTAGTTCATGATGAAATGCCACTATGTTTTTTTTACTCAGTATATGTCTCATAGGAGGGCTGTGATTTTTTTTAAACAATATATGTTTTATTTTTTATTTTAATATTTATATTGTTGTTATCATGAGAATGATAACACTGTCACCATTTTCACATTGCAACCGTTCAGTAATGGAAGACATGCAGTTTTTGTTCGCATGGATTCCCTGTCGATGATGCGCATGCATGGTGGACGGGTGTCTGAACTGCTCACAGCCTCCTATGAGAGACAGGCTGAATAGAAAAAAATGGTGCAGTTTTGTCATGCACATTAATGACAAACTATTACATGAATACCGGTATACGTTGAAAAGTGGTGAAGTGGTCCTTTAAGAGAATATCTGATGGATGTTTTATGATTGATGATGGTTCTGTGTTCTTTTTCCAGATATGCAAAACAAAGACCCCACAGGTAAGATCAGATATGAGTTTGTACTGTATTAAATGCAGTGGAAATGTTAATATCTGACAAATGTTTAAACTTACTACTCATACAGATATGCAAAACCAAAAAATGCTACTACAAAAGAATCTCACAGGTAAGAGGAAAGAGCATTTGAAGTCGAGTTCATATCATTCACATCATATCACATCATTTCAGCTAAACTATATGACAGTTGTGGCAAAGAATGTTGGTTTACTGTTTTATTTTCTGTTTAAAAGACAGTATTAAGAAACTAACATCGTGCCAAGCAGAAAAGATTTCTTGCCCACAGTGTGGGACAGCTCAACTACCAAATGGTAAATAATGACATTTATCTTGGATATTTATACAATTAAACAAGTGATCCTCTCAATGTAAATGATGACATGATGTACTGTCATGATATTATATACAACATGTGAAGTTAACAAATATCAATAACATTACAGGTTCCACTAACTATAACTCAGTTTGTCTGCATACTGTATATGAGAGACAACATGCATACTGTATAATGTACAGTGTATTTCAGATTTTAGAACTATTAAAGTAGTATTACATATTCTCTATCATTTTCTGTGTAGTAAAACACGAACACCGCAGGTTTCAGATTTTAGAAGTACCGTATCTGTGTTAAACTTTCCACCTACACCTCTTTAAAGGAAAAACATGTACCAAATGTGCATCAGGCTGGGAGTCTCATGGAGAAAACTGTTACTTCTTCTCCATCCTCAAAATGAATTGGGAGCAGAGCAGAGATGCGTGTAAAAACAAAGCAGGAGACCTGGTTAAAATAGAGAGCGATTTGGAACAGGCAAGTTGTGATCAACGATTTAGAACTGTACATTATACTGTTGTGATAGTTGTTCTACAAGTTACAGTGGTACAGTGGGTTAATACGTGACATTTTATATTCAGAAATTCCTACAAGAAAAATTGAATGGGAAAATGTCTGAAGCTGAAGATAAGTTCTGGATTGGACTGACCGATTCAAAGGAAGAGGGCAAATGGCTTTGGTCAGATGGCTCCCCACTGAATGAAAAAAAGTATGACTGTTTTTCTACACATTTCCAATGTCTTGTTATTAATGTAAACATTGATCTCATCTCATTAACCCATTTAGGCCTAACCCATGTTTTCTGGGGGGGGGGGGGGGCAGCTATATAGATTGTTGTTGAATACTGTACATACGTATACTGTACAGGATCCAAAAAGGATTCCCGGCCTGAATGGGAAATGTGCTTGCTTGATCAGATATTAATAATTTGCAAATATCTTGTAGATTCTGGAGTGCTGGACAACCTGATAACTGGAAAGGAAACAGTGATACTGGAGCACATCCTGATGGTGAAGACTGTGTAAGAATGGGGGAACCGGGTGGTTCTCCAGGCCCTACATGGTTTGATGCATTCTGTGACAAACCACACAAATACATTTGTGAGAAACAAGCAGACCATGGCAAAATTCATAATGTGCCTACATGCATCTAATGCACAATTTATATGAGTAGCCTACTTAACTTTTTAAGACATTGCACAAATACTGTATCAATACAGGTACTGTATATATAGTGTATCATCTACATCACATGACATGACAAGCAAGAACAGACTTGCACAAATTTATATAAACAAAAACCAACAAGATGTTCCTGTGTGTTATCAGTGACTAGTTGTAAATCTACAACACTCTATGTTCACATTATGCTAGTACAATACATTTATGCCTGGGTTTCTTCAGCTTCTCCTGCACTATCATCATCATTTGTTTATTATGATATTATTGTATACTTTTCTGTATATACCGGTATAAAATAACAAATTATTTCTTGCGAATTTGACCTTCACATATGTAAATGTAATGGAAGTCAATGGGCTGAAATCTAAATTACAACTTAGGGTTTGCTGTAAATACATATTTTTGTATTTTGTGTATTTTGTATATTTTTTGTATGTAATAGCAAATGAGAAAGCTACTAGGGTGTCAGTAAGAAAATATTTTTGTGTGCAACTACCTGTGCTTAACATAACACACAAACAGAAGACAACTAATTTTAAAGAACATAGGCATAGCACGTCTTCATGTCAATGCAGTTCAGTTTGTCAATATGTAACATAACATTTTGTAATTCTATGAATGCTTATGATCAAGAAACAAAGCTAAAGAAAGAAACTTGTTTTGAGGAACAATCCATTATTGCACATACAGGTACAGTACTCTATCCCCAAATTACCCGGGGTAATGTAGTTTAATTGCGTCTGATGATGTGCTGATGTATTTGTTGTATTATTTATCTGGTGACAAATGTTCTGAGAAGTGATAGCAAATGAACCAAGAAGTAAAGAAAGTTCACTGGAATGTGTCTGCGAAAGAAGTTTAAAACTCACTAACTAACTATTTTAAAAGTTTTTTTTTTTACCTGTGCATAACCTGCTTAGATGTTTAACTCATGAGAACCTGTGGCTGATGCCACAACTGAATCTAAATAATAAAACGTTCCATAAAAACATATGTGCTACACTGGGTTGTATTTTCAAGTAGATTTTACCCTGCAGATAATATTTCTGACCAACAGAAGCAACTCATTATATGCCTAGATATGGAACATTGCCCTACAATCACCATGTAAACAGTGTCTCTCTTTAAATCTAAATAGTTACATTCTAAAAGAGACTATTACCCGACTGCACTGAATGGAACATAACATTTTGTAATAATTATTGCTTATGGTAAAGAAAGAAAGCTAACAAAGAAAGGAACTTGTATTGAGGAACAATTCATTATTGCTCATAGTTTCCATGTGAGCTGATGTGTTTTCCAACAGTACTTATGTGGTCACTTCAAATGTGCTGAGAAGTGATAACAAATATGTGAATCAAGAAGTAAAGAAATTAAGTTCCCTGGAAGGTTAAGGTGGCTGTGAAAGAATTCTAAAAGCAAGCAACTCATGGAAATTCAAATTTGATGCTCTTGTATAATTTAGTGTGTCTGTTGCTGATATTTTAAAACTTGTTAGCAGACTGCATATTCCTACTCGAGTGTACAGTAGATTATTGCATCTTTAGCCAAATCCAGAACCAGTGTGGTTAGATAGTTATTCAACACAATGAACAATGAACAGTGTTTACAGAACAGTTTAGTGTCCCTGCCTAGAAATATAAATAGCTAGAACTGATTCAGAAGATTAGAAAGTCAAATCATATACAACTCAAGCCAATACATCTGTATCATTTCTCATGTATCATTTTTGTGACAACCATAGACCAAATGTATTTAGATCATTGTGTTTGACTCATTCGGAATTCAATTCAGGTGTGTACAATATCTTATATGACCCCAAATAATTTAGACATATAGAAGTGACACTGGGTCACAGTCATCTATCTGATACACAAACATTTCATGAAGCTGCTGCTTAAGATACTGCTGGTGGTTAGTTGACTATGAGCAAACCATGCATGTTAGGGTGGATGTTTTTCGGTACAAGACAAGTGGAGAGACAGCGAGATCATTTTGTGACCAGAACAGTTGGTTGCGACTCCTATAAAATGGTTATAAATTATTTGTCAGTCTGGATTTTACTACCAGTCAGTAGTACACTGGACAGGTCTCAAAATGATTTTGCGGCAGTTGAAAAATAACTAATATATTAGTCACGACTGGTGGGCCACTGGCCGTGACCGTTTTTGACCCAGCCGGGGGACTGGAATCAACAAACGCACAAACAGAGCACACGTACAGTATACGTGTGTTCATATTCTTTGTGTCATTTTGACAAAACTGTTGCCCAATAAAAAAGGTGTCATTTTTTAAAAACAAACAAAACAAAACAAAACAAACAAGACAAAAACATCACACATTCATTGCATTCAAACAATGATTTCAGAATCAATAATAAGAACCATTTAATCATTCAGACATTTACGGTTCGTCTCTGTTCAGTTTGTTCATTAACCATTTCTCCCATCTTTTTTGGTATGGGTCATTTCTCACTCTTATTCTGAAAGTTTCTCCATAGTGCCCTTGTTTTTAATTAATAACATTTATTTTAACATTGTTTTTGTTGAAAACTGGACAGAGATATCACAGTTGGAAAATTGCCTGCTTCTGTTTTCTGAGGAAATTTAGAATTTAGAGGAGAAAAGCCGTTAAACCACAGTCTAGCGAAGGAGAAGCATGTGTGTATGTGTGGTCGCGTGTGTCTGTATATAAGCATTTTCAGTGGTGTACAATACACAGAGCTGTCAATATACAGTGACAGTGATGTCATTGTTTAGGCAGTGATGAGACATTATGTGTGTTGTGAAGAGGTCAAACACCTGCAAGAAGAATTGAAGTTGTAAATGGCTGTGGCTAGACATTCTGAAACCATTGATGCCCAAGATGAAGACCAAGATGATACAAACTACGAGAATGTGAAATCTGAAGGAGGACATTATGAGCATCTTAATCTGCAAAAGAGAGATGATGCAGTCTATGGAGATCTTCGGACCAAGAACAAGCTACCAGGTAAGAGATGCTTTAACATACTCTTGTGTGTGCGTGTGCCTGCATGTCATGCGTGTGCAAGAGAGAGAGAAATTAACAGAAGGAGAGAAAGAGAGAGAATAAACTAGCAAAGTCTTATTGCTTTCAAGTCTTGTCTTGTTTTGTTCAAACAGAGAGGAGGCCTTTCAGAGTGGTTGCTGGGTGTCTCGGGATGCTGTGTTTTATACTGCTGGCTGTGAACATAGCTCAGGCTGTGCACTGTGAGTATTCCATGTCAGTAAACTACCACACCACTCAACAGGGAGTTTGTTCAGTTGCCTATAGCTGTGACGTCTATAAAAGCCGAAATGGTCAAGAGCTGCATGCACATCAAAAAATGAATATCTGATGAATGAAAGTTTTATGATTTATGATGACTTTTATGATGACTTTTTTCCAGATATGCAAAACAAAGACTTCACAGGTAAGATGAGACATGACTTTGCATTGTATTAAATGTTGTGACATTTTGAATATCTGACACATGTTTGAACCTACACATACAGATATGCAAAACCAAAAAATGCTACTGCAAAAGAATCTCACAGGTAAGAGCAATGAGCATATCATTTCAGCCATCCTTTCAGCTATAGGTGTGGAAAAGTACGTTGGCTGATTTTCTTCTTGCTTTAACAGACAGTATTAAGAAACTAACATCCTGCCAAGCAGAAAAGTTTTCCTCAGTTCAACCACCATATGGTAAATATTGAACATTTCTCATAATATTTATGCAATTAATAAAGTGATATATCCTCTCAATGTAAATGATGACGTGATCACTTATGAGACATTTTAAAAATAGTTTTCTGTGTATAATATAAAAATACAATCATTGCAAATTTCAGATTTTATATTTAAACTTTTCACCTAACCCTCTTTAAAGGAAAAACATGTGCCAAATGTGAATCAGGCTGGGAGTCTCATGGAGGAAACTGTTACTTGTTCTCCACACTCAAACTCAATTGGGAGCTGAGCAGAGATTCGTGCAAATACAAAGGAGTAGAGTTGGTTAAAATAGACAGTAATTTGGAACAGGTAAGTTTGGATCAACAATTTAGAACTGTACATTATACTGTTGTGAGTGTTGTCCTACATAACAATTTTATATTCAGACATTCCTACAAGAAAAGGTTAAGGGAAAAATGTCTGAAGCTGAAGACATGTTCTGGATTGGACTGACCGATTCAAAGGAAGAGGGCAATGGGTTTGGTCAGATGGCTCCCCACTGGATCAAAATGCAAAGTATGACTGTTTTTCTACACATTGCAGATGTTTTGTCATTACAAACATTGATCTCATCTCATTCATGAAATGTGCTTCCTTGATCAGATATTAATAATTTGCAAATCTCTCAGATTCTGGAGCACCGGAGAACCTGATAACTGGAACGGAAACAGTGGAGAACGTCCTGAAGGTGAAGACTGTGCAAGAATGGGGGAGAAGGGTGGTTCTTCAAACCTAACTTGGTTTGACACATTCTGTGACAATCCACACAAATACATTTGTGAGAAACCAGCAGACCATGGCACAGTTCAGAATACATGCATCTAATTCACAATTCATACAAGCAGCTTACTTGACTTTTTAAGACACTGTACAAAAATACTGTACTGTACATATAGTGTATCATCAGCATTTTTACGAGTGCAAATATGTGTGCTTAACACAACAAAAAACAAACAGAAGACAAATAATTTTATGTAAAGAACATAGGCCAATAGCACTTATTCATGTCAATGCAGTTTAGTTTGTCAATATGTAACATAACATTTTGTCATTTTAATAATGATTATGATCACGAAAGAAAGCTAACAAGGAAAGAAACTTGTTTTGAGGAACAATCCATTATTGCACATACAGTACTCTATCCCCAAATGACCCAGTAGGGTCATTTGGGGATAGATGATGAGCTGATGTATTTGTTGTATTATTTATCTGGTGACAAATGTTCTGAGAAGTAATAGCAAATGAACCAAGAAGTAAAGAAAGAGTAAGTTCCCTTGCAATGTGTCTGAAAGACGTTTAAAACCATGAGCTCATAAAAAAAAAAATCTAATTTGATCGTGGTCTGTTGTGTCTCTAGTTACTGTGTCTGTTGCTAATATTTTTAAAGTTATTTTTTAAACTGTGCATAACCTGCTTAGTTGTTTAACCCATGAGGACTTGCGGCTGATGCTACAATATGTCTTGACTGAATCCACATAATAAAACTTTGCATAAAAACATATGTGCTACAGGGTTGTATTTTCAAGTAGATTTTACCCTGCAGACATCCTTGGAGAAAATATTTCCGACCAACAGAAAACAACTGATTTTATAGATATGGAACATTGCCCTACATTCACCATGTAAACAGTGTCTCTCTTTAAATCTAAATAGTTACATTCTAAAAGACGCTATTACCCTACTGCACTGAATGGAACATGACATTGAATGAATGAATGAATGAAATTTTTATTAACAGAGATGAGAGTTACAGTACAAGTCAAGTACACACTGCTACAAAACTGATAACAGCTTGGAGAATTACAGTACAATTCAAGTACAACTACATCAAATCTGAAAAACTGATTGGACACACTAGTTAAGCATACACTTGTTTACAATAGTGGCCAACTTGTTCATTTCATTGAGGCATTCAAATACCGTACATACAAAACAACTACTTCAGTAAAATCAGAAGCAGCAAATCATGGAGGCAAAATCATAGTGGGGGCAAAAAAGGGAAAAGAGAAATGTACAATGAGGAGAGGCGGGGTGGGTGGGGGGATTTTATAATTATACATTTTAGTTTTACAGAGGCCAGTTTAGAATTGCAGCCATCTGTAGGTGCCCTTTGAGAGCGGTTTTGAAGGAGTCAAGGGATTCACATGCCTTTATGACTGTTGGTAGGGCATTCCACATTTTGGTGGCATATGAGCGGAAGGAATTAAGTCCCTTGTTTGTGCCAAATCTGGGTTGGACATGGTTAGTAGCACTCCCTCTGGTGTTGTGGGAGTGTACCTCATTGACATTAAGGAAGTATTTGGATAGGTACAAGGGTATTTTGGTAGAGTATCGTATCTTGTGGACCAAGCCCATTGCGAGATGTTGTACTCTGTCGTCAACCCTAAGCCAACCCAAACTGTCAAAGTGGGCAGGGGTGAGGTGGGTTCGGGGTGTGAGGCCAAGTAGTAGTCTGACAAGTTTGTTTTGGGAGGTCTGTAGCTTTGTTTTTAAGGTTTTTGAGGTGCTGTGGTACCAAGAGGTGCAGGCATAGTCAAAGTAACCTTGTACCAGGGCTCCAGTTATGGTCTTCAGAGTGTCTTTGTTGACCAGTGAGGAGATCCTGTATAGGAATCTAGTTCTTTGGTTGACCTTTTTGATTACGTTGGTGGCCATTTTATCACCGGAAAGATTTGCCTCCAGGATGGAACCCAGGTAGGTAATTTCTTCTTTCCGGGTGATAATGTTGTCCCCCACTTTGACAGTGAAGCCATTTGCCTTACTGAGCTTAGCATTTGTACCAAAGAGTATGGATTCAGTTTTACCAAGGTGTAGTGATAGTTTGTTATCGGCGAGCCAGTTGCAGATTCTACTGAGTTCGGAGCTGAGGACTTTTTCGACCTGCTGTTTGTCCTTGTGCGAGACCAGCAGTGCTGAGTCATCGGCAAACAAGAACAATTTGCAGTCACAGGCTGATGTCATGTCGTTCACATATAGAAGGAACAGTAGAGGCCCTAGTATGCTCCCATTACATTTTGTAATTGCATTAATGCTTATGGTAAAGAAAGAAAGCTAACAAAGAAAGGAACTTGTTTTGAGGAACAATCCATTATTGCTCATAGTTTCCATGTGAGCTGATGTATTTTCTATTTTACAGCGGTACTTATGTGGTCACTTCAAATGTGCTGAGAAGTGATAACAAATGTGTGAATCAAGAAGTAAAGAAAGAGGAAGTTCCCTGGAAGGTTAAGGTGTCTGTGAAAGAATTCTAAAAGCAACAAGTCATGGAAATTCAAAGTTCATGGTTTCTTGTGTAACTTATTATGTCTGTTGCTGATATTTTAAAACTTGTTGGTAGCCTGCATATTTCTACTTGAGTGTAGATTATTGCATCTTCAGCCAACTCCAGAACCAGTGTGGTTAGATAGTATTCAACACAATGAACATGAACAGTGTTTACACTAATGGTTTAGTGTTCAACTATTCAACTGTTACCGTAGTCTAGAAAGTCAAAGCCAAATCAAATACATACAACTCTTTGGTTTAAAGCCAATACATCTGTGTCATTTTCTCTGTCTCAGAGAAACTGTACTAATCCTATGAGCTATAGAAGTTTTGTGACAACCATAGACCAAATGTATTTTTTGGATCATTATGTTTGACTCATTCTATTCAGGTGGGTACAATATCTTAGATGACCCCAAATAGTTTAGACATAGAAGTGACACTGGGTCGCAGTCATCTATCTGATACACAAAACGTTTCATGAAGCTGCTACTTAAGATACTGTTGGTGGTAAGATACAGGGTCCTTGAGTCAGATCTTTCAGGTACAACAGGAGAGACAGCAAGATCATTTTGTGATTGCAACAGTTGGTCGCAACCGTTATAAAATGATTATAAAATACTTTCGACTGTGAAAACAGTCAAAAGTTTTACTACCGGTCGGGTCCCAAAAAGATTTTGCGGCAGTTGGAAAATAACATAAATTAATTGTGACTGGTGGGCAAAATGATTTGTCCCCTCCTGCTCAACAGAGCGAGGTGGTAGAGTATCTGCTATCTGTGTGCTGGTTATGGAGGGTTGGTCCACAGGCTTACATCTCAGGGCTGTATTTTTGACCCAGCCCAGACACTGGAATCAACACAGGCAAAAACATAGTGTACATGTGTTCATATTCTTTGTGTCATTTTGATAAAACAACAAAACAAAATGTAGCACCCAGCCATGAGCCAGCGACAACAGCCCCGCCAATCGGGCTCAGCCCTATTGGCGCGACTGGTTGTGCGTTGGACTGGCAAGTGGGAGTCCCGGGTTCGATCCCCGCTTCTGCGTAATACTACAAAAACAAAACAAAAACATCACACATCTGCATTCAAACAACGATTTCAGAATCAATAATAAGCTCCATTCAATCATTTACCATTTCTCCCATCTTTTTTTGGTATAGGTAATTCTGAAAGTCAATTTCTCCATGGTGTCCTTGTTTTTTAGTAATGACATTTAACATTTCTTGTTTTTGCTGATGTTCTTAAAACTGGACAGTAGTGTATTGTGTAATATGTGTGCTATCATAGTTGGAAAACTGCCTGCTTCTGTTTTCTGAGGATATTTAAAGGATATTTTAACCACAGCGTCAAGCAAAGAAGAAGTCAGTAAATGGCTATGGCTAGGCGTCCTGAAAACATTGAGGTCCAAGATGAAGACCACGATGATACAAACTACGAGAACGTAACTAACGTACAAGTATCTGAAGACGGACACTACGAGCATCTTAATCTGCAACATGATGCAGTCTATGGAGATCTTTGGACCAAGAACAAGCTGCCAGGTAAGAGATGTTTTTACATACTCTTGTGTGAGTATGTATGCCATGTGTGCGCAACAGAGAGAGAAACAGAGGGAGAAGATAGAAATAAACTAGCAAAGACTAGAATCTCTTTCAAGTCTTATTTTGTTTTTGTTCAAACAGAGAGAAGGCCTTTCAGAGTGGTTGCTGGGTGTCTCGGGATGCTGTGTTTTATACTGCTGGCTGTGAACATAGCTCAGGCTGTGCACTGTGAGTATTCCATGTCACTAAACTACAACACCACTCAACAGGGAGTTTGTTGCCACATCAAAAATGCAAATTGCAAATTTTCGACTTTTAATTGTTAAGAGAATATCTGCAATTAAATTAAATGTTGTGATATTTTTAATATCTGACACGTTTTTAACTCACCCATACAGATACCAGTATACAAAACCAAAACATGCTACTGCAAAAGAATCTCACAGGTAGGTTTTCTTGCCCACAGTGTGGGACAGTTCAACCACCAAATGGCAAATACTGACATTTTCTCATGCAATTAATAAAGTGATACTTCCTCTCGATGTAAATGACCACATGTATAACCACATATCATGAGGTTATACCATACGTGTCAGTGATGTGATCACTTGAGAGACAACATTTTAAATTTAGAAGTATTAAAGAAGTAATCTTTCTCCCTAGTTTTCTGTGTATAGTAAAAAAAAATCATACACTGATCGCAAATGTCAGATTTTAGAATCATTTCTTGAAGTGTTAAACTTTCCACCTAACCCTCTTTAAAGGAAAAACATGTACCAAACCATGTGCATCAGGCTGGGAGTCTGATAGAGGAAGGTGTTACTTCTTCTCCACAAACAAACTCAATTGGGAGCTGAGCAGAAATGATTGCAAACAAAAAGGAGCAGAGTTGGTTAAAATAGAGAGTAATCTGGAACAGGTAAGTTGGAATCAACGATTTAGAACTGTGCATTTTACTGTTGTGTTGTCCTACAGGTTACATCCCCATTTTCTTACAGCAATAGTTGATACACTGGGCTAACATTCACAATATTATTTTCAGAGTTTCCTACAAGAAAAGGTTAAGGAAAAAATGGCTGTACAACAAGACATGTTTTGGATTGGACTGACCGATTCAAAGGAAGAGGGCAAATGGGTTTGGTCAGATGGCTCCCCACTGGATCATTATGCAAGGTTTTCCTGTTTTTGTTTTGTCATTAATGCTAACATTGATCTAATCTCATTAAATCATTGCTTGATATTAATAACTGATATTAATAATTTGCTAATCTCTCATAGCTTCTGGAGTGCTGGACAACCTGATAACTGGAAAGGAAACATTGATACTGGAGCACATCCTGATGGTGAAGACTGTGCAAGAATGGGTTTGGGTTCTTCAGACTGGACTTGGTTTGACCAATTCTGTGGCAATCCACACAAATACATTTGTGAGAAACAAGCATAGTGTGGCAGACTCCAGAATACATACATACTGTATATCTAATGCACAATTCATATGAGCAGTCTACTTAACTTTTGAAGACATTATACAAATACTGTATCAATATGCTGTACTGTAGGCTACTTGGGAGCAACATCTCAAACACAGGAGATGTTGAGAAAGATGTCCACAACAGAATTGGCAAAGCTGCAGGAGTGTTCCAACGGCTCCGGAACATCTGGTCGTCTAATACCATCTCTTCGACCACCAAGCTGCGCCTCTATATGTCAGTGGTCATCCCAACAGTGACTTACGCCTGTGAGACATGGATGAAGACAGCCAGCATCACCAACAAGCTGGATGTCTTCCACCGACGCTGTCTCAGGTCCATATTAAAGATCTCATGGAGAGACCACATCACCAACGAGGAGGTGATGAGGAGGGCAGGAGTAGCTGCACTGTCAGACATCGTCTCGGAAAGGAGAAGGAGAATGACTGGACACGTACTCCGACTGCCAAGGGAGAGACCGGCAAGCGTGGCGATGGACTGGATGCCAGAAGGTGGAAAGAGGAAGAGAGGGAGGCCGAAGAAGACGTGGAGACAGACAGCCAAGGAGGACCTTAGAGAGATGGGTGTCAGCTGGCATGGAGCAAGAAGGGTCGCCAGGGACCGGAGCAAATGGAGGAGCCTCGTCGCCCAGTGTTCCAATAGGAACGGGAGGAACTAAGTCTAAGTAAGTAAGGCTACATACTGTACTGTATCGTGTATCATCAACATTGCACAAACAGACTTGCACAAATTTATTTAAACAAAAACAAGATGTTCCTTCATATGTGTTTATTATCAGAGACTAGTTGTAAATCTACAACGCTCCCATTTTCACATTATACTTTTCCAATACATTTATGAGTGTATAACTGTCTGGGTTTCTTCAGCTTCTCCTCGCGGTATAAGA
Source organism: Benthosema pterotum (assembly GCA_039105355.1). Taxonomy (NCBI): domain Eukaryota; kingdom Metazoa; phylum Chordata; class Actinopteri; order Myctophiformes; family Myctophidae; genus Benthosema; species Benthosema pterotum. The sequence continues at coordinate 13,219,821 of CM076970.1, forward strand.
TAAATGATTTCTTGAGAATTTTTAATAAATTATTTCTTGTGAATTTTACTTTCACATATGTAAATGTAATGGAAGTCAACGGGCTGAAAACTCATCTAAATTACAATTTAGGGTTTTCTGTAAATACATACTTTTTGTATCTTTTATATTTATCGTATGTAAAAGCAAATGAGAAAAAAAAGAGAAACTATTACCGGTATATATAACAGGAGACAGCTCATTTTATGCCATGGACATAGGCCAATAGCACTTTTTCCATGTCAGGCAGCTTAGTTTGTCAATATGAAACATAACTTTTTGTAATTTTAATAATGCTTAAGGAAAGCAAGCTATCAGGGAAAGAAACTTGTTTTGAGGAACAATACATTATTGCGCATACTGTATCTTGTGTCTGATGAGCTCCTGTATTTGTTATATTTTTATAATTCATGTGACTTCAAATGTTCTGAGAAGTGATAGCAAATGAACCAAGAAGTAAAGAAAGAGGAAGTTCACTGGAATGTTTAGAAGCATAAACTCATCATTTTTTTGAGGATCAATTATTGCACATATTGTACATCCAAAGTTAATGTAGTTTCCATGTGATAAGCTGATCTGTATTTGCTATTTTTTACTTATGCGGTCACTTGTGCCACAAAGTGATAGCAAATGTGTGAACCAAGGAGTAAAGAAAGAGGAAGTTCCCTTTAACATTAAGATGGCTGTGAAACAGCTATCTTAAACATTAATCTCAGTCGTAAAAATAACCCGCAACAACAAGTTATTATTTTAAGATGGTTTTCTTTTTATTTAAAAAGCATATGCATTACAAAATTCTACTCCGACAACATGAGTCTCTGACAACAGAAGGAAGGATTATACAGTAGGCTACAGATAGATAGCTTTAATGAACCATTAGAGGGTAGCACTTCCACACATTTTCAAAGTTCAACTATCAGAAACAAGCCCATGGTTTCAAATAGGCAACACATAGCGGCTCTGGGAGGAATCAACAGGGTGTCTATGAATCAACATTCAAATCATTCATGACTCTTCATGTAATGCTATTTATGATTAACATTCAATCATGACCCATCAAGCTCTACGTCTTCAATGGCACCAAGTCGGCTAAATGCAGAAAAATATTGGACCCACTTTTTTATGAGCAGCTCATCATGTTCACAATTAACATGCTTTGCATTGAACCCAAATTTGATTAAACCTCCAGTCGCCTTAACAATTTGGTACCACAGGAAGAGAGATACACAATGTACAGTAAAAGGGAAATCTCACCTCAAAAATAAAGTATGCATTTCCAGCAGAATATTTTTTTTTAGCCCAGAAAACTCCACAGACAAAATGCAGGTTGTGGACACTCCGGGTTCGTACGTGTGCTAAGGTTATGTACGCGTGTTTAAAAACTGGTTCCTACATAGAACGGACAGGAAAGCCAACCTTGAACAAGTGTGGAAAATGACCAGCCCTAGAAAAAACAAATAAAACAAATGCCGTACAAAAAAAAAACAACAACGACGATGTGACAACGAAACTCTTCATATCTCTCAGTTCATTCCGAATCCTCGTCCTCGGGGATAAAGAGCGGGTCGTCGGGGCTCCTCTGCGACGCCTCCTCCTCGGCCTCTGCCTCTCCGGAGCGCAGGCGCAGCATCTCCCGGACGGTGAGGATGCGCGTGAGCATGGCCTGCATGGTGTCGTCGTCCAGAGGCGTGGTGGAGAACCACAGGGGGCTGGTGGGCACGCAGCTGCGCTCCGGGAGGAGGTAGAACATGTTGGCGCGCTGCTTCACCGACTCGGAGCTGGATGGAGGAGGAAGTGGAGGAAAAAGGACGTTAGGGTTTGAGGTTGCGTCTTGCGTCGCATCTGTCCGTGGGAAGGGACCCGGGAACAGAGGTGTCCATCCGAACTGTTGTTTGTCTTCCTCTCAGGGCTAAAGGTTTGGTCATCAACAAAGAGGTCTTCTGGGCATGCTACTGTACGTTCCATAGCACTAACTGGATATCTGTTAGGCCGGTCGATGCCAAACTTTGCACCAGTGTTGCCAACTGCCAAAATCCAAACTGCACTAGTGGCACTTCCAAACTGCACTACAATGCACTAGAGCAGTGGTTTTCAAACCATTTTCATACCAGGGCCCACTATTTATTCTACATTTTAGTCACGGAAAACCACCATTTGATGTTGAGTTTAATGTCTCGGACTAATTTAGGAGAAATAACTGGCAAAACGTTGGTAAAAATATGGTAAAAAGTTACAGATTTATAAGGGTCCATTTGGTTACCAATGGTGCTTTCTAGGAAGGAAGGAGGTCTCTATCATACAGGGTTCCTACAGGTTTCTTAAAGTAAAATTTAAGTCTTTTTAAGACCTTTTTTAAGGCCATTTATATAAAACGTAATACCCATTTCACGGCCATCTTCAATAAGCGACGTTTTATATATTTTTCACAACTAGCACTAGTCACCCTTACAAGATGATTCGATACGTATCGATTTACATGGTCTCTACAAGATTCAGAAACGATTTATTTTATATACAGAACGATACAATTCGATTCAGTAGAATTTCGATACAATTTCGATTTGTTGGAATTTAGTACAATACGATTCGATACAGTGCGATCTGACGCATTAAAAACCCTAGGTAATTAGGGTTAGGCTACATAGGGTTTCTTTTTTATTATCTACTACAGTCCTAATAAGCCCCAGGAAATTATAAGGGGAACATGAAAAACAACTATGTGTTTGGACTTTGAGGTGGTGCAGGTCTGTCTGAGTATTCAGGAGTGCTTTGACAGGTCTGCCTGCTGTGACACAACTTGCAACTACACTAGTATACATTCATTATTAAAGGAAGCCAAATGACTAGACCAGTGGTTTTCAACCTCATTCATACCAAGGCCCACTATTTATTCAGAATTTCAGCCACGGACCACCAATTGATGACATTTTAGCCCCACAGACCACACAACTAAGATTTCATTTAGTTTTGTCCCCAATTCCAGACTGGATCTCAGAGAAAACAACACATTGAAATACAGATCAAAATGTCCATTAATCTTCTACATTCTTTAGTTGTGTAGACTTGGGATAATTCACATGAATATTTTAACTCTTGAGTGTAAACAATGAAACGCGGGTCCATTTGGTTTCATGTTTACACTCTCAAAGAGTTACATCTGGTTAACCAACTTTCCATCATTTAGCCTGGGGACCTCCTGGAATCCTTTCAGGGACCACTGGTGGTCCCCGGACCTTTCAACATGTGGACCCCTGCCATAGACGCGAGCTGCTCAACGCAGCTATGGCTAGGCTACGCTAGCTAGTCTCGATACAGACAAGTTGAGACAACACCACCACCACCACCGGCACAACCGGCACCACCACCATCCCGTGTATCACGTTGTCCCGTGGATGGAAAATACGATTTAAAAGGCTATGGACGTGAATGGAAGCATAGATGTGTGCAACTATCCAATAAAGTTGTGTAAAGCTGTCGGTCCCGAGAGCTCCGCTCAGATGATCATCTGTTGCGCTGTGGTGTCCGAGGCGTAGAGTATAGAGAATTGCGACATTGAGGGGACAGAAAACAGCCCGGTCACGTGGTTCATGTACTCGCGTGAGCTCAAAACTCCAGCTGTCCATATTTTTGTTGTCCTCATTCCGTAGAGGTCTATGTAGAAGCGAATCCAATGGACTGGCCCCATGAAATGAACGGAGTTTGCGTAACTCTAAGACCTTGAATACTACGTCACACAGACACTTGCACTGAACGTAGATGATCTACAAGCAATATGCCCCATTGCAATGCATGGCTATATGAGCTTGTATATCTGTGGTGGTTTTGCGCAGCTGATGGAATCATCGATTCATCTCTTTAGGGTCGAAAATTTAAGACCTAGATATAAAAATTTAAGACCTTTTTAAGTCTTTTTAAGGTATTATTTTCAAATTCGTAAATTCAATGCTTTTAAGACTTTTTAATATCCCGCGGGAACCCTGATCATAGGAGGAAAAATTGTGGAAAAATGAGGGTTTTATCTCTGGTGCCTGTCAACCAATTTTGCGCCAAATCACCAGCAAAAAAGCACTAGGTTTTCCACCAGGGGTTTTTCACTAATTTTGGCACTAGAGGGGTCTGAAAAAACGCTAAATATAGATGAATATAAAGAATAGAATATAAAGCTAAAAATGGATGATAAATATAGATCTCTAGATGGCAACGATGAACCTCTGCCCAGAATTTTTTAGAATGGCTTGTCATAGCGCCACCAGGAGGTTGATCTTTGTAAAGCACATTATTTCATTATTGCTCCTGAGGATTCAGGAAAAAATCCTCAAATCACCATCAAAGGCATGAGAATGAATGGACAGCAGGGCACTTTTTCTAGTTCAAAATCGGTTCACAACCAATTACGGTTCACAAAGATTATAATTTTGAACGCAAATCTAATTTAATTCACTGTGACAAGAGTAGGGAACAATGTTGCTGGCTCAGAAGATGTCGACACGCCAGTTGCAACTCAGGCTTTTTGAGTGGCGGTCAGAGTGCCTGAGAGTTTACCGGTGGTCATGTGTCCTGTCACGGCGTCCATTCCAATAGAATAGACTCTTATCTATATCTGCCGTGTTTTATTCTTACTGCTGCTGCAGCTGAATTTCTTCCCAGGGATCAATAAGGGTTTAGCTTATCTAAAGCAACACATTGAACTCATTGACACACCAACGTGCACTAGTGTCAGATAAACGCTATAGTTGCTCTATAAGTAGTATCTGTAAGGTTAATAAATCCAAAACGAGGGAAAGGTCTAATGTGCACGGCCGATGGAGAGGGTAAAAGCAGACGTACCACTTGGAGAGGTAGAACTCGTAGAGTCGGACTGGACAGCGGAGAGGGTTGGCCCTGTTCTCCGCCATCTCCAGCGTCACCTCGCTCTCCTTGGTCTCGTCCTCCTTGCGTCTCTTAGCAGCAGGAGCGCCGTCACCATCTGAGAGGACACACAGAGACCATGTTGATCAGGACCAGGGCTGGATCTAGGCATGGGGGGGCAATGCCCCCCTAAATGCCCAGACTGCCCCACCAAACGCGATGGCATGCAAAACAACCCAAGATATTTCAGTGCTTATATTTAAAATGATTTGAAGCACTACTACTGCTACTAACTAACTACAGTTGTGGCACCACTAAACCAACAGCATTTCATCACTGACAGACCTTTAGCTTTATGCATGCTGTGTGTCTGTTGCAACTTCAACAACAACTGATGTTATTGTTAATGCTTTACTTGACTAATAAAAGTCCTGTAACTGAAAATGGTATGGGTGCGACTTCATCACCCGTGTCGCACCACGGGCGATGAAGTCGCCCCATACCATCAGATAATTCTGGTGATTCTTGACATGGAAAAGACCTAGAAGACATAGGAAAAAAAGTTTTCTGAAAACTGTCATGACTTAATACATTTCTTGTAATCTGATTTCAGTTCATTTTGCAGAAGTTAGAGGATTGGCGGAAGTGCCGCAAGCGCCAGAGATACTTCTGACTTGATGCTCCCAACGACACTTCCACCGATAGGGTCTCTATTACCAACAAGGGAAAACTTCCATACCTATTGGGAGAAATACAACAATGCGCAAACACAGCAGCAAGATTTGTGCACTGTTGCGATATAGGAAGATTGCCCAATGGAATTCAACCACCCTAAGGACTACGATCTGTACTATCCAGACTTTCCCATGTAAACAGAGCTGCTACATTTAAACAGATAGTAAATCTGTTTGTCCTATTCTTATTCTGCATGATCTGTCTTGAAGTAGCAATAAAAAATGTTAGTCTATTAAAAAAGAAAAACAGAAAAGAGTTAGTTATAGGTAAGAGCAAGTTATATGCACTGTTATAATTTGTTATAACCTGTTATAAAACAATGCAATGTAGCATAACGCCATCTACAAAAATCTGTACCCCCCTCCAACTGTATATATTTGTCCCCATTTTCAACTGTTTTTATTGTATTGTTTCATGACTCTTGCTTTGGCAATGTAAACGTCTGTTTTCTCATGCCAATAAAGCTCCTTTGAATTGAAAATTGCATGTGCAACCAAACACATGCAGTTTTCGTTATTTTCGGTCGTTCCAAGTAAGTCAATTTTAAGTCAGGTTTAGCGAAACCTGATGCGTGGTTCCGTGGGACACTGCGGTTCGAGGGTCATACCTCCGTCTGCTGCTGCTGCGCTGGTGGAAGACGCGTCTACCAGCTCGGCGGCCAGCGGCGGGTAGAAGCGCAGCAGGCTGGTGTTGGAGTTCTTGGGGTCGGTGCGGGTGCAGCGCATGAGGTGGGCGAAGGACAGCTGGCGGTTCTGCTCCACCGTGGTGAAGCCAAAGTGCTTGCAGCAGAAGAACAGCAGGGTGTTGAGGAGGACGGTGGGAGAGTAGGCGCCCAGCTGCTTGCACTCCCACAGGTACTCCTCCTCCACGCGGGAATGGATGTAGCCTGGGAGAGGAGGAGGGGGGAGACGTCAGACCCTAATCAGACCGTTACAATGACCCCGTTCAACAATCAGTGTCGTGTTAGATTTTACATTATAATATACCGTAATATACTTCTGTATTGTAGCAACATATGTACAGATTTAAAAGTCCCTTTATTGCCATCAGGGCCCAGTATTTAATTAGCTTTTGAGCCACAGACCACTATTTGACGATATTTTCACCCCACAAACCCAAACATTTAAGCAGGCAACTCTGGAGGCAAACTGTGAACTTGTCTTCCAAGGTTAACCTGTAATGCTGTTTACATACCAGAAGGAGTGCAATAGATGACAAAATTTCAGATTTCTTACCATTAGCGGTTACTGTGGGTGTGAAATCCTTCAGCAACCTTGAGATCTCCATGGCAAACTTGCTGTACACAATGTCAGTGAATATGTTCTCGACGCGGCCATTCTCAAAGAGGTGCTAGGCAAAGACGAAAGGGTCAATAGGTTGACAGTAACAAGTACACGCACTAATAATTACATGTTTGTACACAGCAAGGTCCCCGTCTGAGTTTAAACACTACAACCCCTAGCATCCACTGACAATCTCCTATCTACAAGTTTGAGATGTTAATGTGCTGGGAGCTTGTAGATCTACTATCAGCAAAGAGACTCTGTGTCGAAGGGGGGAAGCAAGGAGCAAACCGTAGAGTAGTGTAGCTTACCAATTATAGGGTTTTTTATATTATAGGGTTTGTTTGCACAAATTTAGGGCATGCACGTTTGTCTTCTTTGTGGTATCTAACAGCATGTGCACGCTTGCATAGCATAGCAGTGGTGTTATGTTTTTTCTGTACCTGTACACAACTGAACTGATAATATTCAAATCATCCGTCAGTGCTGATGAATAGCACCAACATGACCGCCTAGTGATTGCCTATGAATAGGACCCAACTTACATGCTGTATGCAGAGACAGAGGTAGTAGAGGCTGTCGGGTGAGTAGCGTTCTCCGTTTGGTCGCCGCACCTCAGAGATGAAGTGGCAGAGACCGAAGGCCAGCTCCACCGTGGTGCAGCCCAGAATGTCTTCCTTCGGCTCAATGTTAAAGGCTGAGATCGAGACAAAACAAAAACAAATGAGACTTTGGTTATTGGGCATGAAACCTAACAGAGACAATCCTGTTTAGTTCTATATCCTGTGCACACACACCTCTCTAGGAGGGGCGGGACGGGTGGCTAAACGGTCACGACCCGTGGCCCCAACCGTCACAACAGTTAGGTTTAGGCATAGGTTTTACTGAGCCAAAAAGGTTGGGGGAATTACTAGCATATACTATTGTATATACTGTATTTATATACTGTATTAAAAAAAAAACCCTCACATCTGCCTCGGGTCCTCTCTGGTTTAGACGGTTTCTCCCGTCGCTGGATCCAATACCTCCAGGCATCGATGCCATATTTGCCTTCCAGTTTGGGAGGTTCGATGATGACAGCAGGTTCCTCTTCCTCTTCCTCATCGATATAGCGACGCGACCTTCGAGCCTGCAGGAGAGCAGCATGGAGGCAAGGACATGAGGAATTACTTGTTTAGTGTTATAAAGTGGTAAACAAATCAGCTCCTGAAACATTAATAGTCACACATGCTTGGATTTTCCTGCATTTTCCCCACAAAGCCGGCATGCTTCGTGAAATGTTGACTAAAACCAAGCAGGAAAAACGTTTGTCGACTGCCTTTTTTTACCGATGAAAACGCAATAAACATGATGACTAAAATTATATTGACAATTTTGTCAACAAATACAAACTACAAATAAATGTTAGGGAGAGACTAGTGGAGTAGAACTAAAGTCCTTTTATTCCTTGCTGCTTGTTGAAAATAGTCAATCTACAAGCTTTTTTGTGTGTGGTTGTAGATTAGCCATTTTCAGCTGTTAACCCATTGTGTCTGAACGCGTTTTGGTGTTTTATCTGTTGAAAAATAGCAGATCTACAAGCTCATATCGCGCCACCGAGTGGCGCGATATGAGCTTGTAGTTCTGCTATTTTTGAAGATTTGTGAAAAGCATCAGAAACTAGAATCTGATCAGGACACAATGGGTTAAAACCCACACTAGCGCCGTGTTACCTTGGCCTTGGCTCTAGCCCGTCTGGGAGCTTGGCGTCTAGTCGGGGCAGTGCTGGGTTTGGGCATCTCCTCCTCCTGCTGCAGCTCCTGTTGGCGTTTCAACTGTGCTGCCAACTGTGCCGATATCAGCTCCAGAGTTTCTAGGAAAGATAGCAGTTTCAATGTTAGACACAGTTTTTCCCACACTGGCAGCAAAATGACTGTACCATCAGGGCTTGTCACTAACACTTGCCCGCTTGCCCGGGGCAAGTAAAAAAAAAAAGGTGGGGTAAGTGAAGACTGCTACCTGGTTGCCCGATTGGGCAAGTGTGCAACTTAGTGCACTATAACACAACACAAGATAAATTTGTCTTGAAGACAGTCATTGCACTCTGCCTCTGTGTCTTTCCCTGCTTTCTAGATATCCACAATTCCAGGCTGGATTTGGGAAACAAAACAGGCAAATTAACATACACATCAAAATGACCTAATCTTCTACATTCTCTAGTTGTGTAGACCTGGGCTAATTAAGATGATGAATTTTAACTCTTGAGAGTGTAAAAATGAAACCAAATGGACCCGCAAGGGTCCATTTGGTTTCATTTTTACGTTCTCAAGAGTTACATCTGCAAAATTTACAATATATTTTTGGGGGGCAAGTGACCATGACCTGAGGGCAAGTAGAACCTGACTTGCACTTGCCCGATGGGCAAGTGCCTCCAGGACCTTAGTGTCAACCCCTGACCATGCTGCAACTAATAGATTTAAGGACACTAAAAACTTACACACTAAAAACATGACCTCAGACCTCATGACCTCAGAGTACTAATACATATATCCATTTTATTGTATTGAATTAAATCACAGCATATTCCTCAGACAGGCTGTGTAGGGGCTTTTATGACAGAAATCTCACTGACATAACATTTGAAAAACAACTGGGGAAATTAACACTCCCAGTGCCAGCCCTTTTTCATATTTTTTGAGGTAGCCAGTGCCAGCGATTTTCATCAAAAAGTCATATTTCATATTTCGGTCCATGTTTCCCCACGGACAAGTTAGTTGGCGGACACACACTTCCGGTTCCGGTTTGGTCCGTCCCTTATTATGGTCTATCAATGGAATATGCGGTCGCTGCACGCTGCTGTTAGCATGGGGATCGTATCAAACCGGCGCCGGTAAGTAACGTTGAAAGGCGTAGCTCAACGGCAGCGGCATCAGTCGTTACTGTATTTCATAATGATAACGGGAGACGTAGATCTATTTCAACGGCACGAAATCTGTTAAGGTAGCCTTCAATTTCCATTTAAGTGAAGAATGGAATGCTTGCTTTGACACTCAGTAGAAATGTACCAACTCAAACTCATGGAGAGAATCTGGGTAGAAATGCCTACGAAGGGTTTTTTCCACCCCAAAAGAGAAGACACTTTGCCAGAGATGATGCAATTGTTGACATTCGCCCGTCACTTCAGTGAACACTTTCAATTGCTCATTTAACACAATTCTTTGGGCATGTTTAAACCGTAATTTTAAACAAAACTGAAAATAAGTAATGACTTGCTTATGTCACCCCAAGAAAACATATGATGGGTCTTCAAATCTTTCCCACCACAAGTGATCAATTCGAACCACGAGTTGAGTCCGTAACACTTATTAACACGGCTACAAATAGTAAGTAAATAAATTGCACAATAAGTCACAGTGTGTTAACTAAAGGCCCTGCTTGTTAACTTCCAGAGATGAGTGACAGGTAATTACAGCAGAAGCACTGCATAATAATTGCAAAATGACTTACTTTGCATGCACAGTCACGCACACCAAAAACAAAACTGGACACACTAACAAACAAGAACTCACACATGCTGCTCTAATCAACAGCTGAACTTGCAGGTGAGTTACGTCACATGTCCCCATAGATAGGACAATCACAGGAAGTCAAGGTCGAGGCACAGCATGCTGCCACTCAAAGTGACTACTGGCCAATCACAGAGGGTCTTTCACCGGTGACTTGTCAGAATCTAGGGTGCACTCTATTTGCCTTTGAGTATCAAAATGCACCCAGGATTCCGACGAGTCCCAAGACTGGCTGTGATTGGACCAGTGTGCTGTGCCTCCCCATACTGGTGCTCAATATGACAGACCTCCATGAGATTACATGTGGCTCCAATGAACTGCAGTGGCGCGTGAGGTATTTAAGTTTCTATATCTATGCTACGATGATCACAGTTTTTTATTATTCATATCAATAATATAAGGGGTTGCAAATACCAAGACTGTATTTTAAAAGAAGTTAATTTATAAGTTGATTTAACCAGCCTCCATTAGAACCATTTGTCTGATGATGCAAGAAAAAAAAAGACCCATTATGTTATTGATACGATTTGAATCAAAGGCGGTGGTCATTATTCAAGAAATTATTTTGAAAAATACATACCCAAACACAGGAATTCAAGTTAAATAACGCTTGGGGGTCCTGCTAGCTGGGACTTAATTTTTCTGGTGTTTATTTTTTTATTTTTAAAATGATGTTTAGCTTAAATAGCAGCAAGTTCCAAAGCCTGGCTATGTTAATTGGAAATAACATATTATATGTAGAAAACTATCGGCTGATTGCAATGTAAATTTGTATGTATCTCCCAAATCATCTGTTAGTTAACTTCCGATGTCACTGTTGACCCCTAGTGGTTGGTCTTGGGGAGGCTGCTATGCAGGCATTTTGTTTCACTATTCTTTTGACTAACTACAGCATCATATGTGTTGTTTTTGGTTTTCGAGAGCCACAGCGAACACACTTTTCTTTTTCTTCCCCACACAATTTTGTAACATTTTTTTCCACCCAGCGCCAATTACTAATGTTATCTAGGGGAGTGTTTCCTCATGTTTCCTTTAGTGCATGAGGAGGGGAGTTTCCCTGGTTGGACGCAGCGCATGGAAGGTTATTCCAACCAGATCCTATCCCGTCCATTAGGTGCTCCGGTTGGGAAGAACATGCAAACTCGGGTATGGGCACTGATGACATGGAGGTGGAGACACGCCACCAGCACCCACAGCGTCGCTAGCGGGAATCAAACCCAGGATCATCTAGCTATGAGGCGATAGCACTTACCACTGTGCTCCCAACACACTAATGTTCTTGTATTCTGCCAAATAGAACAGGAAGGTCTCCAATAGCCCTGTTGTTGCATCAGTGGCGTTTCTAAGCAATTTGGAGGCCCAGGCCCAGGTCGCCCCGGTGATGACGTGGAGATGCCTGGGGCGCCCCCAGGCAACTGCCTAGACTGCCTAATGGTAAAAACACCCGTGTTGCATAGAACGAAGCTGAGCTCATTGCAGACAGATTCAAACCTTGGCATCAACATAGAAAATGAAAACGACCTCAGTCTCTCACCAGCTGGGAAGTCAGCTTCTACATCCAGGACAGGAGGCGGAGTAGGGGGTGGGGGTGACTGCGGTGGCTCTGGTTCCTCGGGCACGCTCATGGGCATGTCTGTGCTCCTCTCCTGGGCGCGTGGCGTCCGATTAGACGCCGCGAGGTTGGGATCGTCCCAGATGTTGAGCAAGGTCTCAAAGTCGTCGGTGTCCAAATCGTCGCTGTAATTACTAGCTTGAGTGTCTACAAAAACAAAAAGAGCACGCAACTCAACGTCTCTTTCAGGAACCGCAAAGAAATGTCAGTGATAAACAGGAGCACAAGTTCAGCGGTTCTCAACCTGTGGGACATGAGTTTACATAGACCTATGTACATGCATAAACATCCCACATCCCTAAACCTTGCTTAACGACTATATCTGGTATATATGAACAGTTTACTCCCACGGACGACATGGATGTATTTTTGCTTGTCGAACAGTTTGACAAGTTGTGTTTTAATTGTTTTATCCCCATTTTTGGTCTGTTTTATGGAGGTGTGCGCGGATGACGTCACTTCTTGAAAGGACCAGTCCCTCCTTAGGGCAAAGGCTGCAGGGAAAATGAGTTTCATTGAAGTGAACTGGGGTGCACAGAATGCAGGGCGCCGCCATGACACATCCATGTTGCATGGCATTGAACCGGTTGTTGTTTCGGTTGCTCAATAATAAGCCGTAGGACGATTTTCTGGGGGATTTTCATGGATTTGACATGGATCAATGGAGCAAATATTTATGCATGCTCCAAAGGTAAGCAAATAACTGGTTTACAGATCGCTATTTAGGGATTAAAGGTGTTAAATGTATTGTAACTGGTCGATTTGTACGGTAGGGTTACAACTAGGCCTGTAAATATCTTCCTAACCTAAATCCCTTAGTCCAGGGGTTTTCAACAGGTAGTCTGGGGACCACCAGTGGTACCTGAGAAGATTCCAGGTGGTCCCCAGGCTAAATTTTGGAAAGTTGGTTAACCAGATGCAACTCTTTGAGAGTGTAAACATGAAACCAAATGCACCGTTGCGGGTCCAATTGGTTTCATGTTTACACTCTCAAGAGTTAAAATATTCATCATGTGAATTAGCCCCAGGTCTACACAACTAGAGAATGTAGAAGATTAATGGTCATTTTGATCTGTGTGTTTGACTGTTTTGAAATCCAGCCTGGAATTTTGGAACAAACAACAAAATAAATCTTAAATTTTGGGGTCTGTGGTGCTAAAATGTCCTCAAATGATGGTACACAGTTCAAATGCCGAATAAACAGTGGGCCTGGAATTAAAAAGGTTGAAAACCACTGCCTTGGTCCATACTACTTTTTGATTAACTACGATAATCCAAAGTGCAGTGATTCGATGAGTTGGACATTGTGTCGTTTCTTCTCACCATCAGGGATGTAAGCGCCATGCTGCTTCTTCTCTTTCCTCTCCTTCTCCACTCCTCCATCCTTGTCCTGCTCTGCCACCATCTCAGCCATGAGGATGAGGTCTGCCTCCAGGGGGTCCGAGGGGATCTTGTCCTTGATCTCTCGTATGGTCTTCACAAGGCGCTCAGCGTTGGCCGTGGCCACGGGGAGGAACATGGGCACAGGCACCTGGGGGTGCATCACAATACTTAGCACAAGATCTTTGACAAAACACTAGTTATACTCACAGCCATTGGCTACGATCGTCAGCACGAATCCCTTTATAGTTCTATTGTTGGAACGGGTAATAAAGCTAATTCCTGTTGGCATCAACGTCGATTAACTAGCTGCTTTCAATATCACAGGATCACACATCTTGTCAATAAACATCCAACCTATCCGTTTCTTTCGATCGCCTGCATCTCCTATTCCTTATTCCAAACGGCATTTCTGGTCAAAACAGCGTGTATTCCACGGCTCAAAGCAGTCACACAAAGTGACTCTATGAATACCACCTTCTTAAATGTAAAACTACAGGGTAATCAAGGATGAGCCACATACTGTGCTGATGTAAAATGTCTAATTTCTGGTCTGGAAATGTGGCTCAATAAAATAAAAGCTCAACATTCATTAAGACTAGCAGTATCAAACCACAATTATTCAATAAATGCTGGTGATAACAACAATTAACCCCTCTGTAGTAGGCCCAGTAGTTACAGATGTTAACCACAGCAGGCCACACCTTTTGACAATATCATTATAGGAGGAAGAATCTAGAAGCATATGCCGCTTTTAACTGGTTACTCTGGATAAAATCCATTTCAATACATCAAAACGCGTTTTGGTGTTCTAAGCATTATGTTTTAACTATTGAAAAATAGCAGATCTACAAGCTCATAGCGCGCCACCGAGTGGCGCGCTATGAGCTTGTATCTCTGCTATTTTTGAAAAATCATGAAAACGTGGTGCAAATCTTTGAATATTATGTTATTCAGAAACTAGAAATCTAGACATGACACAATGTGTTAAATTATTAGGATACATACTGGCATTGGCAGGGCCACAGGTTGTGGGGTGTACTGGCTGTACATGTTCATAGGCACAGGGAGGAACACAGGCACCGGCACTGGTAGGACTAACACCTTGGGGTAGGCATCAGCTGGGGAAAAATGGACAGAGGAAAGAAGTGCATGTTGAGACTATGGAGATGGGGAAAGTGTGTGTGTGTGTAATGTATACAAGGGAAACTTGAAAGTTATGCATGTAACTGTGGTTCTATGAATCCCGAATGACCAGAGGTGGTGCTTTAAGCACTGCGCATACGTAAAAGGACACATTCAGTGTTTAAAGCACCACCTCTGGTGGTCATGGAACACTGTTGAATAAAAAAAAAAAAGCATAGTTAGGGCTACTTACTGAAAATTGTGAGAAAGACGCAAATGTATTCATGGACGTGTCTACTATTACCTCTCAATTTGTTCCAAACTAACCTGCTTGGCTTCCATTGCTATAGCTGTTTTTAACTCAATGACTCAGGAGTTTTTCAGCCCATATAGTCTAAACTTAGTCTAAACTGGAGCCCCAACCACTTCGGATGATGGCCCTGCCGTAATTCAAATTACTGTCGAACAACCAGACGCCATCATAGAGCAGACTGGTGGACAAATGAATGTTACTTGTATTCTTCTTACTTGTCTGTGCCTCAGCGTTAACAGTATTGACTTTGCAGGTTATTCCTTTATTCTGGACCATGGGTCTACAGAGGAGGGCTTTGTTCTTCAGTATTTTGGTGGGAGGGAGAGGAGCGGGTCGCACCGGATCTGTCTGAGTACTGATCTGAGGGACGAGAGAAAGACAAGGAACAAGATCATTCATTTTTATCCTTTACTTATATACTGCAGAGAGAGACAGTGAAATGGAACAGTAAAAACAATGTTTGTGGGTGAAACTCGTAGGCTTTATTCATGAAACTTACAGGATGTCCAATTGTCTTTGTTAGGGATTGAGTGCCAAGGCTTGTAGACTGGTATTGAGGGACGTGGCCTGCAGACATGAGGACAGAGCATTAAAGAAAGAGTAAAATCATGCCGTCTGATTACAAGCAGTCGAGGATGGGATGTTCCAAAACAAAACAAAGTTTTGACCAATCATCAAGGACACAGCAGCAGCAATTTATGGCATGATATTAAAACATTTCTCAGAAAAATCTCTCAGCAAAATCAGTAGCACATAAGCAGTTAGTTTGATACACAGTAAATGCTGCATAGTAGTGCGTTGCCTGTGAAGGATACTGCTGTATGTGATGCAACAGTGCAGACTGCGTTTTACAGAGGGTGACAGCCTTACGTATTTCTCGGAAGTGAGTTATTCATCTAGGGGACCCGGCAAATACCGGCGATAGCAGACAAACAAGCTACACTCGAAAAGTGTGCGGAGCATTAGGAACACCGCCCGAAAATACCAACCAACATTACACAAGACCTTACATTACGATTACGAATAAGAAATGACATCAGAATGCTTTGCATCACTCAGAGTCGCTGCTGTTCTCCCGCTGTTAAAAATAATTATATATAATGTTACAATGATACAGGTTCAAGGAGAAAACGAACATACCCGTGGGGCGTGCACCGCTCTGAGTCTGCATCACATTGTGGCAGTGCTGTAGCAGACATTGCAAGTCACAGAAGTACTTGACCTCTCCTGAAATGGTCAAGCACTCTTTCAGCTTCCCCTGACGACTGCACAAGTGACACTTGGCAACCTGATGGACAGGACACACATTAGAGTAGAGGGTTATGGTCAACATATTATTAATCAACCTTTAAAGGGCAAGACCACTTTTTAAACAGCAAAATTATCAGGATGTTAACATTTTTATGAAAAAATAAAACATGATGTTTTTTTGTGATACTTTATAGTGTCTGAACCAACTTCATTCGTGGTTGGAACACATTTAGAATTATACAGTATATAAAAAGTGGTCTTACCCTTTAAAAACAAACAGAAAGACACACTATATAGATGAAAAGATTGGAGCGATGAGGATTTCAGCCTTCTTACCCCATAGAACAGCAAGACAAACTGAGACCTGCATTCTTCAGAGCAGAACTCCTCAGATTTGCCTCCGTAGAAGGACGTCATCACGTTCCTAGTGGTGGACAAGCAGTAGGCACAGCAGCGGCAGTGGATCCCCCAGACCTTGGCCAGGTCATGGTTATAAAGCAGCTTACAGCCTGGGTTATGGTAAGAGAGCCACGTGTAAAGGTTTAGCACGCACACATTCTGGTTGGATGCAGTTAGTGGGGTGTACATTAAGTGGCCCTTGCATTATCTATTCTATGGGCACTCCCCAAACCTGTTTAGGCACACACAGGGAAAAGTGGAACTAAGAACGCGTGTGGTCGCCTATGTCTATGTATACTTATTTTTATTGAGCAATAAATACACAAAGAAACCAATGACCATTCAATCCCTCTTTGTACCTTCACTGCAGAATTGGCAGTCCTTATTGTTGATCCTCTTCACTTCTCGGATGATCTTGGGGATTTTGCAATATTCGCACAGGCCGGCCACACATTTGATCCGTTGATACTCTTGAGAACACATCAGGCTACACAGAAACACCACCTTGTCCTGTGGATAACAACGTACTAACTTCACAAACTTGTAGAGAGCCAGCGAGAGCAATCCTTGACCATGACGGTCGTCACGACGGTTTTATATCCCGCTCTGACCGTTTTGCTTGCTGTTTTGCATAACAGTCACGGCCGTTTTGGATAACAGCCGCAACCGTTTTGGCATAAGAGTCAACCACTTCCCTTATTAAACCTAACCCTAAACATAACCTGAGTAAAACCAATATGATTGTGAACACAATGATAGGATCCAAGGTCTTTCCAAGTTATTTACTGTATCTCTAGTGTTATTTTATTTTATTATTTTATTTTTTGAGCATTTGTGTTGGTGCAAGACTGTAATGCCATTGTTGTATCATAATTAGTCATGGAAATTTGAAACGGATACCTTGAGGTGGAAGACGTGAGGTTTGTGCCTGATGACCTTGTGACACTGGAAACACGGCAATTTCATAGCCAGCTGAGTAGGAGGCACATTCTTGGGCTGGGGAACGTTTGTGGATGGTTGGACACTATTAGGTTGAACGGAATTGGGGAACACTTTCATAGGCTGGGCAGGGGAAAAGTTTGTTGAAGAGACTTTAGCCAAAGACGCTCCGTTTCCCACGTTCTTGATCTTATTGAACTTGTCCTAAGGGAGAGAGAAGAAAAGAAAAATGAAAATACATGTTTTGTTTCCCTTTATGGCTCGTAAAGGTGCAAAAGCAAGCAAGAACAAGACAGTAAAGTACCCTTTCGGATGCATTCCATTTCCACCCACTCCTCTCTCATTTTGAATTTTCTCTTCACGACACTAAGCAAAGCACAGAATTGTATAAAGTAATTAGGTAAATCTCATCTCACCTGGTAGGTCATGACGCAGTTTAGAGTGCAGAAGTTTCTGATGGATGCATCAGACATGGCTAGGTGGTAGGTTGGTGTTGTGACCTTGCCGCAGTTGTCACATGGATATTGAACACCTGTTGGAAGAAACGTTATTTTGCTTTGCGTTTGCTAATGTGCATGTGCAACTATCATCAGACTGTAAGGGAAGAAAGATGGATCACTCTTCTTCAGTTTAGTTACACTAACACTGGAAAAAACATTGATTAGGTGGGAAACACCTAATCAATGATTAGTGATCATCAATGACTAAATTAGTTGACAGATTATCCATTCAATTACAATGAATCAATTAATCGTTGCATCGTCCCCACAGTATTCCTAGTGTTTTGTTATTCTTCTGGTGAATACAAATAAATAATTATGCGCACATACCTGATGTGCTGACGACCTTGATCTTGTAGGCCATGACACAATTGCTATTGCAGAAGAGGGCTGGCTTGCCCTCGTTGTCTTCACCGTCAAGCATGTCTGACATCGTCCGGAATGTATTGCACATGATGCATGCACAGGGGGTCTTGATTCTCTGAAATGAGTTCAAATAATAATATCCATCACGCCTGTGTGAACTGAGTGGTGCAGGCCTGTTCAACAACAACAGGCCTGGCTGGCTGCCGTTAATAGTTCTACTGCCCCAGACAGATAAACATAGGATGTCATTGGAAGAGTTAGGCACCGCTCAAAGGTCTGAGAAGGAGAATACACACCACAAGAGTCTTCTATTAGGGTTGCTGTCTAATCTACAACAGCATTAACATTGCATGTTTGTGACAGCTGATTTGCTCAGACACATAAGGCGTAAATTCTACATTCATTGTCAACAATAGCATTTAATGTTCGTGTTAGGTTAACAGTCTACACCAGGGATTTTCAACCAGTGGTCCGGGGACCAGCAGTGGTCCTTGAGACCAGGTGTTCCCCAGATCCGTATGTTTGACTGCTTTGTTTTCTCCGAAATCCAGCCTGGTATTGTGGCTAAAAGCAAAAGACATCTTCAGTTTTGGGGTCTGCAGGGCTAAAATGTCATCAAACGGTGGTCCGTGGCTGAAATTCTGAATAAATAGTGGGCCGTGGTATGAAAAAGGTTGAAAACGCCTGGTTTAAGGGATTTTGGATCACATAATGGAACTTTGGTTTGGCAAACACAGAAAACTTTACCTTTTTAAACATAGCCAGGCATTCAGCTTTGCAGATGGTTTTGGATCCATCCTCCAGCTTCAGGGTAATGGGGTTGTTGAGGCAGAAGCTGCCACAGTTGGCACAGTTAGCCAGGTTCAGATTGTTGATGACACGGAAGCGGACGAAGCAGACGTCGGTGCAGATCTTGTGGGCGAGACCGTTGTGCAACACCTCATGTTTACACTGCAGAGGAGACAAAAGAACGTGTTGGGGACCGGGGATGCCTTATCCACCACATGTAAATAAAATATACAAGTCACAGTGAAATAAATAAAGGGGGGGGGGGGGTATTTAACAAGTGTCCTTACAACGGCGTAATTCTTGCACACACTGCAGAGCGACGTTTGTGTTGGGGGCGGCTGACTGGTAATCATACCACCACCAAGGTTTTTGTTGACCAGGACCCTGTTGAATGTGGAAAGGCAAAGATCGCTGCAGAACTCCTTTGTAGTGCCTTTTTCATCCACGGGAGAAAGGATCCTATCCTGAGGGCGCTCTATAATCCTGAGAGAAGAGGAAGGGAAGCACAAGTCAGTTTGTTTACTGTGGTGTACTCATTCCACTTCCCACATTCACACACACACCAGTGGTGCCAACCACTGGAGGCAAGGTGGGGTTCAGTGTCTTGCCCAAGGACACTTTGACATGTAGACAGGAGGAGCCGGGATTCGAACCGCCGACCATTGGATCATTAGCCGACCTGCTCTACCTCCTGAGCCACAGCCGCCCACAAGTGAAGGAGCTCAGCCAAACAAATCACCACATTAGGTGGTACACACAAAACTAGGCATAGCAGGGGCTCGCCTCGCACCCCTCAAACAAAAGACCAATATAATCTGTGAGAATTGTGAATGGCCTATGATGAAGTGTTTACATAATTTATTTATGTATTAGTGTGGTTGCCGTAGGCAAACACAGGATTGTAATCCTGGGAGTTTGTTATTTTTCTTAGTAACCTAATAGTTTATTTCATGTCCCAGTCCCTTTTATGCCCATATTAGGGGCGGTCGGAAGTCGATGGGGGAAAATTTAATGTACTATTAATTTAATGATTAATTAATAATTGGTTAATTTGAAAATGGCTTTGTTAGTCTCTTCCCAATATTATGGTCAATGACCATGTGAAAAGTCAGAGTTACTGACGCAGTCAGTGAGGAGCTACGGCGGTTTCAGACATTCATTCAGACATTTCCTTACAGTATGGATTTATGTGTATTGGCAGCAACACCTGCTGGCAATTCATCCCTGACTCTCAACACTGTACTCACTTGAAGCAGCAGTGGCAGCGACCGGTAGTGGGCTTAGGGCCAGTAGTTGCAGAAAGACAGGTTGTGGAGCAGAAGAGATCGGGACAGCCTTTCCTCTGATATGCCGTCTGCCCTTTCATCAGGGTCTTCTTGCAGTGGTTGCATGTAACACGGTATAACTCTGAGATGGAGACTGGGGCCTGGCCGGAGCCGTCCTTGGGACCTGGGCGTGCATTTGTGCGCGTTGCGTTTGAAGCCGGTGCGGGTGTGGAGTCAGGTTTGCTGGTATTTCCACCCACAGAGAAAACGGAGCTGATCTTCAATTCCTATTGAGGACAAGCAAAGACCAAGATGGCAAAATGAATGCTAGCTCTCTTGCGAGCCCATACATTTCCCATATTTTAGTCTTTGACAGATTAGCAGAAAAGCTAGGCTCGCTCCAATTAGGCTCAATAGTAACGAAATAATTTATAAAAAATCCTCTGTTGTGAATCTGTGCAAATGAATGAGATCCAAAGACAGCTTAAGGTGTCTTCTTTAAGGGAAAACATAATGAGTTGATGATGTGTTTTAGTTTTTTAAAATACATTTAAGAAAACAGCCTGTATTTTCACATCTCATTGTTTCCAGGGCTTATTCAGAGATAAAAGCATTTAAAGTTATATAATTTGTCAATTATAGTTGTAAAGTGTGTGAGGTGTTTTCTGGGTTTTGTAGTGCAATCACCACTCAAAGGACATAGTGCAGTGGATTAATGAGCTTGTTAATAAAACAAAACCTAAAACAACTTTTGGAGTGATAAGCAGACAACAGAATAATCAATCTCTCCAAAAGTCATGGTAAATCTGTTAAGGAGTTAATCTAAAAATAAAAGTACACTGAATTGCAGTTCTTTTAAGTAAATGAATCCTCCACGTTGGCTCCAACGTGGTCTGAGACATGCCAGCCGGTGATGACATCATCTATTCTACAGTATGTCAATCACCGATATTATCTTACAGTATCTGACGTATACCTAAAGTTACTTTTCATCTGCCGACAAAAATGCAGTTCATGTCATGCTTTTTAGTTGACCGTGTCCGACTATATTCATTCAGTGTGTGTTCCAACTAACTGACCTCTGCAGCGTCAGGCTCATCTTTGAGCGCTGTGGATGAGTTCAGAGCACGCTCGTACTCTTCATCCATGGGCTCATCCTTCACCTTCACCAGCACTTCTGGTGACATGGGCGGCTTTACTTCGCCAGCGTCGGGTTTGGCTGCATCAGGGTCAAGAGATTTCTGGCCTGTATCCGGACTCTGCTGGGAAAGAAAAGACCAGTGAAGTCCAGCAAATGTCATTTCTATCTGCACTTGCAACATTTAATTTACACACACATTTCTGTGTGTGTAAGTATACTATACAAGTATTCAACTCGGATGCCAATAGACCCTACACAACACTACATTCATATATCTGTAGTTCCCTTTCCAGAAGGTGGCATAACATTCCTGTTCTGGGTCACCATAGCTTCATTTGATTTGGCTCAGTAGCAAATTTGAACTGGAAACACGCACCACAGGTTCAAATCTCACCAATCAAATGAAACTATAGAAGAACTGTCACAGAACATCACCTTCTAGAAAAGGAAACTACAGTTATTTGGTCTATTTGCCCACCCCTGCCTTATTAAGTATATACTCACTTTTTCTTCAGCTTTTGGTTCTGATTTACTGTCCACTTGTGCTTCAATTAATGATTTGCTATCGTCTCCTGTAGGAAAAATAGAAACATGTACTTAAATGAACATGAAAAAAGAAAGAAAGTAAAGGGGCTGGATAGTGAATATGGCTCATTAAACAGGTGTGTGTGTGTGTGTGCGTGTGTGTCTGGGAGTGTGCTTATTGAGAGTGTCTTTGTGATTGTCTAGGTGGTACCCAGGAGCTGATTGCTTCCGCCTCATTGGCCACACATCAACACCACCCCCATCTTAGGTAGGAAAACACAGAGCCTTGGGCCTGATTGACATTGGCAACAAAATCTAACATGAATCAGATCTGTGTCACTTCAAGACGGAAATCTGACTCATTAAAAAAAAATGATTCCAATCTGGATGTGTGCCGAATCTGATTTGGTTGCCAGTGTACATCAGGCCTTAGAATAGACAGAGTTATGCGATTAATGGGGCACAGTACAGCCCGGTCACGTGGTTAGACACGTGGTTAGTCACGTGGTTCAGGGAGAGCCTGATAGTGACTACTGGAGTCTAATCCATTTCTGCCTGCTTCCCAATAGCATCCAGCTACAATGTCGCAGTGCACCCCGCATCACAAGAATGTCAGTTCTTAACAGGTTGTGAATGAGGTGTTATTGGAGAAACTAAAGAGCTAAAGACTTTCGTACATTCATGCTGCGCCTCAGATGCGTAGCTTTATCCATTATGTTGTTTTTACATGGTCAGGTCCTGTTTTTGCAAATGTTGTAACTGCACTCCACCAAACCAAATTCCTAACATGTTTCTAGTCATGGCAATAAAGACTTCTGATTCCGATACTAGTCTAGCATGATAGTAACCACACCTCCCCTATGACATAGTGCATTGTAAATAAGCTTTGGAACAAATATTTTTCCGGCCCATTGTGTCTTTGGAGCAAACTGCATGTACATATTTTCATGTACCGTAAATATGAAAAAAAAAAGCATTGTAATTCAGGGGTGCCGTGGATCAAAACCATGACATTGTGTGCACTCCTACCGGATGTTGTTGTGCCTTCGCCGGGCACCTTGTCATCCTCTGACTGATCCCTCTTCACAGGGGCTGGTGACACTGTGGGTTTCTCATCACTATCTGGCTTGTCAAGATCTGCAGCCTTGTCAAGACCTGAAAAAGGCAATAGGAAAACTATTTGGGGCACTGCATCTTGACAAACCGAGAGTTTTACAGCGCTGTCAATTACAGGTTTGTCTTACCCGTATTCACGATCGACAACTCGGAGGAACTACCGCCGTCCTGTTCTTCTACCGCCATCTGAGCCTCTTGTTCTACCTCGTCCACCGTCCCCATGTCCATCATCTCGTCCAGATTGTTGGCGGTCTCGGTATTGCTGGAGCCACTGGCGGAGGGATCAGTCATTTTAGAGCCAATAGATTCCACGCTAGCAATGGTGACTTTGGGTTCAGTCTCGTTATCGTCCGTCTCCATTGCAGTCACTGAACTGTTCTGTGTGTCGCTGTCACCCCCCTTTTCAACAGGAGTGTCCTGATCCATGTCTGTGTTATCATCATCCTTCTTTTCAACAGGAGTGTCCTCCTGCATATCTGCGTTGTCCCCCCTGTTTGCTTTCTCGAGGCCATCGCCCTCTTTGTCAGCTTTTGATTCATCGACATGCTCTTTTGCACCCTTTAATTCTTTTGCGTCCTGTATTTTACACTCGCCGTGGCTAGCTGGTGAATCTTTGCACGAGGATTCGAGCATGAAGCTCGTCTCCATCCTGATCAAAGAGTCCTCTGAGGTAGCGGAAGTGAAACAACTGTCAATCTCGGATTGTTTAACTCTTCCTTCTTCGTGTGTTGCTTTGTCAGTTGCCGGAGAGGCCGAGTTTATACCATCCGAATCACCAACAATGTCTCCTGCTGGTGCAGCTGGACTTTTAGGAGCATGCGGAGAACCGCTCCTTGCTCTGTCCGCCCCGTGTTCCGATCCCTGTTGTGATTCTTTTAGAGGCAGAGGGTCAACGGAAGAACTGCCATTTTTGTCTGAATACCCAGGTGAATGTCCAGCGTGAGGCGAATGTCCACGGTCTCCTGACATGGACGTTCCAGTCTTCTGAGGGCCGTCCACAGGTTCTCCCCTCGCCTCCTCCTCTGCCTGCATAGAACAAAGCATCAAATGTCACTGGCTATTACTATTATTTAAATGCTTAATATGCAAATAATCATTATTATGACTACCCAATGATTAGGTAATAATTGTGATTAAAACTTATCTAGGTATTTGATTGATTTAGTAGGGTTTAATTATTATTAGATTAGATTCTACTCAGAATAATGTTTGACACAGTTGAATAGATGATTAACAAAAGCCTGGGTCTTCCTTCAGGCTGATTCATAGTCCAGTTTTCGGTGACTACTTACAACTACAACACGATGCAGTGGTCACTGCTCACACAACACATTGTACCGGTGGTCACCGCTTTACAGAAAACTGGACTATGAATAGGCCGTCATAGACGTCATGTGAAGTTTTGATAGACAAACTATGTGACGTAGATCCCTTTAAAGCACATACTACCCTCTCTAACTGTATGTATTCTCCCCATTTTCACCACTTGCTTTGCCAATGTCAACATATGTTTTCTCATGCCGGTACAGTCCTTTGATGATACAGAACACTAGGTCTGTACCTCCGTCAAGCCTGGTTGCCATTACGCTCAGTAGAGTGCCATCCGGTCGAGAGTGCGGCTAGGCCAAAACTGTATCCGGGTAAATTCCTCGCGCAGGTGTGCGGGGAATTTACCCGGATACAGTTTTGGCCTGCTCCGACTCTAGACCGGATGGCACTCCGTACTAAACGGAATGGCACAGGCCATGTTCGAATGGATGGATGGAAAGTGGAGGTTGGAATCTACCTTATGCAGCCAAACACTTCCTGGTTGTGCTGGCAGTAAGGGATCCTTCCTGTCGGCAGACTCCCATTCACTTTGCATGTATTGGTTGTGAATTTGTATGAATAAAGTTCACTTCCTTAAACCACACTATTTCATTTGATAATACCATTTCCTAGTTCTTCATAGTTTGTATTATTTGTGGTGTGCTATTGACATGATCACATGAGTAAGAAATGTCTAAAATCTTCAGTTAAAACCGGGAGTTTTTCATGGATTTATCCATGTGTTGCCATATCCACTTTTTATAAGCAAGCCTTTTCAGTAAAGTTGCTTGAAAACAATGGTAGTTACTAGCTGCATGTTTTATTTAAGCCTGTTCCCTAATGTTGCTTAAACCTGTGATTCTCCTCAAACATTTTCATAAAGGATCCCATGTCCCTGGATCACAAACCCCAGATGAAAAACAAATCTCAAGTTCTTGTCTTAAAGAGCCTTAAAGAAAGTCTTAAAGAGTAATATAGTAGCTCATTTGGTTTTCATAGTCCAGGTCCAGGTATTTTCAATTGGTGTTCCATGGACCACTTGTGGTCCTGAAAGGTATTCAATTTTTTCTTCCATAGAACAGCACACTAAAGCTTTGTGCAATGTACAGTAAGCATGCCAACCTTGTCAGTTACTGAAAGTCTGATTGAGGATAAGAAAATCCACAGAAATGGGTGTTAGAATCTCAAGAAAGTTTGCCTGATTTTATCATAATTAGCCTACATCACTGTGGGAATAATAATGCCATATGTCTACACTATCATTAGGCTACTGTATATCGTTAGGTAGGCGCACTCTACTCAGAGTCCAACTTGTATTCTCAATGGCTGATGGGTGCAGATTCTTGCAGATCAATGTAGAGAGAAAATATCCGCACTCGCATATAGTTCATGAGTTTTCTTTTATTTCATTTCTCTATGAAACTCTGAAATGAAAAAAAAAAAAAAAAAAAAAAAAACTTGTGAACTATATGTGAGTGCGGATATTTTCTCTCTAGGTTGAATGAAGTAACAGAATGGATTTAGGGTAACTGTGGTGGTCCCCGTGTTGATTCTAAGTCAGGTTGGTGGTCCCTGGTTCACAATCAGTTGAAACCCCATGTCATAGACCATGGTTGCTTATTTCTCTCACACAATCTGGAACAATGCACTTGCTCCGGTGTTGCCAGATTGTGTGAGAGAGATAAGCAATCAGTCAATCATGAGCTATACATCTACTGTACATTACATACTATGCATTATACTCTAAGACTAAATATTGGCAGCTACTTGAGAATAGCAGATCTGAAAGCTCAAAGTGTACCACTGTGATCTGATAGATTTGATATTTTCCAAAATAATTCTTGTTGTAACGGCCCTCGAATAAAGAAGAACGGATGGTCTCAACGGGTGCTTTATTTTTCCATAAACACAGATCCTGAGCACCGTGAAAACTATAACAAACAAAAGGAGGAATAAATTACAATTAGATTTATACATTTCATAGTTTTCAACAATAAAATGCGTTAAATTCATACAATCATCATCAACAATAAAATGGTTAATTTATAGTTGGGATAATAATGATCAAACTATACATTTAAATACAAGACCAATAAGACAGGAAAACACACTGTAATCAAACACATCAACTTCAAACAAATGAAACCCAAAATTCAAGCAATTAAACAATTCTAACCTCAGTCCGCCATTCGAGGGACTAACAAACAAAGCCTCTGACAACACCGTCAAGGGAGTTCAAACAGGGAAGACAGCAATTAAGGTCGGCGCTGTAAACAGTATAAACAGTTCAGTCCACTGTGAACAAGACAAAATGTTTGATATAACAATCAATTGTGAGAATAACAAACAAACATACCGGGTAGCGCTGCAGTATTCAAACATGCTGCCCCTTCCGCCTCATTCAAAGTTCAGCTGACTGTGTGGTAAGCATGTGTGAAGCCAGAAAGATTAAGATCACTTCCTGAGGCGGAAGTGAAGCTTCAAAATAAGGCACTAGCAACCTACAGTGTAGTGAGTGTCAAAATAAAAGCCACCCAAGTTATACTTCAAACATAAAGAAAGTTGATTAGTTCAAATCACAAAAAAATGAAATAATGAAATGAAATAAACCCAAGTGTCACTGGCACTTACACTCCCCCCAATCATGTTATCCAGGCCAAGAAATACAAATTTCCATAACATGATTCATCTAAACATCAATCAGGTTAAGAGAACCAATTACTTAAGTGGCCTTTCGATGATAACATATTTAAGGGAAATATCTTACTTCGGATGGATTTTTTACACCCAGGACTTCCATATAAGTCTCCATTTCGGACCTGGCTGGTGACCTCTCTAGCACTTGGGGTTCCCTGCTCTCCCTGGGAGCTGATGGAGTGGACTTGTGCCGGCTCATCAGTCATTTCTACTACATCTGATTTATTGCCTGTGGACTCCAGTCTCTCTCTTGGTATGTCCTGGTTTGGTTTCTTAGCGGTCTGCTGAATCTGTATCTCCAGATCATTCTGGTTCAGACTTTGTTTTTGAATCTCCTGCTCCAGCCTCAACTTCAGGTTTGTCACTTCCTCTGAGAGCATATCCTTGTTTGCCTCCAGCTTATCAAGCATTTCCTGGGACTTCCTGTAGTCCCCATCCAATGTGCAATAGTCTTTCTGTAACTGCAGTAGCTCATCTTTCACATGCAGCCTGGAGCTACCCTCCTCCTGTAGGCTGCGCTCCGCCTCTCTCAAAGCCCTGGACTTCGCTTCCACGACGGCCTGGTAAGTCCTGTTTTCATCAGCTAGTTTGGCTTTCGTGGCCCGATGTTGTGCCTCCTCCAGTACCAGACCCTGCTGGATGGTCTTCAATTTCAACTTCAGATCAGTCTCCTGGTTGATTCTCTTGAGGTCAAGGTCAGCGAGTTTCATTTGCAATTCCATATTCTCAGCATGGGCAAGCGAGAGAGAACTCTTCACATCCTTTAACTCCCTTTCCAGACTTGAGATACGTCTCCATGCGTCAGTAATAGCCTCTGTTCCCAGGCTGTGGTCGTGCCTCTCAGCCAATACACAGTTTGCTTTAGCCTTTAACTCAGTCGAAAGCTTCCGGTCCCCATGTTGATCAAGAGGTGGATTTGAACCCACTATACTCCACCCCAGTACAGTTTTTTGAGCAAATGGGTCGTTGTCATCTCCAGTGACTATTTCGAGGGGTGCTAACGCCATTGGGCAGTCGTTTCCAATTAAAAGACCAACCTCACAGTCTTGTAGTGGAGGCACTTTGTTTGCAAGATGTTTTAGGTGAGGCCATCGTAAGGCAGTGTTCTTAGTGGGGATATATGACTTATTTACAGGGATCAGGTTGCGGGTGTAGGCATTATGTAATCGAATGTGCTTATCTGATTGCATACCTCTCACTTGCAGTCCTTTGACACTCTTACTTGCAGTGATTGTGTTGATGGCCGTCATGGTGCTGAGTTTCAACCGCACAGGTTGGGTGCTTACTTTTATTTCTTCAAGGAGGTCTTCTAAAACAAAGGTAGAGTCACTCTGTGTGTCAAGTATGGCATATGTCAAAATTTCTCTCTGTGGCTCCTCGGAAGATGACAGGAAGACGGGTACGATGCTTGAGGTAGCGGAAGCTTGTTGAAACAATGTGTGCGCCATGGCTGTATGGACTTCAGAATCTGTATGGTCGTCTGTGGAAGTGGACTGATTGGATGTTTCTCCCCCCGATCTATTTTCTCGGTCGACATGTAGGCAGGCCGGATGTTGTCGTTTACATACTCCACAGCTGTGTCTCTTCTGGCATTGCTTACTGACATGGCCCCTTTTTAGGCATCCGAAGCAGAGTTGATTATCAAAAATATATGCTTTCTTGTCTTCGAACGGTTTATTAACGAATGTAGGGCAGGTAGCAATGGTGTGTGCTCCCTGGTCACATATAGGGCAAGTGAATGATGGTTTGGAGTTGTAGTCATTCTGGGCGCTGGTGTGGAATACCTTGGCCTTTCGGGATGTTCTATCATCTATAGACCTCTGTTGTAATAGAAAGGGGGATGCAATAGGATTGCAAACTATGTTCGCTTCTGTTTGGATGTATTTAGCAAAACATGGGAAGTCTGGATATTCTCCATATTCATCTAGTTCCTTCACCACTACTCTGCTCCACCCACGGACAATCCACTCTGGCAGCTTTAGGAGAATTTTATGATTTTCCTCGCAGTCATTCAAAATAGATAGACCTTTTATATGTGGCATAGCCTCAACACAACTCTGCAGGAAGTCGGAAAATTCTCTGAGGGCGAAGGGATCCTTCGAGTCGATATTGGGCCACTTCATTAATTTATCACGGAAGGCCTTTTGCAAAATGAATGAGTTTCCATATCTTTCTTGTAGCACCCTCCAAGCTCCCTGATACGCATCCTCAGAGTTTCGATAAAAGAAGCCCTCAACGGCCCTAAGGGCTTCTCCAGCTAAATAGTGTTTCAAATAAAACATCTTTTCACTTGCAGGTATCGGCTGTCGGTCTATTAGTGCCATAAAAGACATCCTCCAGTCCACAAACTCCAAAGGCTCTCCAGAAAAAACTGTTGGCTCTGGGGTGGGAAGACGGTTTATACTGAGTGAGCTTATAAGTGATCGTGTGAGACTGTTTGTATCCAAGGCAGCTGATGTGTTAATGACTGGTTGTGAAGTTAATGGTTTCGAATTTGAAATTGTTTGACATGGGACGTTGGGGGGGATGACACATGGATTATTGGCCTGTTCGTATTCAACTTCAAGTTGTTTATAAACATTGACACGTGCTGCTGCCACTCGAATGTCCTTTTGTGCCTTGAGTTGCTGTAACTTTATCGTTTCTTCCTGTATCTTGGCTTGTACATTATGTATTTCCTGCAAAGCCATGGCCTTTTCTTGTTTGGCCGCAAGATCGGCTTCTGCGGCTGCTCTTGTCCGGGAGGCTTTGGAGGAGGCTTTGGAGGAAGCTTTGGAGGGCGCTTTGGAGGGGGCCTTGGAGAGAGCACTGGAATGGTGGCTGATGGTGGATTTTACTTCATCGTCGTTTGTTATGGAAGCAGGTGGGTACAATGCATAGGTTCCTCGGGACTGTGTGCGATTTTCCTCTTCATTTACTCCTGCATCCGAGAGAACGGTTTCTGTGTTTGTGTTTCCAAAGATGGAACCATATTCCTCCTTATTTAAGGTTATCCTGACCCGTGTCTTAGCAAGCTGTTCATTGAATGGTTGGTTAATAGTATCCAGGTGTTTATCCACAATTTCACATATGTCACTAGTGATTGTGACACAGGCATCCATTGTCTTCACAATGTCTGTATTAGGGGTGCAGTTACGTTGGATCACTTCATAACATTCACTGATTGCATTGTGTTGTTTATGAATGGTTTGTTTTATGTTGCGAAGGTCCTCCTCTGAACAAAATGATTTTAATGTCGTTCGAATCTTCTTTGCTGATTGGGCCCAGATGGTATAAGCCTTGAAAAATGCCTTTTCATGTTTCTTGACGTTCTCATCCTGCATCATCTGGCCTTTCTCTGTTTGGGTTTTTTGCCTGGTGCTGGTTCTGACCTGTTGCGCATTAGCTGATGTCTCTCCAGTTCTATTAGTGTCATCTACTTCTGGGATTGGGAGCTGCTGCACGTCGACTGCCGTCTCAGGGGTGGACATTTTTATGGGCTATTAGTGGTTGACACTTCAAAGTTAATTTTGTTCTCTCTGCGTTTAACATTCATGAGTACATGCACACGATAACTCAAATCTGCTCAACCAGCATGTGACCCAACCTTCCAACCACAAAGAAATAATTACAATCCAAAGTTTCAAACAATATTACACAAATGTCCCTTTAGTCATTCAGAAATACATGCAGCTTAATTCACAGGTTGAGACAATACCTTGGTCAGTAAAATTGAACCTCTAAATCCCTTCATAAGGAAAACTTTTCTAGTTTTCAAACCCACATTTTTTATTTATTTATTTATTTCATTTTTTTGTAGTTTTGTTTTATTTTATGGTTTTTGTGCATACGTTTGTACGTGTGTGTGTGTGTGTGTGTGTGTGTGTGTGTGTGTGTGTGTGTAGGTGTAGGTGTGTGTGTAGGTGTAGGTGTGTGTGTGTGTGTGTGCGTGGCACACACACACTTGTATTGTCCCTTTGCAGCCTTCAAGATCATTCAGTTCCAAGTATAGGTTACCTCTCAAGTATGATTTGCTGTGTAGTGTTGTGTGTGACAAACTTGATCATTAGCTGCTGACTTGGCGAGGGGAAGGGTGGCTACAGATGAGATGGGGTAACGTTGAGTTGTCTCCAGCGGTGAGTTTTCACTGTAACGGCCCTCGAATAAAGAAGAACGGATGGTCTCAACGGGTGCTTTATTTTTCCATAAACACAGATCCTGAGCACCGTGAAAACTATAACAAACAAAAGGAGGAATAAATTACAATTAGATTTATACATTTCATAGTTTTCAACAATAAAATGCGTTAAATTCATACAATCATCATCAACAATAAAATGGTTAATTTATAGTTGGGATAATAATGATCAAACTATACATTTAAATACAAGACCAATAAGACAGGAAAACACACTGTAATCAAACACATCAACTTCAAACAAATGAAACCCAAAATTCAAGCAATTAAACAATTCTAACCTCAGTCCGCCATTCGAGGGACTAACAAACAAAGCCTCTGACAACACCGTCAAGGGAGTTCAAACAGGGAAGACAGCAATTAAGGTCGGCGCTGTAAACAGTATAAACAGTTCAGTCCACTGTGAACAAGACAAAATGTTTGATATAACAATCAATTGTGAGAATAACAAACAAACATACCGGGTAGCGCTGCAGTATTCAAACATGCTGCCCCTTCCGCCTCATTCAAAGTTCAGCTGACTGTGTGGTAAGCATGTGTGAAGCCAGAAAGATTAAGATCACTTCCTGAGGCGGAAGTGAAGCTTCAAAATAAGGCACTAGCAACCTACAGTGTAGTGAGTGTCAAAATAAAAGCCACCCAAGTTATACTTCAAAAATAAGAAAGTTGATTAGTTCAAATCACAAAAAAAAATATGAAATAAACCCAAGTGTCACTGGCACTTACACTTGTTTTATACAGATGAAAAATAAAAACCTGGCTTGGCACAAAAAAATTACAGATGGGGATCTGTGTGCACAGATGCATGGAACATGGGGGCTCTTTGACTCATTGTTCATTTGAGCAGAATCACAGATATGGAACAAGCCTTAAAAATCTACCTAGTAAACTGTCATTACTTGCAAGCAGATTTACTGAAAAAGGTTGCTTATAAAAAGCGGACATGGCAACACTTGGAGAAATCCATGAAGTACTCATGATTTTAACTGAAGATTTTAGACATTTCTAACTCGTGTGATCATGTCAATAGCACACCACAAATAAAACAAACTATGAAGAACTAGGAAATGGTATTATCAAATGAAATAGTGTGGTTTAAGGAAGTGAACTTTATTCATACAAAATCACAACCAATACATGCACAGTGAATGGGAGTCTGCCGACAGGAAGGATCCCTTACTGCCAGCACAACCAGGAAGTGTTTGGCTGCATAAGGTAGATTGGCTTGGCAAGTTGGTACGGCTTTCAAGTGGAAATTTGGAATCTCTCCCTTGCATATTCGCAAAATGGAGTGTGGGGAAACGACTACAAAGTTTATGATGAATAACTTGGTCAGACACCCGATAATCATGTGTGCTCGCTCACAGCCAACCCACGCATGTCATATGCTCTCGGTATAAGTATGTGGTAGACTTTTAACTTGCTATAAAGTTGCAGACATGACAGACAGGCACGCAGTGTTGTGTTAAAACGTATCGTCCCCTTTCTCCAAACGAGCCAATGTGTTCTTTTCTTTGAAAACAAAAAGTTGTTCTACGCCCATTTCCTTTCAGATGTCCTGTTGAGCGTGGGTCTGTCAGGATCGGCTGTTTATTAGTTGTGAAATAAAGCCTAAACAAACAATGATGCTAACTAACAGCTAGCTGCATTCGCGGTGCGATGTAGCTTAACTTCAATGTAAACACCCGGGTGCCTTTAGAGTATAGACAGAGTTGCGCAAACTCCATTCACTTCACGGGGCAATTCCAAATGGCGGCTTTTCTTACACAGACCTCCACAGATATTGGGAGGGACAACAAATAGGGACAACCGGGAGCTACGGAATGCATTGGAGCCTATGGGGCTCGCGCGAGCGCATGGAACCACGTGACCAGGGTGTTTTCTTCCCCCCTCAACGTCGCAGCTCTTCCCACTGCATGGTTCTGTAAACACACCGCACTGGATGTTGCAGAGCTGCAGTGCCTGCAGACTAGTGCACCCTGAAAAGACAATGCTATGCTAAGGGTTGCATCATTACCTCTATTCGCGCTTCAGTCGTTTCCTCAGTCATGACTCGACTCAGCAGCGGATTATATATAATGTATTATTATATAATAATGCTGCTGGTAGACTCCGCAGACACCCCGCCGGGGGCTCTACTAGTGTGTATAATGCGTTAGCTCCCGCTAAGCTAACATTTAGCAGCACGCCCGTCCCTTTCTGACCAATAACACCAACCAGCGGCTGTTTATGAAAACTACCCCCGATCCTAATGATCCGTTTTGCAGGTATTGATTAAAAAAGAGGTTTTCTCTCTCTATTTTTTAAAGAGCCCTCTGGGCTGAACGCGTGCCGAAGATTCTCGCGCCAGTAAAACAGCCAGCCATTCATGGAGCCATTGGTGGAAGCAGAATGTTGACCATTTCCTGTTGGTTTGGTTGGTGCCGTGGAGTGTAGACGGAGTTACGAAAACTTCGTTCACTTCATGGGGCCTGTCCAATGGCGTCTCTTCTAGACTTCTATTGAGAATGGGGACAACAAACAGGGACAAGTCTTTCGTAGTAGTACAACATAAACATACAGAGACATTAGTTGTTACTTCAGTTGACATGTTGCACAATGCACACATGGCCTAAAATAGCTACATACATTTGCTCCGCACTCGTTGAAATCAATGTATTTCCAACCCCATTCAGGCTGCATGCAGTGCCCGAGCACTCCGTTTCTGACACCTCAATGTCGCAACTAATAAATAACGGTGGTTAGTGCGTTGCGCCACAAAGAGAGAACAGAGAAAGAAATAATGGTGGTTCATTAGCGGTCCGTGTATTTTACGGCCAACTGAATTCTCATTTCGTTATTGACTAACAGTATTCAGTTTAGGTTCTGTGTTCTGAATACTGTTTCTCAAAAACGGGAAATTGTTAATTAAAAATAGGAAAAAGGTTTATTTTTCTTAATACTGTTTAGAAATGTGTCCTTAAAACTTAGAAATAGGTTTTTAAAACGCCTATATGACCTAATTCCTTACTTTCTTCGGTGCGGTCGCCCTCAGAATGGTGATTTCAGTACCACCACGCTCCTGTACTGAATTCTGTTTTTTCTCTCGCTCAGAGCGTGGAGGCGTGGCGCGGAGCTCTTGATTGACAGCTCGGTTACTGCTGCAGTTACTACAAGGAGACACACGCGGCGCTGTTGGCGCTGTTGTACTAGCAGATAATATTATGGATTAGAGTAGACAATATTATTATACATTTATCCTTTATTATATTTAGATATATATTTACACTTTAGCGCTGCCGTAATTTTAAATAAATTAGCCCGCTTTTTGGTTGCATATTAACACAGCACTGTTATTACATTCTGATTAGACATTGATGCATCCTCTGTGTCAACTCTTAAGTAATGAAAAAAAATAAAGTAGGCTAATAGGGACAGACAGACAATGAATACTAATAATAACTAATAATAAAAATGAATAGTATTAACACCATATGACACCTGGGCCGCCAAGGTGCCATATCCGAACTAGCCATTGAAGTGAATGAATAGGAACACACACACACACACACACACACACACACACACACACACACACACACACACACACACACACACACACACACACACACACACACACACACACACACACACACACACAATTAAGGAGGTAATGCCTTGCTGGGGCTCATCATCAGATTGTTTTTTTTTTTTTGCAATTCTTTATTTAGGAAAAGTTTACATCGTACCATCATACAAATTCACAACATTACTCTGGAAGATGAAATTGGCAGTAGATGTATTTCACATAGGTAGAAGTCATCTTATTAAATAACCTTCCTTTAGTTTTTTTTTTTTTTGTTTTGTTCTTTAACCCATAAAATCAAAATAAAATAAATAAAAGAGACCATGTTCTGAGACCGGGGGGGAGTGTGCACAACATATCTTGATATACCTATCTTTATACCATTCTATTTTTAGCGAGATCCATGACTTACCAACTTACCAACCGTTATATTATGCATCTTTGAAGGAAAGACAACCGATTTCTATTCTCATGACCACAACCAAAGACCTTAGAATGTAATTTCCCTAAATCCCAACCTTGCTGCTTGAGTGACCCAGTTGGACCATAATTTTGTAAATCTATCTGTTTGTAACCGAAGTGAAAAGGTGATTTTTTCCATTACATAAATGTCATTTACAATATTTGCCCAGTCTGCTATTTTAGGGGTTTCAGGAAGCAACCAATGTCTGGTGATGTTTTTTTTCCCGGCCAGTAATAGTATATGAAACAAGTACGTATTGAAATAACCCAAGTGAAAGTCTGTTTTCCCTAAAATGAATGTCTCAAATTGAAACGGTATCTTCACCTTAGTTGTGGTTTCCAGGGCTTTGTGTACTTTCGTCCAGAAAGGTCTTATTTTTGGACAGTCCCAGAATATGTGCCAGTGGTTGGCATCTTGGTTTCCACACAGTCTCCAACAGTTTGCATTATCTCCCGAAAAGTGAATCTTCTGCTTTGGAGTGATAAAGAACCTGATTAAGCATTTCCACCCAAATTCCCTCCATGAGTGTGAGTTGGTACAAGTCCATTGAGATTCAAGACAAACCTTCCAATCTTCAGTCGAGATTTCTAAGTTGGCTTCATTTTCCCACTTGTTCATCAGATTGGTTTTAACATTCTATATAACCAACTTTGTGGAAGATGATAGGCTACAGATAGTGTCTATAAAATCAAGTGTGTGTGTGTGTGTGTGTGTGTGTGTGTGTGTGTGTGTGTGTGTGTGTGTGTGTGTGTGTGTGTGTGTGTGTGTGTGTTCCTATTCATTTAGCCTACTTCAATGGCTAGTTCGGATATGGCACATTGGCGGCCCAGGTGTCATATGGTGTTAATACTATTAATTTTTATTATTAGTTATTATTAGTATTCATTGTCTGTCTGTCTGTCTCTATTAGCCTACTTTATTTTTCATTAGGCTAATTAAGAGTTGACACAGAGGATGCATCAATGTCTAATCAGAATGTAATAACAGCGCTGTGTTAATATGCAACCAAAAAGCAGGCTAATTTATTTAAAATTACGGCAGCGCTAAAGGGAGTAAATATATATCTAAATATAATAAATGTAAAATAATATAGTCTACTCTAATCCATAATATTATCTGCTAGTACAACAGCGCCAACAGCGCCGCGTGTGTCTCCTTGTAGTAACTGCAGCAGTAACCGAGCTGTCAATCAAGAGCTCCGCGCCACGCCTCCACGCTCTGAGCGAGAGAAAAAACAGAATTCAGTACAGGAGCGTGGTGGTACTGAAATCACCATTCTGAGGGCGACCGCACCGAAGAAAGTAAGGAATTAGGTCATATAGGCATTTTAAAAACCTATTTCTAAGTTTTAAGGACACATTTCTAAACAGTATTAAGAAAAATAAACCTTTTTCCTATTTTTAATTAACAATTTCCCGTTTTTGAGAAACAGTATTCAGAACACAGAACCTAAACTGAATACTGTTTGTCAATAAAGAAATGAGAATTCAGTTGGCCGTAAAATACATAATGGCGGTTCATTAGCTTTGGTGGTCCATAGCTCTACTAATGCAGAATAAGTCTTAACAGAACTAGTATTGTGGAGTTATAGACCAGAGCCACTGGTCCATGCCACAGGACCATGCCATATATATCTTGTAGCTGCATGATGGCAACACCAGGTTGACATACACCATGTTATGGACCTCCATTTAATGGTCCAATGCTCTGTAAAACTATGCCTAACATCTGTAAAACTAAACTATGCCTACATATGGGAACATAGAGCCGAGGGAACATAGACACACTTTGTAGCTTTTGGCACTCTCAAGGGCCAAAAGCTACAAGCAGAGGTAACTTGGCAGGTTGATTTGAAAGGAAAAAAAGAAAAAAGTCCACAAACAAGGGCCCACATTTTAACATTTTACATGCATAATTAGAAATGGAACAAAAAAGTGTCTGGCCGTTCACCTTCATGTTTGAGTAGGTTAGTAGGCTATCAGTCAAATGAAATGTATGACAAAATTAAATTGACAAGTAAAAGTATTGCCAGTCAAGCTGTGCAGTATTTTTCTTACACAAGGTTTGGAACCCTTTGCTTCACACACACACACACACACACACACACACACACACACACACACACACACACACACACACACACACACACACACACACACACACACACACACACACACACACACACACACACACACACACACACACACACACACACACACACACACACACACAGTAACGGAACACAGCAGCTTAGCACAGTTTAATCACTTTATTAAATGAGTCCATGACCATATCATACACACAGAACAGACAGACAGTGTTGTTTCTCTCTCTCTCTCTATCTCTCCATCATCTCCCTCTATCACTTTGCCAGTCCAGTCAGGGAAGGGCAGAATAACTCCAGAGGAACAGCGTTGGAATGGAAAGTAAAAAACATATGCGCGAATGCACTCACTGTTAAAAATTTATAATGTTCACCCTGGAGAGGCTTGACAGGTGTATAAACACACAGTATTGAAATGATATAATTCAAAAGCAGAGGCATTGGTAAAGATGCTGAGATTTAAGTTGATGTCAGTAAGCTGTGCACACACAACTTCATGGCTTTTGCACCTAGTTATATGCTTTGCACACACTCCTACAGGAGTCAGTTGTCAGGTGGCTCAGGTGCTACATGTATGTCCAAGTCTGCCTGCCATCTTGTGGCAATTGTAAGCACTAACCAATGCCATACAGAGGTGTGTCACCATGTATTGTAATACAAAAAATGCCCAGCTGAACATGGTTGGAGTAGATACTGTATATATACAGTATATGTATCAAAAAATGAGAAGAAAATCTGGATTTTTTTTTTCAGATCAACCCCATACTTGTTGAGTGCAGTTAAGACAGATAACGTGCACTCAAAATGCCAAGAACTTGTAGGCAGAACAAGGTCCAAGTGGTGCACAGTGCTGTACAATGCATTCTTTCACAACACACAAATGAAGAGCTTTGTTCCAAAAGGAGTCAATTGCCACTAGAAGGCTTGTAACCAAAAATACAAATACATTAAAAAGTACACACATTTCCATGAAATGAAATCGATCCTTCAATCCCCAAAAATGCCAATTTACTAACAAATGTTGCATGCAGCAGTTGCCAAATGTTTCCCTGCTACACCAGGCCAAGAATAGGGACGATAGTAAATAGTCCCTATTTATTTAGAAAAAAATCGAATTGTTTTAAAACCTTTTGCCCTTAATAACATGCCCAAAATAAGTATGGTAGGTTCAACCTTGTTAGGTTCATTGGTTGACATCACACTTTTGCAGACTCCTCTGTATAGCGCAGTATACTTGTGTAGTGTAAAACAGATATCATCATGAAATTTTACGACTCTTTAAAAAAAAAAAAAAAAAAAAGTCAAGAAGAACATGGCATGGCTAGTTCCTTTAAACTACGACAAAGGAAATTATAATAGGAGTTTGTGCAAATAAATATTTTAGGACTGAACTACAGTACAATCCACGTACAAGATACTGGAGCGGTCACCACTAGAGAGAGACAGAGAGAAAGAGATGAAGATTTATCATCAGAAAACATGGGGGAGAAAGCCATAGGTTGAATCTTTTTTATCCTCCTTTTTTCTTTCATTTTTCCCCTCTTTGCTATTTACATTTTGGATCATAGGAACACTGTGAAACAAAGTCGTATTTACAAAAAGAAAACCAAAAACAAGAATGGCCAAAACAAACAAAATTAGGATCTACGTACATTGTTGACAAAAAAAAGATAAACTGTAATAAAAAATAAAGAGTTCTAAATCAGTGATATTTACACATGTGCAATAAGAAAAGGAAAGGGGGATTTGACAGGAGAACAAAAAAATGGCGTCCGACTCTGAGGAAGAAAATGTTAGATTTGCTTCAGATTATGGAACAGTGGGCTGGGGTTCACAGCTTTTCATAGCAAAGTGAAATTGCTCTGAGCACAAATCCCTGCCTCATCAGCACCCCATGTGAATTGAATCAAACATTCTCAGGTTGGAATTCCATACATCAAAAAGAAAGCAGAAAAAAAACTAGGGCTGCAGATAAAAACAGAATGGTATGTGTAACAGGAATGGTGAAATTGTATAAAATGCTTAAAATAGAGGTTTTCGAGTGGTCAGTATCATCAACTGATATCAATCTAGAACACTGGCAGTTCAGATTATAGACAACATGGAGGCGCGCGCGCACACACACACACACACACACACACACACACACACACACACACACACACACACACACACACACACACACACACACAAAACAGGGTTATCATGAGGAATCTCATCGACTATCCAAGTTGACAGGCGTGCAAGCATACGCACACACACACACACACAGTATCTCACTTATCCGCTAATATGTGTTAAATACTGTGACTGAGACAAGAAATCTCGTTCACAGAGGTAACAGAACTATGAGTGATCACTATTGAACAAATGTATGCAAACATCCAAACCTGCGCACAAAACTTGCACTTGCAAACTTTACATAACTATTGGGAAATTCCCTCATTCTTCAGATAATTCAAAACGTTTAGCCATTTCATTTGTTTCTTTACTTCAGCCCATATGACAATCAACACTG
Source organism: Benthosema pterotum (assembly GCA_039105355.1). Classification (NCBI taxonomy): domain Eukaryota; kingdom Metazoa; phylum Chordata; class Actinopteri; order Myctophiformes; family Myctophidae; genus Benthosema; species Benthosema pterotum. The sequence continues at coordinate 13,259,803 of CM076970.1, forward strand.
ATAAGATTTAACATTTCTCTTTAACCCCGTAATAAGTTTTGTTGACTGGTGTTCCATGACTCAGACCTTGGGCAACTCCACTACTACTGTACACGAAGGGTTGCATTATCGTCACTGCTAAACCCCTTATCCCTAAACCTTAATGACTTTGAACAAACAGTTTTGAATATACAGTAAGCCCATGTGTCAATGAAGATTGGCTAGTCGAACTATTCAAAATAGTTGTTTTTCAAAAGAGCAAAAAAAAGTAAAGAACTTAAGGACAAAGGGTTTAACATGTGACAAAATAAACTGTAGACAGTGTAATTGCAGTTGGAATATTACATAGCCAGAAGATTAGTTAATTAATTTTAGCAGATTGATCAATCTGGGAACTAAACCGTTCTTCTAATGGGGTCTATTGCTGACCAAGCACATTTACAACGTATGATGACGTGTATGGCTAGTTAGACATATCATGTCACATATCTACATAAAACATGATGAAACTTTGCATGTTTTGCCTTCTAATGGTTAGTGAAAGGGACCCAGATGTTGACCTGTTTATTGCGAGGTTTCCCACGGTGTTAAATTTCAACATTTTCGTACATGTTATTACCGGTAGACACCTTTAGAAACACATTGGTGAAGAAATTTCTTGGTAAAGATTTAGTTCCCAGATTGTCATAACTTTAACTGGTTAACACATTATGGCATTGTGTTTGCATTGCGTACGTAGCACCTGTATTTGAATGGTGCAGGGCCGGGACTCAACTTCCTAATGCCCCTTTCAGTGAGAGAGGGTTTGTGTTGGGATACAGTTTGATACCCTATATGGATTTAAAACTTGTGAGTGGGTTTCTAAAGGTCTGTGAAATGTAAAATGTTACAGTAAACAATTTTAGTTTGAATCTTATCCCAATACAGATGTGATCTTCATATAAACCTTCACCCATGCACGTCTGTTTGGAGGTGGTGGTCATTTATGCACAAATGTGTACCAAGTGTGTATTGTTTGCTGCTTTATGCATCTTGTGTCAGCACATGCATACAACACGCAACTCAATTGGTATACATTTGAAGTATGATCATTAAGAATCTACTCACTGACTATTATGCAAAACTAGTGTTGACTATAATTGAGATTTTGGTGCAATAACTTAACATTTATGTTCTGTTTGGGCTACCCAAATGTCATGTAATGAACAGTATATTTGTCAGTTCATTACACTTTGGGACTTGTTTGAAGTCACAGTGTGAACTTCGTTCCTTCCTATTTTAGTGATTCTCCCTAAAAAAGGGCAGACATCACCAGCAGTGGGGATTATTCAGCACAGATGAGAGAGCAACCTCCACACACAGTAAGCATTGGGAAGCAGCTTTTTGATGATAGGATCCAGCTTTAAAAAAAAATCACTGCAGTTGCCGTTTCATTAGGCGGCAGAATAAAGAAATAGTAGCAGTTGCCTAGGTGGTCGGAACCACAGCCAAATACCACCCACCCACCACTCGTCTAATGCATATACAGTACAGGCAGTTGACGAAAGGACAACCCTGGAAAAAAATAGAGGAAACAACAAATACAGATGCTTCCGAAACAGGGTTACTGTGTTATACAATTCAGCAGTTAATGTGCCATGTATACAAATCCTAAGCAGGCTCATTCGGCCTTGATCTTGGTCAGACCTTGATCGGCCGACCTTGATCGAAAGGCAACAAGAGAATAATATCCAAGGGACCATGAAAGAGGGTTTGTTATTGCGGCACAGACGGCAGGAGCTTCAATCACAACGCTAAGTTATCTCGACTGGCTAGTATTTCAATAGGAACGGTGACATTTCCATTTTGATCGATGGAAAACGCAGGATTAAATAGGGTTGGGAAAATCAAAAGAGCGCATTCAATGACTGTGATGCTTGTGCATTAGTGCAATAGGTAAGGAAAAACAGAACGGCAGCCCTTCCTCATGTGACTGAGAATGTCAATGCACGACATGATCTGACCGTGTCAGAAAGAACAGGCCATTGACTACTAGATAGATGAGAAAACGTATGGGTTGCAGTGGATAACACACTCATTACAAAGACATGGTGTGGGACACACCCAGACGGCACAGATCAACACATACACTTGGAGTGGCTGTCATGCTGTAGGGACAGCCTCCTGGAATAGTTTACATCCCCCTTTACACTTAGGGAAGGGTCACTGGAAACCAGTAAAGTTATTCTGAATAATCATCTTTATCCTGGGATGAAACACGCCTTCTGATGCCCATCCACTAGTTTGAGTAGAAATTGTATGAATCGTATACTATGGCCTGGTCGCTATGGTCGCAGTCATCAGATCACAAACCAATCTAACCCCTACCGTAGTCGGCGCATCGCAACACTATAACCGAAAATGAATAAGGCAACATCCTTTACTAGAATGACGTTCCTTTTCATCAATAGACTTCCAGCAGAGTCCTGTACAATCTACACCAGTTGTTCTCTACACTTTCTTTTATTGCACCCAGAGTGCAAGTCCATTTGTACACCCCATTTGAGTTACAGACCTGTAACTCCTCAAGGACCCATGGGTGTCCTCGTAGAACTAGTTATCTATACAGACTTGGTGCACTGTGGCGGTGCACAAGAGACCACATTGTTTTGTCATCCATCTGTATAATAATGGTCTTCTATACATGTTCTTCATTCTTATTTCCACTGATACGACATGCTAGACTGGCGACAATGCCATATCAGAAACCTTTTCCAATTCCCCTCACCCTCTCTATGAATCAATATTCATAGCTTCTTCTGCAATAAGACAATAAATACATTTATTATCGCATTTGCTTAAAAAAAAGAAAGAAAAAGCAGCGGACATGTTTCATCGGCATAACTTAAAAAATAAAATGTGAGTGCGCACACACAGAGACGCACAGGGTACCTATAAGTGTACAAGCACATATGCTCTGTCACTGTATACAGATTCAAACTCAATTAAGCCTAGGGTCCAGGTATCTAAAATAACCTAAAGAGTAAAGCAGCACAAAGAGTGTGTACAATTACTTTCCATTGGCTGGCAATATTTGTGTTGGGATTTGGGGCCGTTTCACTGTGTTATCGGAAAAATCTTATTTTTCATCAAATAAAGCCTTCAATTCATGGAGATTTTATTTTTTGTTGCAGTGATATGATGACCGTGGTGATGACTAGAGTAGGAAAGGAATAGAATACAAATCTGTGGTTATGACAACAGTAGGAATATGACAAATACAAATCTCCATCAATTCAAGACATCATCCGGTGGAATTAAAAACTATAAAATAGAAAAGATTCCAAAATTATTCGGTAATGCCCAAGAACTGCCAATTTGCACTTTACAAGTATATTCTTGTATTGAGTTCGAAACTCTCCAAGAACTACAACGGTAAATCTTTTACCTCTATTAGATGATAGTGTAGAAGTACATGTGTTTAAGTTTCTCTTTGGAAACATGGAGCCCTGAAACCATTCTTGCTCTACTGCTTTGATCATCAGCCAGGCAGGGGCTGCACAAACTGTTAATATCATGGGTCAAACAAGGACTCTGATTATGCCAGATTATACCACTTTTGTTGTTACAGCAACAAAGGGGCTTATTTTAGGTCCGGAAGATTTAATTTCATTCCTCTTTTTCAGCTGTCAAGAGGGAATTGCATACATTCTAACAACCGCATCAACTGTAGTGTTTTGACTGGTGCAACCACTACAAGGAACAGCAATGTCACACCTACTGAGTCTCTATATTCACTGTTCGATGTACCAAACAGGGCGGCGCTGTTACATCACTCACTACAGACTGTGCAGATTTTTTTTTACTTTATACCTCACTGTTAGATACATTTCCTGCAATATTTCCTCTAGAACAGAGGCATAATGATAACATTCTACATTAATGTCAACCACTATTAGCACTGTACCAGCCACTTGCATATACTATCATGGGATCAAATTATCAATTCATCAAAGACAAGGACCACTGTCTAGGCTCGGTGTCATTTGTGTAATATTATTTATAGTCCAACTACTATTTATAGCCCCAGAGTCAAAACCTACCTAGATAATTCCTACTCTCTCCACTTCAGCACCACGTTCTACTAACAGATAACAGAGATGAAATCATTTAAACAGCAAACCATTTAAAGCTTTTTGAACAAAGGGAAAAATGCTGGAATATTTGCACATTTGACGTCCTGCACAATGCCAGTATTATGAGTATGACTATCAGTATAAAAAAGAAAATATGAAAAGTGAACATGATCCTTGAGCGACATTCCTCTCCTCCGAGAACACATTTAACATTCGACATGTAATCAGGTGGACCAATAACAGATCAATAAAGGGCTAATCTTCTCTTATTAACAGTGTAGTAGAGGTTTCTGGTGCCACTCACCACTATCAAGTCTACATGAGGAGTAACAAAAACAGTTCACCAGGGTTAAGGCCATAAGCTAGGTTTCTTCTTATGACATAATACTGTTGTTCTCTACAGTACTGCACAAGCTACTAAAAAAACAAACATGTTCCCTCGCATTAAAGGTATGACATGATTTATTTTACCATGAACAGTTCTTGCGATACAGTCTAATGGGTCCTAAATCTGGTCAAAGTCAGGCAGTGTGCAGCCTACCCTACCCACATAAATACTGGAATAAAAACATGCGCACACGCACACACACACATTTGTACACACAGACACACACACACGCACACACACACAATCCCCTCAGGAGAAATAAAACACAAATCTAGACAAAACGTTGCATGGTCATCATTCTCATTTTCCAGTTAAGTCAAATAAATAATCAATAAAAAAGCAAAAGAAAAAAAACGAAAAAAAAATCAAAACAAAAAAATAAAAATAATGTCGATTTAAAAATAGTTTACATAATAGGGAACCGGCCCCCTCTACTACTGCACCTTCATATTCCCCTGCAAACAGCACCTAGAGCACTGAAAACGTTGCTACTGTGCATGTGTGCGTGACGCGGTGGACGTTGGTGTGAAAGCACGTTGCACAGTAAAATCTTCAACGGTTCTTTTAACAGTTGAGTTACCCTCTCAGCACTAAAGCAACACCGAGGGTTTTCACCGTGTGCAAGTCTCATCGCGGCGCTGTACTTCCGGAGCATCTACAGAATGCGACACAACAGTCCTGGTTATAGCTAAAGAACAACAACATGTTCTGTTCCGACATTATGTACAGTACAAAAAGAGAGATGCGGGTGTTAATGTGATGTCTAATTTAGACTCCTTTGGATGGCGTCGTGTGCTGAAAATAGCTCATCTATGAAAGCTTGACATCAGCTATGACACCGGTAGACAAAGCAGTTTGAAATCAGGCTTCAGACATGTCAAGCAGCGTGAAAGGGAAGCAGTACTGTGTGTGTGTGTGTGTGTGTGTGTGTGTGTGTGTGTGTGTGAGTGTGTGCGAGACAGACAGAAAACGGCCGGGCCGGCAGACAGACAGACAGGTGGAGCACTGCTTCAGATGCTGCTGAGAGATCCTGGTACTGAACTGTGTTGAGACGAGTCGGAACCGGTACCATCTGGAGAAGACAAGGGAAGCAGAGAAGATCATCATCTTTGATCCCAGTTCTACAAGGGTGTCTACTGCTGCATCAAACGAAGTGACCAAATGTCCCCTTAGGAATGGGAGATTTCGCACTTTTGAGATTCATGGTCCTACACAAACATAATCTAAACTTCTCAACAGTAGAGTAGTGGTCTTGGGAGGCTCATATGAGCATTGAGGAAGAGGCTGTTGTTAGCCGTTGCACATGCTGCTATGAGAGTTAATAATCTTTATTGTTGGATATTATTAACCTGGGTATTTATAACAAGCTTGCATATTCCTAAATCCGTTTTCTCCCTTTCCCCATATATCCTCCCACTGTCTTCTGTCAAACACTAGGATGGATCTGTTTTTGATGAGCTTCATGTTCAGTACCAATTGAACCCTAGCTGTACATACTGTACTTGATAACGCTGACGTCACAATAGTGCATTCAGAAAACATATTTCAGTATATATAAATCAATTTCACAAGACAGCAGATTTATATGGCTAATTGTCATGCAATGTTCATATTGTCCTATATGTGCTCCATCACCCCCATGTGTAAACAACTGTGGTTCGAGCAACAAAACTTTGGGACCTTTCTTGGTGACGAATTTCAAGCGACAGGCAAAATTGTCCATAAGGGACATAAAAAACATATATGTTTGCCATCTCTGATTCTTACGTTTTTGGATTAATCAACCAATTAATTCATGTATATTAAAGGGGAGGGGGAAGCTGCCTACCAAGGAGTTAACATAGATAGGTGCTACCACTCTAAGGTCAGGGAAGATGCAAGAGAGATACAGGATGCATGTTTATTTTGATAAAAAAAAAAGTAGCAGACAATGTATGAACACAATTCTTTTCTACTATTGCTACTCCTATGCAACACAACATCTAATCCAGGTGAACTGTGTACCATGGGAAGAAGCACTGGTCTGTGCACGGGCGTGAGGAGGAATGAGAGTGGAGTTCAGCTGGGGCTGGATGGACAGCTCTGTAGAGAGAGAGGGAGGGCATAGGTCAACCGTTTCACCTTGGCAAGCACAATGTAGCAGTTGAGGAATTCAATTTTGTTATGCTCGGTTTCATAGATAAATATAGCAAAAAAAGAGACGGTCTACAAGCACTGAAAGCCTCATGACGGCAGGTTAATGCAATGAAAGCAGTTCAGAACAGGGTATGCACTTTGCCGTTGTCTGTTTTGCTACTATTTTGATTGTTTCTGGGTGAACCAATCACCAGACTGCCACTATGGCCACGCCCTTCCCAGAAACGGCTACAGTGGGAAGAGCCGACAGTCTGAATAATGGAGTCGAACAAATTTAAAATTCAGGGTCTAGGAAAGCCTAGGACTTGCTTAGGTATGGATAAAAAAAGAATAGAGGTAGAACAGTGGGTGAAATCTGTTGTTGCACCTCAGACTGGCCCATCATCGCAGACAAGGGCTGACAATCAGAATTGTTACTTAAAATCCTAAAGTATCCCAACCCTAACGTAGTGTATGTCCAGCTGGGTTGGGGCGGGGGTTCAAACCTGTGGTGCTGAAGTTGAACAGCATGGGCAGGTCGCGGCCACTGGGCAGCCGCGCGTTGGGCTGGCGCAGCTCATCGAAGAAGGCGTGGGAGCAGGCCTCTAGCGGGGAGAGGCGCGTGGCAGGCGTGTACTCCAGCAGCCGGGAGCACAGGGCTATGGCCTCCGGAGGGGTACGAGGCTTGAACACCTGGACAGGAACATTCATGGAAGTCAGTTTGTCTATCTGGTGCACAAATCGATTTATGAGCCGTTTGTTCCTTTTTACTGTAAAAACATAATGCTGACGAACTCGCTTGGTTCAAAGAACTTGACCAAGTACCGGTAATAGACCTTTCAGTAAGCCCCTCCCTGCTATGGTCCAATCACAGCTAAGCATAACATGTGATGGACAAACCTGTGGAAAGTGTCCTAGCCCTGGGTGGACACTGGGGAGAGGGCAGGGCTTACTGAAAGGTCTATTGGGGAAAAAGGCATGATTTCCACCTTACAACTGAAAACACATTTACTGGCATTTATTTTTTTCTTCCGGTCGTGTGTTCTTTTGATTTCAATGTACTTGCATATGTAGACTGGATCCCCACACAACATACTAACATGTAAGAGGACATGAAATGTGTGGATATCTGCATTCAACTTTTAAATGTTAACCAGACGTAACTCTTGATAGCGTAAAAATGAAACCAAATGGACCCACAAGGGTCCATTTGGTTTAATTTTTACGCTCTCAAGAGTTAAAATATTCAACATGTGAATTAGCCCAAGTCTATACAACTAGAGAATGTACAGTAGAAGATTAATGGTCTTTTGATCTGTATGTTTGACTGTTTTGTTTCTCAAATCCAGCCTGGCATTGTGGGCAAAAGCAAAAGAAATCTTTAGTTTTGGGGTCTGTGGGGCTAAAATGTCCTCAAATGGTCGTCCGTGGCTCAAAGTCTGAATAAATAGTGGGCCCTTGGTATCAAAAAGGTTGAAAACCACTGCTATACAGCATGCAGCAGAGTACAGGTCAGTATTTACCTTGGTCCATGGATGGGCTTTGATCTGAGGGAACTTGAACTCTGTGTAGTTGGGGTTCATTTCCCGGATCTGTTCCCTTGTTGGGGTTCCTAGCACCTGACAAGTGAAAGCGAAATGATGAAAGCAATGTTACTACAGACATTCTTTGCTGACCGTACCAGTCATTTTACTCACACACAGAGAGCCTTGGCTTACCTTAATAATCTCCACTAGTTGGTCTACACCGCTGTCTCCAGGGAATATGGGCTGCCCCAGCAGCAGCTCGGCTAGTACACAGCCCGCCGACCAGATATCTATGTTAGCTGTGTAGTCGGTCGCTCCGAAAATTAGCTCTGGGGCGCGGTAATACCGTGAGCAGATGTACGACACGTTGGGCTCACCACGCACCAACTGCTTGGCACTGGAGGGGAGGAGACACAGAGGAATGGTTTATGGTTGTGCTGGTTTTATGTTTAAAACGATAGGCAACTGATCTCAAGGGTCCTATGCCTATATTTAGGTCAAGTGATGAACATTAGGGTGAGAATCAAGAAGAGGACAAAACATCTGCACAATTGTCAAGTTCAACAGGCAAATATTTACCCGGTAAAGACCTAAAAGTGTTGAAAGTATAATAAGACAATTGTCTGTAACTACAATTTAATTTCAATTCAATTCAATTTAATGTTTTTCTCTCCATTTCAAAAGACTTTGGGTGCAATTCTCAATCGCTGTGGTGTAGCTGGGTATGGTGTAAGTCTTCTCATTGGCTGCATGGCAGCAAATCAGGTCTGGGGCCTTGGGGTAGGCCGAAAGCCTTTACCAAATAATTACCCAGAATAATTAAAACCTGCAAGTCAAAAAGTCCAGAAATCACCTGACCCCCAAATTAAAAATGTTACTGTACTCCCCTGCTTTGTTCATCATGAGTTGAAGCTCTTGATGACTGATTTTAATTATTATGGATAATTTTTTGGTAAGCCCAGGCCCAGGCCTGGTGGTATAGGCTTTTGGGCCTACCTCAAGGCCCCAGACCTGATTTGCTGCCATGCAGCCAATGAGCACGGCCCCACACCTGATTTGCTGCCATGCAGCCAATGAGAAGACTTACACCATACCTGGCTACACCACAGCGATTGGGAATTGCACCCTTTGTCATTTGAAATAATGTCTATTGTTTCAAATAATTGTAGCTATAGCTGAAAAACACAGAGGATATTAGAGATGAATGAGCATGATATACCCAATTGTTTGGTTCTGTGATCCAAGATCAAGGAAGTAGGGAACCTTTGGTAGTCATTAAATGCATTCTTACTATATGGAGAAACAAGTCTCAAAATAACAAACACCAAAAGACAAAAGCACCCATTTTTGGATAGTTTGTTTTCGAGGTCCAGGGTTGCATACAGTGTAGTGCATACTGTATGTACACGCACACGACCAGTGCCCAAACAAACTTGTCATTCAAAAACTAAGTAAACTTATCCTTCTCGTCTCGTGCTGCTAGTCAGCACAGCAGTGTCAACAACAGCACAACAGCATCAACGCCCCTCAAAGGAACAGTTTGGTTCTGGTCACCAAACTCTCAACATGTCATGCTGCAATATGGGGTGCACTCAAAGATCAGTTATGTAATGCTGCAATATGGGTTAGGGTTAGACCAGTTGTTTCAATATAAAGGGATAAAGTGAACAGATTTATTCCTTCATTATTTATTCCATTAGCATTTTTTTCAAGTGGTTGAATCCTGTGGCATTGAATAAAGCTTTTTTGGGGTTATTCTTATTGACCGCAAGTCAAATCACAATCACAATATTGGCCATAAAAAATGCAATTAGATGCTTTTTTTCTCAAAATATATACTGTACATATACACATAAAACGCTTATCAAGTGATCGATTGATAACAATTAATAACCAATCAATCGATTGATAAGAAAATAATCAATAATTTACATGTCTTTTCAGAATATTTGATAGACCATGCTTACCTTCCAAAGTCACAGAGTTTGAGGATAGCCGTCTCTGGGTCCACCAGCAGATTCTGTGGTTTGATATCTCTGTGACACACACCCTGGGAATGGATATAGGCCAGACTACGAAACAACTGGTACATGTACACCTGACGTTGAGGTGGGGGGGAAAAAGGATGTCAACATTAACTCCTTGACAGTTTTACCACAACTTTTGAAGTGATTTTTGAATGTTGTCTGCTCATAACTCCAAAAGTTGTTTAATCCTTTTTTTTGGTAACCCACTTCACCCAATGCCAATTCCTAATGTGATCCTGGCCTCGACACACCCTCAGCCAGCCTGGAGAAGCAGCGGACTTGTAGTATTTTCGAAATATTTTAGCATTGTCTACCTCAATTCTAACAATAATCAAAGTTAAGTTATATAAAATGTATTCAATTCACAAGAGAAAAACAACAACAAATCATTATCAGACATAAATGTAGCAAGGAAATAGTAGTTGGTGACTACCTTGACATAAATTATAGGAATGATGCTCTTGGCCTTGTTGAAATGTCTGGCTACCCTGTAGACCGTCTCAGGGACAAAGTCCAGCACTAGGTTGAGGTACACCTCATCTTTCTGGAAAAGGCACAAATGAATGAATCAAAGAAAAATAAAATTGTATGCATGAAAACATGACAAAAATACACAGTATGTAATGTTTTCCATAAAAAAAATATGCCTGTTGTTTCTGCATATTTTATACTGCCAGTACAAATGAGCAGACAATATGACCAGACACTGATATAATAGACTTTGACATATCACTGAGAGTGCACAAATGGAACCAAAACAGGGGTCTTTGAAAACAAGTTGGCGGACACACGTGCAAATATCATCAATGAGGACTTGAGGATAGACGTACAGTATAGATTCAGACTCATCATGACATGTCTATTTTTTTTATCCCAACTACTGTATACATGTTGCAAGTAGCATCTCAAAGAACTCAGTGGTCATTACCTTTTCTCCACTGGAATAGAAGAAGTATCGTAGTCTGACGATGTTACAGTGGTCCAGCTTCCTCATTATCTGTAGCTCTCGGTTCTAAAAGACACAAAAACGACAATGAATGGAAGTGGCTCCCAAACACTTTAGCGCAAGACCCCAATGAGAAAGGAAGATATTTGCCTAGAACTCACACTACTGAAAATAGCAGACCAATATGATATTTTCACTAATCCGTCCATTGTGGATCGTGGAACAGAATATTTTTAGACGAACAGACCAGGCCGACGAACTAAGATACACTTACAAATCACTTTGTGGGTCCTTGACCCACTGTTTTAGGGATTTATAGAAGACATTTGTCAGATCTTAATGGCTCTTAAGAGAACAACTGACAGATAAATGTGTCGACATCACAGAATGATGGCTAGAGATGTTTACCTTGAACCTTTTGTCTTGTAGGACTTTCTTGATGGCCACCATCTCCTGGCTGTCAATGAGACGGGCCTGGTATACAACACCAAACGACCCATTACCAATGACCTAGGAGGGATTCAAAGAAAAGTGCATTTCAGGAAATAATCGCCTGAGGTAAAAAATACGTAATTACAGTAGCAGAAACAGTCGTAATAGTAATAGTCAGTAGCACCGTGGTACTACCTTACCTTATAAGAGTTCAGTTGAGATATTGAATTTAGTGAATTCAAATATTGTGAAACAGCAGGTCTACAAGGAGTTCAAGCTCAGACTGCAAGTTGTTGTGAGCTTGTAGATCCTCTACTTTTGACTATCCCCAACTCTTTCTTCTACTATTTGACAATCTGACCAATGTTCCACCGGCTTTTATACCATATTTTGTTGATTACTTTTGATGTCATAAATGTTTTTTGTCCTTTCTTTCATTTTTTGGAGGCATTAAAAATGTCTTGAAAGTCCTCAATAGAATCGTCACTTCATCTGGCACTTCTGTCATCTGGCACCCTCCGCACTCAGAAATTATGTGGGGACAAATGAGGTTGGACTCATATTATCTGGAGGTAATGCGTGCCAAGTGTCTAGACTCCAGCCAATGTATTCGTGCCTCACCTTGATATCTGTGTAGGAGACTTCTTGAGGGCGGTCCGGTCCTTGCCCGGGCGTGGCCACAACCGTCGTCACCTTCCCACTGTCTCCTAGGCAACCACCACAAACAAAGCAATGTCAGCGATGAGGTCAGGTAATCGAAGGAGAGAGCTACACAAAGTCAGGTCACATGGAGTTGTTTTTTTCCCACAGATATTCCCTTTTATGGTTTAAAAGTGAGCAAATAAATATCATCTGTTCAATAAATATCAGATGTTAAAACTATGCAAATTGTAATAAGAAAAGACAACTCACAATTGATATATGCATGGGATACAAACTTTATCCTATGTTAAAATATATAAAAATAAGAACAAAAATAAGTGACAGTGCTATTTGCATGGTTGCATGTTATCAAAAACAAAATCGGTGTTCATCAAATCATAGAAAACCAATAAAAACAACTACTTCTGACCTGAGGGCAGAAGTGTGCCGGAATTGCGCGAGTTACGCTATGCCATGCTGTCACTCAAGTGACTACTAGCAATCATAGTGGATCTTTTCTGGGACTTAGCAGACCTGGATGTTCGATCTTCTGTGAAACACTAGTTTTGTGAAGCCAGACTGTTGCATCTTATAGCTGTCTCTGGTTATACGAAGAGAGACGAACCAACCAAGGAAGCTCGCAATCACTTTTACACAGATACACCTGAGTCGAAGGAGGCAACTACCTGCCCAAGTGGCGTATTGAAACATGTAATCTGTAGAAATAGGGCCTGTGATATCTGTGCCGCATTAATGACAGTTAAATCACGGCACAGTCAATCACAAGTAGTCAATAAAAACACCTGCATGGCGCTGTTTCTCAACTCGGGTCTTGTTATTCTATTGGACAAACTTCTACCTAATATCTGGTACATTTTTGGCATTATTCTAGGCAAGGTTCCAGTTATTGAGCTGAGGCAAAAGTTATGTGAAGACAACATAGAATACAGAATGAATAATCATCACTAGTGTCTCCTATAACTTTGTGAAAGCTTTTGAACACTTATACGGTTATACTGTTGAAAATAAACCATTTAGTTATGTGATATGAGTATGTGGACATGGCTATGTTCAGCGACATCAAACCTGGTCAGCAGCAGCCCTTACCATCTGGGTTATCTCTCTGCTCTGTCCATTTGAACAATTAGGTTAATGATGGTGGCATGGTGAATCAATGCTAGGCCTATCAAACCTCCAAGGAAGAAGAATGAATGCAGGACCTCAGTTCATAGTAAAGACACAGGAATTAATTAAAAATATAGGCCAGGTCCATGCCCTGTGAAATGAATGTGCTGCTGATGTGATGACAGGCCTAAATACACAGAGCTCATTCTGAATTAGCACCACACAAAATCAGGCTATAGGATACTACCATTTAATAATACATGAGCATAAAAAGTACATTTCAGACATACAATTAATATTGTTAGGCCCTGCAAATATTAAATCAGTAGGACCCAAGGCCAATTCTACAAATGCTTTTAAAAAAATAAAAAAATATATATATATTGTTCTCTTAAGAGCCATTAAGATCTGACAAATGTCTTCTCTAAATGACTACAATTTTCTGTCAGGGTCAAGAATAGCAGATGTATAAGGTTGCACGTTCTGCAATATTTGAACATCCAATCTAAAATGACACAGATGCTTTCTGGGGTTGTTAATGGAGATCAACAACTAGCATTACAGTAAGCTGTGTACTGTAGTTAAATGACCAGGCTCACTTCAGCCATAATCACGCAGCCCTATGATGAACTATTCACGCCATACACACTAGGAAACGGCTTATGATGAGGCCAACGAGTTGGCTCTTCAGAGGGCTGAACTGCACCAACACATGCACACAACCTGCTACACGCAATGATGAGCATTAGAAGCCTGGAAACCTTTTACCACCACAGATCATGCGTTTATACAACGGCATCGCATTACTTGACAAGTGCATTAAATGTCAAGGGATTTGCCACAACAAAGCTACATATTACATACATACTTTTTAAGAACAAGTCGACAACAATTCAATGTTGCATGAGTGCATATATAATCCCTTTCACTTAATTTGCAGAGCAGCGAGTGGGACAGAAACAGGGTGGAGTGCAACCACATCCCATTTTGACCCCATAATATTATTAGGTCTGTACTGTAATAGTGCCTGCCCTGCACTGTAATACCCTATTACCGACTCATTGCATCGTCTTTAAATGTTTCAATTTAAGCACCAGAGTCACCCATGCACAGGGAGAAGATTTCTTTTTAAGCATACAGGCTTAAAAAGAAAACCGTGAATAGAATATGGCACTGCAGTATCCAGTAGCGCAACTACACGGTCCAAGGATCATGTTACAGTGAGTATTACTCCTGTTCCTAGCATATATGCCTGTTCGCAATTTTGCGTCATGGGAATTTCTCACTTGAATTGAGTCAAGGGGTCCCTAGACATGAAAAATCACCGAGGTGCTTGTCCGTCATAGTGCCACGAAGGGCGTAATGGCCGAATCAAATATGGCCGCCATTGTATATGATGAAAATCCAACTTTTGTGTACATACACATGCAATACCTCTATCCTGACTAATTGGGGGGTGGGGAATTCATTTCTGATGTTGTTATGACCATTTTGGGTTGTTTTGACCTTTAAAGGTCACGGTCAAGGTCATTTTGCTATTCCGAAGACCTAATTTGGCCATCATTATGATTAAAAACTGGTGCAGTAGGTCTAATTCATATAATTCTGACATGTATGACTCCTGGGTGATATTGATATTGATAAGTATAATTTTGATGGGATCGGTGGACATTGTGAAGACATTGGTTTTGCTTAACGATCAGGTTTATATCATCCCTACTGTTATCTCAAACAGAGTGTTTAGGAGGAATCTAAAGAGAGAATGCTTCTTGGCCTCTGTACCTCCCACTCAACACAGCCCCCCAAAAAGTGTTAGCAATCTAAACCTTGCCCTATTTAACATCAGGTCACTGACAAATAAGTCCGCCTCTGTAAATGATATTATCTGTAAAGAGAAGTTAGATATAATGTTTTTAACAGAGACATGGCTCGGCTCGGATGGAGCGGTTCTCTTAGCACCAGCCTGCCCCACAAACTATAGCTTTATTCACTCGGTCCGCGAAGCCAAAAAAGGAGGTGGACTGGCAAATATTTTCTCAGACACTTTAAAATTTAAAGCTCTGTCTCTCGGCACCTTTTCATCCTTTGAATACCAGGCCACAATACTCCAGGGGATGCTAACGTACATGTGGAGGTTGCCTCTGACTCTGTGTCCTCGGGTTTGATAGAACTGCTCCACTCCTTTGGGTTTACTCAACATGTCATCGGGCCCACACATAAACATGGCCACACTCTGGATCTGGTAATTTCTAGAGGTCTGATTATTAATGTGGAAAGGATTATCGAAAGGCCTGAATTATCAGACCACTACTTGCTGTGTTTTAATATGTCGGTCTCCGACCTTGAGAAAAACAACACTGAATACACTGTAAAAAAACGTTTTTTCAGCTCATCAGCAGCCAACGAGTTCCCTCTTCATCTGGGCCCCCCACTGTCCATCACTTCCTCAGTGAATGAAATGGTTGAACATTTTAATCTTAAACTAGAGTCAGCTCTTAACTTAGTTGCTCCATTTAAAACTAAAAAGAAACAGAACACTAAAGTAACACCCTGGTTAAATGACCACACGCATTCACTGAAAAAAGAATGCCGTAGAGCCGAGAGAATATGGAGAAAAAGCAAACTCACCATCCACCTAGAAATTCTTAAAAAGTCAACTGTAGTCTATAACAAAGCATTGCGTCTGGCAAGACAGGCTTATTTCTCTGGCATTATTAATGACAACAAGAAAAATGCCAAAGTCCTTTTCTCTACCATTGAACGACTTTTAAACCCCCCTCAGTTCTACAAGCAGTCGTTCCCTGCCTCTAAAACTAAGTGCAATGAGTTTGCTTGCTTCTTTGATAACAAAATTTGCAATATTAGAGCTGATATTATGAATGCTGCCACTACCCTAAACCCTCAAACTGCAGCTAATGCAGCCAGGATAGAGCCCTCCAGGGGGAGCTTATCGTCATTCTGCGCAATTGATGAAGACGAGCTCCGCAAAACCATATCACAGATGACATCCTCCTCTTGCTCATTAGATATAATTCCCACCACTTTTCTCAAAGAGGTTTTAGACAGTGTGATCAGTGATATCCTAAAGATTGTAAACAACTCTCTGCAATCAGGTGTCTTCCCTGACTCTCTGAAGACAGCTGTAGTAAGGCCCTTACTCAAGAAACACAATCTGGATCCCTCTGTGCTGGGTAACTATAGACCCATCTCTAATCTGCCCTTCCTGGGCAAGGTTTTAGAAAAATGTGTCTTTCATCAGTTGGATGTGTTTCTACAGATAAATAAGGTGCATAACAAATTCCAATCCGGCTTCAGGCAAGGTCACAGCACAGAAACAGCTCTTGTAAAAGTAATCAATGATCTCAGGGTATCTGCTGACAAGAAAAATATATCTGTACTTTTACTTCTCGATCTTACGGCTGCATTTGACACAATCGATCATTCAATTTTAATTCACCGGCTGGAGCACTGGGTAGGTCTATCGGGGTCAGCCCTGTCTTGGTTCTCCTCCTATCTATCAAACAGAAACTATTATGTTAAGCTAGCTGAGTTTGACTCTGACAAACATGACATCAGTTCTGGTATCCCACAGGGCTCAATACTCGGTCCCCTTTTGTTCTCCCTATACATACTGCCGCTAGGAGAACTTATTACAAATCACAAAGTGAATTACCATTTCTATGCCGATGATACCCAGCTATATCTTTCCGTAGCCCCAAATGATCCCTGTGCCTTAGATCCATTGCTGACCTGTCTGTCTAGCATCAAATGCTGGATGAGTGAGAACTTTCTCAAACTAAACGAGGATAAAACAGAAGTTCTCATAATTGGCTCCAGCGACCAGAAAGAATCAATACTAAGCAGACTTGGCAATCTGATTGTAGAAAGTAATAGCACAGTAAAGAACTTGGGGGTCTTCATTGACTCCGAATTGAATTTTAATTCACACATTAACCATGTCACCAAGACTGCCTTTTTTCACCTTAGAAACATTGCACGAATCAGGGCCTATCTGTCAATGGATGATGCTAAAACCCTGATCCACGCCTTTGTATTTTCCCGGCTTGACTACTGCAATGCACTCTTCTCTGGCCTCCCCAAGAAAACAACTGACAGATTACAACTAGTCCAAAACGCGGCAGCCAGAGTTTTAACTAAAACTAAGATGAGAGAACATATTACTCCTGTCCTAGCCTCACTACATTGGCTACCGGTTGTGTTTAGAATTGATTTTAAAATTCTTTTACTTGTCTATAAAGCGCTTAATGGTCTTGCACCTTCCTACCTACATGACTGCCTGCCTAAGTATGTCCCAGGCCGACCCCTCAGGTCTTCCACTGCAGGCCTGCTTGCGGTGCCTAAAATGGCAACTAAAAAACACGGTGAAGCAGCCTTTTGCTTCTATGGACCGACGGCGTGGAACAAACTCCCATTATACATTCGGCAGGCAGCCTCTGTAGACATTTTTAAAGCACAACTCAAGACGTACTTCTATGCACTTGCTTTTAACTGATTCTCTGTGATTCTATATTTTATGATTTTATATTTTATGCCTTATTTCAGGTCCTCACTGTACTGCTTCTTTGATGTATTTTAATGATCTCTTTAATTTATACCCACTTTTTTGTCTTCTTCTCTATTGCAATGTAAAGCACTTTGAGCTGCATTTTATGTCATGAAAGGTGCTATACAAATAAAGATTATTATTATTATTATATTATTATTATTAAAGGGCAAGCAACCACTACTCTTCAGCTACTTACGGGGGAGGCCACGTGTAAACTGTCTTCTCCTCCCCATTTTAACTGACCTTTAACTGAACTTATGACCATTTGGGGTGGTTTTGATCTTTAAAGGTCATGGTCAAGGTCATGTTGCTATTCCAAAGAATTGTTAAGGATAATAACAGGTGCAATGGGTCTATTTCAACTAATTCTGACATTTATTAATTATTCAAATCTGATACTGATATCTCTTGTTTTTTCATAAACCTTAGTAGGCCTACATGTGCATAAGACATGGTGCAATAGAGTCAGTGTTAAACGACAGCCATTATGTCTGGCTCTGGGATGCTGATTGTAGAGGATGTGATCAGGTCGCTCCAGTGGGAGATGTTCTGGCCCCACAAGGACAAAGCTGCATACCCAGTGCTAGCACAGGATGTGTGCTGGCTGCAAATCAACGTTCCCCAGATCAGTTTGATGCCCTGATAGGACAAGTAGAGAAATTTAATCAGGAACTTCTGGAGTTTGAGAAGGAAAGTGAGGCCAAGCCTCACTTTCTGGAGTTGGTAGCTGTAATAAAAAATGCTGTAGTCTCTGAATGAAAAGGAAACTGAAATTTACACTTGAGACTATGGCAATCTTTGCAATGTGTGAATGCATAAACTGCCTGCATCATGCTCATGGTATCTTGTGCAAATCAAGGTGCTAGAGTTCACACATCCTGAGCTCTACCGGCATTTCTCAATTGGTCAGTGAGTTCAGGATCGTCAAGGTGTTCTGTGCTGTAGGAGTGACATGAAGGTCAAGTAGACCATTCAGCGGGTGTCAAAGGGTCCTGGAGGTCACTATGTAGTACGAGCCACAAGCAATGCAAACGCTGTTGCAGAGTTTCATCTCTTGTTTAATGAGATTGGGTTGATCACCAACGTCCTCAACCTTCTCACCAACAACCACCCCAAAAACACACACAGAATTCCATCTTCAGCATGCACTGTGCACCACTCTCTGCCTTGCATTCAGCAAGAATGTGGTGAAGCTGCTGGACTTCATGTTAGAGTGACAGAATCTAAAGCCATTGTCAATGTGCCTGTAGCACTGCACAATCTGCTCACAAAGCAGTCTGTAGATAGAGGGGTCGCTCTGTGTCGCTCAATTGTCTAGAAAATGGGGGGCATGTGTACTGCTCATACAAACAGGAGAGGGTAGTCGAGGAGAATAAGAAAATGAACTCAACCATACCAAAGCGGAAGCTACCTCACTTCAATGAGCAATCACAGAAGGCCCAACAACCATTTTGAAGAAGCATAGTTGATCATGACCTTCCAGCTCATGTCAACAACTCAACTCTTGTCAGTGAGATTGAGCCTGGACTTGATCTCACCCAATTGAGTGCAGCATCTGCTCTTGCCACTCATGTTGTGGTAGACCTCATGTCACCCCTCTACAAGTGATTCCTACATTGAGAGGTCTCCAAAGGAAGTGGAGGACATGTGAAATACAGACTCAGCAGCAGCCATTGACATCATTGGCATGAACAGAGACTTACCCATTCCTCAGCAACTCAGAGAACAAGCAGAATATCCAGCTGTTAGTTCAGGATATGGTGTGCAGTCAAGCCTGTGGCAATGCCATCAGTGTCAGCTCTGTCGTCCACGACAATGAGGTTCTCTCAGCAAAGGTGGCTAGTGGCGAGGACATCCCTGATCTCTTGAAATTAATTGAGGAAGCTGTCACCAGGCTAGTGTGGTGCATATGGAGTGGGCTATTCACATTAAACAGTCCAAGAGAGTTCTTATAGTTTCCAAAGATACAGACACCTTTGCCTTACTATTAAATTACACCTACAGTACTTCCAAGCACTGAGGGTGAAGGAAAATTGGCAGCAGTATGGCAGTACGGAAAAGCGACTCATGCTGCCACAGCATCAAGTAGTCTCTTATCTTTGAACAGCCCTAGCCAAGACTGTGATCAAGGCACATATCTTGACTGGAGAGGACTGCATGAGCAAGGTGGGGCAGCTGTTGCTCAGGAGGTGGAGCAGGTCGCCCAATGATCCGTGGAAGTTTGAATCCCGGCTCCTCCTGTCTACATGTCGACGTGTCCTTGGGCAAGTCATTGAACACCAAATTGCCTCCGATGAGTTGGTTGGTGTGAGCTTGCCACCATTGGTGTGTGAATGTGGGAAGTGAGGACGCTGGCGTCGACTGGTCACTGCTTCACCTCCCAATGTATGAATGAATGGAACATTGTAACATGCTTTGAGCACTTGGAAAAGCGCTATAAAAATGCAATCCATTATAAGGTGGGGACCAAATATGCTGCCATGGTTACTGATCCAATACAATATCTGATGAACTTTGGTGAGACAGAAATTTCAGTGTCAGTACTGGAATTGATGCTATCCCTCCCACAAGCAGTTTGATCAGAGGTCACATCAAACAAGGTGCCTTTCTGGTGCATAGGGCTTGCAACCTGCTGGCAACATCCAAGGAACCAGAGGCAAAACTAGCACCAATGAAGCATGGATGGGAGGAGCATTTTGTACACCTCTGCCATCAAAACCTTACCACAAACCCTTACCATAAGTCAGCACTCAGCTCACAGTGTCCAATGTGCAGGCAAGTGTGACACATAATGATGTGGCTGTCCTGCTGCATTACATTCTGCCATGGAGAAAAATACTGTGCATGTCCACATATACAGTATCCACTTGGAGGGGAAATACTTGAATATGTTATTTGTATCACTTTGGCACTTTTATTTAATAATTTCAGCACTCACTTAAAAAGATAAATATATGATTACTATATGTATTGTCTATATTTTGTTCTAAATAATAAAAATAAAAGTAAAAGTGATAGTAGGGGACAAAATTGTTATTCAGTTGTTGAAAAAATTACAATTGACAGTTCAGTTAAAGGTCAGTTAAAATGGGGAGAAGACAGCTTCCATGTGGCCTACCCCGAAGTAGCTGAAGAGCAGTGGTTGCATGCCCTTTAAGCAAAACCAATGTCTTCACAATGTCCACCAATCCCATCAAAATTATACTCAATTATACTCAATATCAATATCACCCAGGAGTCATACATGTCAGAATTATATGAATTAGACCTACTGCACCAGTTTTTAATCATAATGATGGCCAAATTAGGTTTTCGGAATAGCAAAATGACCTTGACCGTGACCTTTAAAGGTCAAAACAACCCAAAATGGTAATAACAACATCAGAAATGAATTCCCCACCCCCCAATTAGTCAGGATAGAGGTATTGCATGTGTATGTACACAAAAGTTGGATTTTCATCATATACGATGGCGGCCATATTTGATTCGGCCATTACGCCCTTCGTGGCACTATGACGGACAAGCACCTCGGTGATTTTTCATGTCTAGGGACCCCTTGACTCAATTCAAGTGAGAAATTCCCATGACGCAAAATTGCGAACAGGCATATATGCTAGGAACTGGAGTATATCTAGACAGTACTCTACTGTCCTCATTAAGGTTTGGGGTCAACACAAGGCAGTTATTTACTTGTACAGGTGAACACCTTATATAACCACCTTTTAGTTCAGTAGAATCTTAACTCTTGCTATATGAAAAGAGCCACTGGGACATAGGCTTTTGGTACAGTATAGCGTTATAGAATAGCTACATTACATCAGGGGTGACCACATTTTGACTTGAGAACTACTTTCATTGCCAACTAAACATACACACCCTCATTTAAACGAGGAACTTCGCAATAAGACATACAGTACATGGCAAGTTGATCACAATCTACCATTGGGCACGCCTGTGCTACATGATAATAAACATGCATAGGGGAACTCTTCAATCATGAAGGCAACTAACTGCAAGTAAACACATAAGTAAGTCAAGCAAGACTTTTTAAAATAAACCATACATCACATTCTTACATTCTTAAGTATCCCCACAAGCATATGATTGCGTGCATAAGTTTGCATCCACACACAAAGAGGCACACACACTACCAGGGTAAATTGTTCTGAGAAACAAAAGTGCTGTGGTCATTCAATGCGTGCTGGTGAGTGGTGATATCCGTTACCGTTGTACCATGTTGAAAAGGCCTGCTGTCTGACCGGGTCAGCCTGAGACAGCTAAGTGGGGGTCATGCAAGGGATTGGCCTTTAGGAACTGTATTCACCACTTGTTATCCAAAACTCATTAATGCTTAATTAACCGGCGTTAACCAATGACGTTAAAATGTACCACTTAGAATGGTCTAAATGTAAAAGATACTAACCGTAAGACTTGATGCAAACAACACCAGAGCAACATCATGACCACTTAATTGTTTTATATTAAGCATAGTAATCATGGTTCTGTGTTCCAACAATCAGCATGTCTGATAAACAATGAGGCACAGCACTGATGCATTTAATAATAATAATAATAATATGTTACCTCCATGCTCTCCCACACTGTGTCACAGCTGCACACTAATTGGACAGTATTTAGACGGCTTAGCAGTTGCTTGTTTTGATAAGTACTAAGTAGAAATCCATTGTTGTTGTTTTTTTAAGATTTGTGTTTAGTGGTTTTATTGATAGGGTAGGAAAATGGGAAGAGAGATGGGGACATTCGGGAACGCCATGGAGCAAAGGTCAGCCATGTGAACAGGGTTGGTGCCGGCTAGTAATAGTAGGCTCACACATGGACACAAATGTGCTTTTTGTGTCCTCTTGTCTCTGACTATCTGTGTCCATCTCACTACTGCCCCTCCATCAGTGGGGGATCAAACATGTCCCCATTGTCCCCCACTAAAGCTGTGCACAGTCCCAAAACTGCACCCTTGGCCTGGGGTGGGGTGTACGTGCTCAGGCCTGGCCCAACCCGACAAGGGTCACTCTGCTCTTAAAGTTAATAGCCAGAGCTCGACCCAAAGCCCAACAACACACTCGTTTAAACTCTGATGCACGCTTTACCCCTGACACAATTAGAACACACATGTAAAAGAGACAGGTACCCCACCCCCATTGCCCATTGATATGTGCACATATCAATAGGCAACCACGTCCCGCTGTCCTAAGTAACCGACTGCCGGGCTTAGAGAGACGCATAAGCAATTTCTAAACTGATTCTCACCTGTTATTCAGTAACTGATAAATGCAAGCACATAAAGAGTCAAGACTTACTTAATTAACAGTGCACTGCAAGTGCATCTTAATATCTGTTTTATCATTTTCAACTGTCTTTCATTAGTGAGTGAGCTAAGCGACCCTAGGTGGCAGAAACAACTTTAGAGAATTTAAGATATGGCATTCATTTTTGGTTGTTTACTTTTTTAGCTCCTCTGGTGCCATCAACCGCCACAAAAGGCTATTTCTGATTCATAAAAACTTATTTAGATATTGGTTCGATACCAAAATCTCTCTCTCTCTCTCTCTCTCTCTCTCACACACACACACACACACACACACACACACACACACACACACACACACCATTGTACAGTACACTAGTGCCTGCCCTAGCTCTGGTCCAGAGCTCCACTGCTACTGAGTCTGACTTGCATTGGATGCAATGCAATGCAAGTCAGACTCAGAAGCAGTGGAGCTCTGGACCAGAGCTATGCCTGCCCTACACATTATTTAAGATGTGGAAGGCCTGGAGCTAGACTGCTGCATTTGATGGGAGAAAGGGGGACGAAAAGACACCACGAGATTGAACTGTTGGTGATAACTGACCCCTATTAGCTATCAAATATCAAAAATCTGACACACCTTCCTGCTAATTAGATGATAAAGTCCGGATTACCACACACACACACACACACACACACACACACACACACACACACACACACACACACACACACACACACACACACACACCTTTGCCGTCTAATGACACGTCTTACAGCTGTCGCCATGGTGATCTAATAGACATGGTACCGTTTTGAGACCATGGATGACAGTCAGAGAGCCGCCAGGCCGCCACGTCTAAACAACAGACGCCCATCTCTCCTTGCATCCCAAAATGAAAGCATCACATCAGCCACCTGCTGCTGATCCCTGTCCTGCTCTTGACCTTGCAAAAAAAAGACAAGTTTGTGTGCCTCCATTTCTAGGCCAAACTGGTCGTGGCTCTTGACTGAACTTTGATGTATACTCTCAGATAAACAGCGAACCGAGCGTAGTGTTGTCCAAGTGGTTTGGACTGTAAACGCCAGCGACAAGGTTCAGCCATCCAGCAGCACCCACCACAATAATAGTTAATAGCTCAATACCAAAGTGACCCTTTAATAAAACACTGTGCGGTGATATGATTAAACCGTGAACCAAAGCCTCGGGACTCCCTGAGTTAACTGGCAGTCATGGACAGAGCTGACTAGCCAGGCTATTTTAGCGTTACTTAAAGTGCCCAAAACATAAAAAACAAGTGGCTAACGTTAGCAGCCTAGCATGCTACCACTAGCATCATTTAATATCCAAGAAGGGTGGCGGTGCAACTTTAAAAAGAACACTATTCCTATTTGACAGGGCGGTGCAGCGGTGCTCGTTTCCCCCGCATCTGCAAAGAAAGGGAACGCGGCGCGAGGAGGACTTACTGGCCAGCTTTAGGTTGGAACATCCCGACGAGCTGCTCCCCGAGGCCTGCTGCGGGACCCCGGACTTTCCTGTGCTGCTCCCCACGGCAGCGGCTGATCCGGCGGACGCCGCCGCGGCTCCGCCTCCTGGAACACCTGGCGGCTCAGCGAACGAGCTGGTTCTCTGCCGCCCGCTGCCGCTCATATCTCTGTGCAGGGGTCCGCGGGGCGGCTGGGGCTTGGGATTCGCCGTTCCCTCAGGCCAAGTGTGTTTTTCAATTACGGATACTCTGGCATGAAATATTATAACGACGGAAAGAGGAAAAAAAGACCGACGGACGGGACGCCTCTTGTTTTCCAGTCGGTCCTCCCGAACGCTGCTCGGCTGTCTGGGCTACGAGACACCCTAGAAACTGGCCAGCCGCAATGGCACCTGGGAGATGGAGTTCCAATGAGGCGCTACCAGGGTCTGCTGCCTAGGACCTCGCAAATCAAAACAACTACAATTCTAAAATGACAACAGACTGTTAATGTAGGCCAGTCACATTAATTATTTCAGCACAATTAATAGGTTAATAGTCTAGGGTAGGCTGTCTAATTCCATTATCATGTACCAAATAAGCATGGCTTTATCAGTCTGTAATTTCTGTTCTGCAACTTGCAAGCTATTCTTTTTTCTTTTTGTACAGACACACACTGCTGTTGCATTAGCAGTAAAAATGGGACTGTCTGGGGACTGACCGCTTCGCCCACCTAATGCTTTGCATTTTCTTGTTCATAAATGCATCTCCTGAAAAGTATGATGAGTAAAAGCAAGCTGGGGGTTTAAACCTGCAGCTTGCTTTTTTTTTGCCAGACAGCAGTTTGAGTTCAGTGATATGTGCCCTACTTGGGAAAACAAAGTGCTTAAGGGGCACAGGCTCTGCAGGCTTATCTAGGATTTTAGAAGAGGGCAGGTCATTGCCACTACCAGCCACATGTAGTGTTTCCCTGACCAGGTCGCAGCATGCACCTTAACCTTAACCCACCTTTCACCCAATACGGCACAGGCAAATAAAAGGTACTTCCACTAATCCAGTTAAGCAATAAGCACATCCTTCTACATTGAATGAGCAATTAAACTGAACGAAGACACTTAAATACACCTTCTACAGATTTTACGATTTCACAGATCTAAAACAGCACTTCTCAAATAGTATTTGTGCCGATGATGACACCCCCCACACACAATAATATACATCTATCTTAAAATGTTTAACAAGAGTGCCCCCCCTAAAATTTGTAATTCTTTTTCAAGATAAAAAAATAGATGTATTTATTTATTTTATTTTTAATCTGCCAGCCACCAAACACTTGAGTTTGTAGGCCTACCGGTCAAGGTGTTACCTAAAACAGGAAAGATTAGGGCAGCATGAATTCAGATATGACACTCTATTCAATTGTCATACCTAAAAATCACATCTGAGTCAAGTGAGAGAAACTCATTACACATCATCATACATCATCTCATGACAACTGGATTTATGTGATTGGTGGTTGGTTAAATTTACCGGTATATCACATTTGGAGGACATTTGACCAATAATTTCTCTATTCATTGCCACGGGTAACTATTGAGACGTGTGGGCACAAAAGCTGTAGGCTATAAAGTAGGGACAAGCCTGTCTGTCTGCCTGATGGGGAAAGAAATGATGGTATATAAGCACCCAAACAGAAACTACATGGGAGCTGCCTGCTTCCACTACCTGCTCTTGTGTGTGCAAGATTACCATAGAATGTTGTACTTCATGCTGAACAAACAGTGAACATGTTGTCATCATTGCTTAACGTGTTGCTCCTCAAGAGACTCCACCATACATGCCGCAGTCCCGCCCGCTCGCCGGTTCTAGAAGTGAATTCCCCCTTCATTTTCCACATAGACTTTTGAAAAAGTATTTATTTAAATACCTTATAATCCAAACAATCCAAATAACAAATACATCTCAGGTTGTGACAACACATATTTTGCACCAAACAAACAAATTTGTTGTCATGATTTGTCACCACCCGAGTTGGCTTTGTCTGCAGCATAAATGTCTTTATACTGTATAAACCTTTTTTTTTGGTCTATGAGGAGAATGAACAGGGAATCCACTTCCGGAACAGGCACTGCATGGGGGTGGGACTGTGCCGCTCTATAGAGTAGCACTAATAATAATACTAATAATTACAAGTGAGGACGAGCCAATCAACAAAAAAAGACAAAATAATTCCAGAAGTTCGGAAATGGAGAATAACATAAAATATGCTGCACAATCAACAGAAAAAAAGAACAGTGACACAGTGTTTATTGGGGATGTCATAGATCCGAAGTACCATTAGACAGAATGCATTAGGTTGGCGAACACGTGCTGCTGACGTGTTTGTGGTTATGTTTAAAGGTAATAGAGGCAACTTTACTGTGTACAAACACTGTGTTATGAATCTGCTGGAGACTGCTGTGCTGTGATTGGCTAAAACGCTGCCTCACCCAACACAACGACTTTCCTGTGCCTGGCGAATGCTTTGTTCATGATTTGTTGACAATAACAAAATCCTGGATCGTCTGCAGGATGAAGCAAGTGGAAACAGCTGCAGTATCAAAGTAGAAGCTGCATAGAGGGGGAAAAGGCAAAAATATAGCTACCGGTATAGATCTATTTAGATTTTTGGCAAAAAAGTTGCCTCGATTACCTTTTAATGTTAGAGTTTAGAGATAGCTTTAGTATTGTTTGGACTAATGGGAGATCGAACCAATGACGTTGAACCAATGACTGTTTAGTGTACTTGAAAATATGAAACTGAAACGTAAAATAAACCCAAGGACCAAAGACATTGTGTTAGGTCTTTAATATTTTCAATATTTAGTTGTTTTTTTGTTGTTTAGAAATATTGCACATGGTCAACATGCCTGTTTATGAGTCAACACTCACCTCGCTCATCCTAAATTCCTTCTCCAAAGTAAGGACAGTTTATTTTGAAGCACAATCATACAGTGTACTGTACACGCATACGTGTTTGTGTGTGTATTTGTGTGTGTGTGTGCGTGCATGTGTACGTACATCTGTGCATGTGCGTGTGTATGCACATGCATGCACATGGACACATTACAGACCTCAACCCCAAAAGCAATATGTATTGATAGTCTTTCATTATCTGCGTGTGTGTGTGTGTGTGTGTGTGTGTGTGTGTGTGTGTGTGTGTGTGTGTGTGTGTGTGTGTGTGTGTGTGTATATGTATACATATACATATACTTATATATACATACATATACTTATATACTGTATATATATACATATATCTCCTGAATCATTTGTGTTTTCATAACAGTCAAGATGGTGAACAAAATAGTCACGGTGACTATAAAAATACTGCCTCTAGAGATTATGCAGAAGGAAAAATATAATGTCAAATATTATGTTATAATGTATGGTGCAGAGCCAGGGGTTTGGTTGTGCCAATACAGTACATACGTGTGCCCAAGAACACGCATACACACACACAGACCTCTATGCACATATATGGAAATATATATATATATATTTTGTTTTTGTTTATTTTCACACATCCAACGGTATACAGAGAAATAATAGAGATACCCATAGTATTAACTACCCCTGCTCTTCAGTCTCCACAGAGAAGTGAAGAGCAAAAAAAGTGCTATTTGAAAAAACTTGTCTTTGACTTTTAGTAAGTTATACGCGCGCTATCTCTTCGACGATAACAATATATTTGTGTTTTTCTTCTTTTATACCATAGTTGTCCATAGTATCACGACAGCTCATCATTTCTCCTGACTCCACTCACTGTACTGCACTGTAATTAATATCTATGGCACAAAAGCCTTCCTCCAAAGAAAAGAACACAAAATAACCCCCCCCCCCAAAAAAATTCCAAAAGGAATAATAAATGTCCTATTGCACCATTTTCACGGGTAAGGGATAAAGTGTCAAGAGGAAGAGAAGGGAGGAGGAGGACGATGAGGAGGGGGGAGGGGGAGGAGGAGGGGGAGGGGGGAGGGCTCCAGAGACTGCCCTCCAGGGCTGGTCTAGGATCTGCTTTCCCTGAAATTAACCCTATACCGGAGCCATCCTGAGCTACATTACGACTGACCCTGGACCAGTGCTTAAGGGCACTTTCTATCAACACTTCAGAGGGAGGAGGGAGGGTGAGGGGGGGTAATAGCGCATGGGGAAAGGTGGTCATAAGGGTCCGGGGAATCCGAGGGCAAGAGGCCAGGGCTAAAGGGTACCCATGGGAGGGGGAAAAAGGTGACTGATAACATATGGAACACGATTATTATTATTATTATTATTATTATATTTCTACTAAAACAATCTCTAAAAACAATACTTTCCTGATTTAACTTGCGGCCGACCTCTCCCGCAGCGAGAGGGGGCCACACATATTGTGCAAACACCTGATTTCAACGTTTTTACAAAACGACACAAGAAAAGCCCACCCCCGTCACCCCCCACCCCCCCCCCTTCTTCAGTGTGTCAGGTGAGCAGACCTGGGCAGAGAGGAGGGGGAGGGGCCGGGGTGTAGATTAAGTGTGGTGGGGAGGGGGAGGGAGAGGGAGGGTCGGAGGGGGCCCACAGACTTTGTCCGTCTTCGTCCCCTTTTTTAGAAGTGTTTATTTTTTATTTTATTTTTTTCCCATCTTCTTTTTTTGACTGTTTGTTGTGTTTTTATGTTTTTTTTTTCATATGCTGGAGAAGAAAACACCACAGAGCCACGAGAGAAAAAACAGGCCACGGTAAAACGGATTATTTCCACGGCAACAATAACGAGAAAGAAAAAAAGCAACGTCATTATATCCACTGGTGGGAGTAGTGGGGAGGAGGGAACAGGGGGGATTTGGTAGAAGAAGTTGGGTTAAAAACTCTACTTTCGCACTCCGTTGGTTAAGTAGTACATGTTGTCGACGGTGGGGTTCGTTCGTTGTTGTTGCTGTTATCCTTCTCTACTCGTCTCTCTTGTGTGTCTCGTCTTCCTGTTTGGTGGAAAAACACGCCGCCTGCGGGCGGCGTGTTTTTTTTTTTTTTTTAGCATTGTCACATCGTTTTCTCCTGCCTGTGTGTGTGTTCATCATCATCATCTTTCTGCTCTACCGCGAGCAGCTCAGCATCGAGCAAAGTGTTCATACGCTTATCCTTCCGCTCCTCGTACACCGTCCGACCACAGTCTTTATATAATCTCTTTTTTTGGGTGCCTAAGAAGTGTCCACTCCAAGATCTTGGGGTGGCGAGGTGAGGGAGGTGGGGTGGGCTGGAGGGGGGGACCCCACCTTACATACAGACATACATCATTCGTCGACTCCAGCCGCTCAGTCTCTGTCAAAAATGGCAATAACTGAAGGTGCAATGATTGGTCACACTGAGTCCAAAAACTCCTGCCCTCTTTTCTTTTCCTTTTCTTTCCCCCAGGAGAAAATGGTATTCATGCTTCGAGGAGTTCGAGGTTTTCTTTCAGGTAAAATGTTTTCATCGTTTTACTACAATCACTAAAAACTGTGCAGGCCAATGGCTTGGTCAGACCATGATCGACTGACGTGTGTGTGTGTGTGTGCGTGTGTGTGTGTGCGTGTGTGCGTGTGTGTGCTGTCTGCCTTGCAGCATCGAGGGGCTGTGGAATATCAGTGGAGGTCATTGGGGTTGTATCTGCCTCCCGACCACTGTGCTGAGGGGTGGAACGGGGGTGAGGTGGGGTGGCGGGGCTTTTGGGTTCGAAGGTCAAGTCAATGGCATCTGAGGGCTGGCTGGCTGGCTGGCTGGCTGGCAACAGCAAACTGCATCTCCACAATAAGTGACAAAGTGCCTTTGTGTGTCATGGTCCTGGTAGCAGAACGTGGGGGCCTGCCGTCCAAGAGTAACAGTCTGATTTGGTAAGGGTGTGTGTGTGTGTTGTGTGTGTGCATGTGCGTGTGTGTGTGTCTGTGTGGAGAAAGACTATGTGCATGCTGGAGATTACATATGCACCGGGCTGTGTGTGCGCGTGCGTGTGTGTGTCTGTTTGCGCGTGTGTGCATGTGCGTCAGAGAGACAAAGAATGTGTAGCACACACTCCCGAGTGTTAAACTACAAACTACTGTACAAATGTGCTGAAGGTCGACACCCGGGCAAAACGACGACTGAATACGTTTCTGAACACGAGAACAAGACAGAGGACACTTGGTTTCTCTTATGTTGCAGGCGATGCACCCACCTTTGAGGCTTTCTGAAGTGTCAGACGAGAGAGAAACCAAGTGCGCCCTGAAGCCCGATTTAAACTTGGCTGCGCACTTCGCAATCGCACCGAAAATAGAAGACCTACAAGCTCACAAGTCACGGTGCGACGCGTCGCCGTGAGCTCGTAGGTGCAAGACTACCTATATCTGCAACCAAGTGTAAACAGGCTTGAGCCGTTCGTCTATGAGAGAACAGTATGCATGTGATGTCTTTTTGCCCAGGGTTTGCCAGAGAACAGCCCTAGTGGAAGTGATCCACTAGGAACAATGCTAGAGTACTGGTTCAACACATAACAGGAACACTCTCTCCACTCTCTCTTCCTCTCATCTTCCTTTTCTTTCCCCCCCAAACTTCTTTGTCTCTTTCACATTCGCGTCTCTCCGGGAAGCTTTAGGACGACGCCTCGTTTCTCGGCTCCTCCGAGCCGCGGCCTTTATCTCCGTGTTGCTGCTCCGCCCCGCCGTCCTCCCGGGCCTGCTGATTGGAGGAGAAGGAGGAGGGGGCGGGACTCGAGACGTCGGCCAGTGACGACTCGTTGAGTCCCGGCGTGGCGGTCTGCATTATCTTCTGGCGGACCTCGCGGATCTTCAGCTGGAGACACACCTTGCTGGGGAACGTGTCCGAGTAGCGCGCCTGGAAGGCGGCCGTGGCCTGGGCTGGGTGGAGGAGAGGACAGGGAAGGAAGGAAGAAATACAGGAGGTGGTCAAAATAGAAATTCTTCTACATTTTCTAAATGTGTAGTTCTTGAAAATTAGGTAATTCAGATGATTAAATATAATTTAACTCTTGAGAGCATAAAATGAAAATGGACCTGTGAAAATGGACCCGTCCATTTGGTTTCATTTTACACTCTCAAGAGTTACAGATCTATAAGCGTCCATTTGGTTACCAATGGTCCTTTCTAGGAAGGAAGGAGGACTCTATCATAGGAGGAAAAATGGTGAAAAACGAGGATTTTATCTCTGGTGCCAACTCACCAGCAAAAAAGCACTAGATTTTCTGCCAGGAGTTTTCACTAATTTTGGCACTAGGGGGGTCTGGAAAAAAGCTACATATCACGACAAATGCACCAAGTTGGCAACACTGACTGTCTCTTTATCAAATCTGTTTATTACACGGCTGTGTGAATGCTCGAATCGGAACGCAGTGAATTCAGCGCACCTGTTGTTGGTCAATAAGGAAATGAGGCAAACCCTGGCAAGGTCAGATCAATTGCTGACGATCGATCGATAGATGACGGGGGGCGTGGGGGGTTGTACCTGAGGGGAAGAAGCCATGTTCCTGGAAGAGTTGCATGACCAGGGCCCGGCGCTGGTCCAGGGTTCTACGTAGGGAGGAATACGGGACCCGGTCCAACTCTCCTAGTACATCGTCTGAGTCTGTACCTTAGGAAACAATGAGGCACACTGTTAACACAACAACAAGGGCCCATTTAACTGAAACAGGCAATAAAAAAAAACCTTTGGGCGTCAACAGAATATGATGCCATGAAAATCAGTGTTCGGCACGTGGAGTACCACGCATTTCAGGTCAGATATACAATTATTGTGAGGCCATACAAGTTCAATGTTTTCTTTAGTCGGCTGGTCATTGACCATTAAAGGTGCGGTGAGCCGGAAATGGAGGGCCTTTTATTTTGAAGTTTCACCCTGAAACGCTGATCTGAAGTTTCTGAACCAATCACAGCTTGCATCCCTTCAGGCTAGGGTGGGAACAGCTGTACGATGAGCTGTATACTACACGCGATGCATGGATGTTTACAAAGGTCCCTCAGCTCTGCCACTGTACTGCTACTGTATGTGGCTTATTCCTACCACTATGTGTTTAAATACTCTACATATCCTAACATGATGAGTGAGTTTAAACCGAGTAATACACTGTCTGGAATTAAATATGGACTATTTCTGACTGTAATTAAGACACCTGTGTTTGTGGAGGATTCAGAAATGCCATAAAAACAGGTCAATTGGCTTTTATTGATGTGATAATGGATACGTCATCACGCAGCATGTTTTCGTTTTCAGTAAGTAATTAGAGTTGTAAATAGAGTTTTATGGGTTTTTTAATTTAGAAATACACAAATAAAAATTTTCCCATTTTTTGCATGTATTGTTGGGTGTGTTCTCTGGCTCTTTAAATATTTATTTCCACCCTCAAAATATTTAATTGGCTGTTATAAACACCACCAACCAACGTGTTGACTGGGAAAATATTTTTAATATTTTAATCAGATGAACACTAGCTGTTGGTTAAAATAGTTGAACATTCTGTCAATATAAGTGCTCTACGATCTCGCGAATGCAGGCTGTTTCCTCCGAAGAGATCTGGTGTAGAGGGCTGAAAAGGCTGTGGGACAAGTACAGATCCCTGGGGGACACCGGTTAATAGTATATAGGCCAGGGTTGAGGTGGTATGTGAGCAACATTAGCTGTGGATGCGGGCCGGCCGTACCGGTTCTGTCGAAGGTGAAGATGTCTCCCTCACACTTGGCAGCGCTCTTGGGCGTGCTGGGCTCTGAGCTGCAGCTGGACAGCCGGCGGGTCTTCCTCCGAGGAGAGCTGGCCTCCTCCGCCGTGGGCTCCACCAGCTCTGCATCATACAGGAGGGAGAGCAGAGAGAGAGAGCAGAGAGGGTGAGCTGGGAAAAAACGGTCCGCTCGAGGAAGAAACGGTAGAAAAATACATTGGGGGATGGAAAGAGAAAGCAGTCATAATGAGAAGGCGCACGTCCAGTATGTATACTCTATCTCCCGGCGGGGTGTTAAATTACACAAATAATATCAACATTCTAATAATAATAAACCATATTGGGTTAAGTATCTTGAGTGAGTGCAGATATGTTTATCACTACCGTGAGTTTTAGTTCAGATGTCTTAACAGTTAATTAGCTAACTAATCAATTTAGTATACATAATACATTTTGGGAAGGAAATTTAAAGACTCTCTTACATAAAAGTAAAGTTACATCACAATATGTTGTGATCTTGTAGATGTTTACACTCCCAAGAGTTAAAATATTCACTATCGCCCTATTAGCCCCAAGTCTACACAACTAGAGAATGTAGAAGATTAATGCTCATTTTTGATCTGATCAAGCCAGGAATTGAGAACAAAACCAAAAGAAATCTTTAGTTTAGGGGGGGGGGGGGTCTGTGGGATTAAAATGTCCTCAAATGGTGGTCCATGGCTCAAATTCTGAAGAATTAGTAGTGCCAAAAAGGTTGCCTCAGATGACCAGTTTTGGATGTGTTCACCTTACTCACCGGTGGAGTTGCGTCTCTTCCTGCGGTAGCTGCCCAGGATGGCCCGGGGCGAGGTGGCCAGGCTCTGCAGCGTGGGGGAGGGAAGGACCTCCTCGGGTTTAAATTCTGGCAGCTCAGCAAAACGCTCCTCAAAGGACGCTCCCGACAGCACCCTAAGAACAGAGACACAAACACCGCGCCGATGACGACCTTGTGGACAAAAATCATGAACCCCTTACATAATCCCTTGAAAGACCTAAGGTTGATTCTGCAAAAGCCTTTTTTTGTATATCAGAACTTTATTTTTATTATTTTTAAAATCTAAAATGACACAGGAGCTTTCCCGTTTCGAGAAGAATCACTTAAACGCTCAGTCACTGGGGTGCCTCAGGGGTCTGAACTTAAGCCTCCACCTATTTTCAGTCCCTTTTCATACCAGGGCCCACTATTTATTCTGCATTTTAGCCATAGACCACCATTTGGTGTTTAGTTTAGTCTCAACATCAAACCTAAAACTAAGGATTTTCAAGTTTGTGTCCACAATTTAGGAGCTAAACTGGCAAAACGTTGGTCAAAATAATTGTTTTACATTTTCTTGTGTAGAATGTAGAATTGTAGAATTGTGTAGATTCTTGACAATTGACAAAGTTTAAATATAATTTAACTCTTGAGTTACAGACCTCCTGTTGAAAACCCCTGGTCTACACCACTGGATTCACCATCATTCACCACCAACATTGAGAACAATCACACCCCATCTCTTCATAGAAACCAGCTGATCCTCACGACTTACAATGCAACACAAGTACTCCTGACTCAGCGTTTAGATCTGTTACTTTTTTGCTGAATATTCACAGAATGTTTTGCCTATAAATGACGTGCCCAGAACGGGGGTTGCCAGGGTTCATGCGGTTAAGCAAGCCGAGTGAGACTATGAACTCATTCTTATTTATAGCGGTGACACAGAGGGAGTCGCTGCAGTGGGAGCTCAAGGCTCACTCATGTTCACACGCTCAGAGCCTGAGAGCTTGTCTAGTTCCGTTGGACACCGTTGGTCCAACGATCCACTGATACAGAGGATGCACGGTTGATCCCAAGCCTTGCTCAAAGGCAGTGCAGGCAGGTAAGCAACATGACATCATCATCAGATGTATGGACGGAAGTTTTATGACGGAACACCTATTGAGTGGCAAGAAAAACAACGCTCTGGCCGTGACAGCACATAAAAGCAATCAGAAAAGTTCTGATCGCAGTAAACAATGTTAACCTTTTCTGTGCTGTGACGCGTTTTGGTTCTAAGCATTATGTTATATTTTAGCTATTGATAGCAGATCTACAAGCTCACAGTGTGCCACCAAGTGGTCTGCCATTTTTGAAATATCGTGAAAATGTGGCGCAAACCTATATTATTTCAAAAGCAAACATTTTTAAGGTAAATCTTGGCTTCTGGGGGATCCCTAGAACATGTTTTCAGATGCAGATCCGCAGCCAAATATAAATAATTCTGGTGGTCCTTGGCATGAGATATGTTGAGCTTCACTGACACAGGAACATAGACTTTTCAGAAAAAGTAGAATTTAGCATCAGAAACTAGAATCTCGTGGTAGAATCTAGAATCTAGCGTCGGAAACTAGAATCTAGCGTCAGAAACTAGAATCCTGCGTCAGAAACTAGAATCCTGCGTCAGAAACTAGAATCCTGCGTCGGAAACTAGAATCTGGAGTCAAAAAACTAGGATCCGGGTGTCAGAAAGTAGAATCTAGAGTCAGATTGCCGAGTCATGACAGAACAGTGACGTTTCCTTTGATCTGACATGTTCTGTTTTTGCAGCATCGTCCATCACACTCACCTGTCCACAGAGTCGGGTGTCTTTTTGAGCGGCGGCGGGCGGAACTTTGTCTTCTTGGAGGAAGAGGTGGGCTCTCTGTCCGTGGGGGGAGGGGGGAGAGGGGGCTCCAACCCTGAGGGTGGGGGAGGAGGGGAGCACGGTCCAGCCTGAAAATAGAGAAAAGATTAACTGGTGTACTGGAGCAAGCCATGGAATGACAGATTCACCCCCTCCGGGATGAGGGTGTGAAAGGCTTGGGAAGTCCTCTGAGACTGTTAGAATAAACACTTGTTTCATGACTCTGACATCTTAACCTCTCGGCGCCATCAGTGCTATATCGTGGTGATAGATCTTCACCCCGCTGGGTGCCAAAGCAGTGATATTGCGCCTCAAAAAGCTTAATATCAAGATCGCATCATGCCTCGGCACATTAGCATTTCCTGGCAAAAGCTATGCTATAGCAAAACAACTTGCACAGACCTCCTGAAGACACTTCAGATCTTTCGTGTGCACGTGTTACCTTGAAAATTTGATGGTGTCACACCTCGGAGTCATGGTTCAAGGTTTTATATTTGTCACACCAATATATGTTGAGACATATAGAGGGATGAAATATTGTTTCCTACTCATCCACAGTGGAATAAAAATAATAAAGCAACAAGTAAGGGTATAGCAAAAGATAAAGGCAATAAAGTGCCAGATAAAGCTATAACAAACCTACAGTAATTTTAAGGTGAAAGGTATTTTACATGTGCAAGGGAGAGATAGCAGCAGCTACATCAGGGTACATGCATGCTACAGGCTCTTTCCTTCTGTTTATGAAAGATATTGATGTTTGTACAGTACATGTGTAAAAGAAAAATAGCAGCAGTTGAGTACATACACAACAACAAAGTCTTCACTTAGTTGTATGTATAGGTGTGTGCGCATGTGTGTGCATGCGTATGAATATTGAGGTAGTGGATAGCCCAGGTATCGTGGATAGTCCAGGTATCGTGTGAACAAGTGTGTATGTGCATTTAGACAAATACGTTGTACATTAAGTAAAACAATAAACATGTGAGAATTGAGTCTGAGCATATATTGCAGAGGTGGGCAATTATTTTTCCTAAAGGGCCAAATGAGAAACAGGAAATATTGTGGAGTGCCAGGCCCAAAAGGCTGATACCCAGGGGGCAAACTACCCCTTTTTTAGGAAACCTGCATTTGCCATAACATAAAAGGTTGTCCACCAGAAATATTATCTATGACCCTGTAGGATCACAACCTATATGGACAACCCGGTCAATTTTTTGCTGGAAACCCAATATGGCCGCCGCAATATTAGCCCCTATTAGATATAATGGGGGGTGAATAGGGCAAAATTTTAAACTGAGAGATAATTCCACGAAACTTCACAGGTTGATCAATTATGTAAATACGAACAATTTTTGTATTGGAACTTTCCATGAAATCCAATATGGCCGCCACAATATGGCCGACTTAATATTAGCACCTAGAAAATAGGTTTGACTCTAATTTCTGAACAAAATGAGCTAGAAACACAAACTTGGTGTCTATTTTAGAGTCTCTGACCACAAGAGACTAGTCATATAGCCCATATTTAAAATTTAAGTGTACCTATATAATCATTTTAGCCCTAA
Source organism: Benthosema pterotum (assembly GCA_039105355.1). Taxonomy (NCBI): domain Eukaryota; kingdom Metazoa; phylum Chordata; class Actinopteri; order Myctophiformes; family Myctophidae; genus Benthosema; species Benthosema pterotum. The sequence goes on from CM076970.1 coordinate 13,297,335, forward strand.
TTTTCCTGTGTGCTGATGTGCTGTTTCCTTATAGAAAGACACATGTCACACATCCCTCCAGCTGCAGGTTGATTAGCCTAGTCCTACTGTTTATATTAATATTCATCCATGATGGGGGAGCTCATCCAGATCTCTAAATTAACCTCTTCCTCTATAATTCCACCCAATCCTATTATACATTTGAGTTCTGGAAAAGGTGTAACGCGTAACACGTGTAATGCCGGGTGTCCATATATAGGCTATATATATGGACTGTGTCTAGAGTGTTAAAGGTTTTTCTCAGAACTCCAATTCTAGGAAAAACAGAATGGGGTAACTTTTTATTATCTCTACACAATATCTATAAAGTATATTAATGACATGTAAAATGTTGAAAATGGGAGGAATTCTCCTTTAATTGGGCATGTACAGCTGATTGGATTGACATTATCAGTGTCAAACTTGTCCTGTGCTTATTAGTGATCTTTCTAATCAATTAAAACACCAAAGAAGAAGTACCTCAAGTAACATTCCAGGCTGCAAATACAGAAACCTCCCTGTGGTGCAGCCTGGGAAACGTTGGTTTGAATAAGATATACATCCAAGAGGACATAATCTAATACTGCCAAAAGGACAATATCGGTATAACTACAACTCTGTATAACTATAATGTGCAATCAACAGATGAAGATGCCTGCCGCATCTCATCAGTGTCACAGATGCTTGCCCCACTCAGGACCTGCACTGTCAGTCGTCTCAATCAACATTGAAGGTTTCTCCAGAAGCAAGGCAGAGATACTAGCAACGATTGCCATTGTTTCCGTATGCAGGAAACCCACATCGGCCATGCACAAAATCGCTGGACCCACCATCGCTGGAATGAAACTGGTCGCTGAGATCCGACACAGACAGTATGGATCAGCTGTTTTCAGCAGGCCAAACCTCAAGATTGAGGAGGTCTGTAGTGTACCCACATCACAGAAGGGCACATGGAAACCATCATGGTCACCCATCCAAAATCCAGATGTCTGTCACATCAGTCTACAAACCACCTGCAACCCCTTTTCTACACACAAAACTACCAGAAAGATGCAAGAAGACCACATCAGCATTAGCGACTTCAATGCTCATAGTACATCATGAAGTCGAAACCTGGCTTGTTTCCAAACATCTGACTCTAATCCATAACAAGCGAGGATACAACCCAGACCTTGCCTGTAAGCAACACCTCACCTCACATCCAGAACTGAGTTCTGGACCATATGCCCCACACCCAGCACCGGCCGATTGCCATCACTGTTAGATCTTCTCTCCAAGCAACCACTGTCCCATTCCGTAGGAGATTCAACCTACGGAAAGCAGTCCATATCTAGCACACCACTACTTCCCAATAACTACTCCAACTTCACAGACTCATCACATACCCAGATGATGTCAGACACAGTATATCCCTGGCTTATCAGAAATATCCAGCAGCCTGCTACTATGAAGAGTACAACAAGGACCCTTTCTTCCCCACCACCACGGAACTTGGAGAGACCCTGATCAGTGAAGTTGGGGAAGAATGAAGGAAAGCCTGGAAGGAGTTGATAGAGAACACCAACATGACAAACAGCAGCATGAAGGCATGGGCCACAATCCGTCGTCTCGGAGCAGATCACACTACACCACCCATAATCACAACGGTCACAGCAAACTGTTGCAACGCAGCTGATGGCCAACGGTCATAACCAACACCGCTGCCAATCCACAGGAGAACACCATTGTACAGTGGTATCAGAACAACCACAACTAGCCAGTCCTCTCACCAAACCCTTCAACCTAGAAGAACTCAAAACTGCAATCAGAAAGCTGAAACCCGGAAAACAGCAGGGATTGATAACATACTTGTGAAAATGTTACAGCACCTCGGACCTAACGCAAAGTCCTGGCTCCTGGAGATGCTGAACACATGCATAGCGCAGAAAACCATCCCTTCTGTCTGGAGAAAGGCCAATGTTGTTGCAATCCCCAAACCTGGCAAAGACCCCAAAGAGCTACTGACCCATTTCCCTCCTCTGCATCACCTACAAGCTCTATGAGAGGCTGCTGCTCCAACGTCTCATCCCAATCATAGACACCATGCTGACTAAAGACCAAGCTGGTTTCTGCCCTGGACAGTTACTCAACCTCAAACAACACATTGAGGATGGGTTTGAAGAAAAGCAAATAGGGCAGCATTCATAGATCTCACTGCTGCCTATGACACCGACGATCACCACACAATGGTCAGGAAACCACTGAACATGACTGGTGACCTGAACCTGTGCCAGGTCATCAAAAGCCTTCTCAACAACAGATGCTTCTACGCCCACCTAAATGACCAGAGGAGTAAATGGAAAGCCCAAAAGAACGTCCTCCCACAAGGAAGTGTGCTCGCCCCCCTCCTTTACGATATTTAGACCAGCCACTACCCCCAGAATGCTTCATCTATGCCAATAACCTCTGCATTACCACGCAACAAGCAGACTTCCAGAAGATCAAATCCACCCTTGAAAGTGCCCTCAAAGAAATGTCAAGCTACTACAATAACAACCACCTGAAACCCAACCTGTCAAAAACCCAACTATTCACCCGAGGAACCGTGATCCCCCGTGAGTGTCACAGGGGATGGTCACCAACTGTCCAACAGTACCCAACCCACATATCTTGGACAGGACAGGACACTCTCCTTTAAGAAACATCTGGAGAACCCCAAAACCATTTGCATGTGCTGCCAAAACAGTCAACAATCATTTTAGAAATGAGTGAAATCACTATTTCCTGTAGCTAACCATCTTGTAAATATGCACAATAAGGGTACACTATGCCCAATGATAAAAATAGCTGTTCCTGTGAGTCTTTCATGGTCAGAAACTCTTCAATAGACACCACATTTGTGTTTTTAGCTCATTTGGTTCAGAGGTTAGAGCCAAAACCTTACTTCTGTGTGTTAATATGGTGGTCGCCATATTGTGGCGGCCATATTGGATTTCATGAAAAGTTCCAATACAAAAAATGTTTGTATTTATATAATTGATCAACCTGTTAAGTTTTGTGGAAATATCTTTCAGTTTAAAATTTTGCCCTATTCACCCCCCATTATATCTAATAGGGGCTAATATTGCGGCGGCCATATTGGGTTTCCAGCAAAAAATTGACCGGGTTGTCCATATAGGTTGTGATCCTACAGGGTCATAGATAATATTTCTGGTGGACAACCTTTTATGTTATGGCAAATGCAGGTCACCCCCCTTTGCCCCCTGGGTATGAACTAAATTCTGAGTAATATACATTTTATTTTCTATATGAAAAAACACTAAATGGTATTGTTTTGACAAGCGTATTATTGTTAGGCAAGAGTATATCTTATTGTCAGGCAATGTAAAACAATGGCAAACAGGTTGTCAATCACATGCAATTCGGGGCAGGAGAATTGCTTGTGCTTCAAAATAAAATCAATGCTGTTTTAGTCCAGGCATAAGGACAGGTAAAATTTGATATTATGTTTCATTATGTTCGCATAATGCCCAGGTGTGATATATTGTGATAAGTGAGAGGAAATGAGTGAATGAATGAATGAATCCCACCTCTCTGCCACCTCCTCCTCCTCCAGTGCTGCTGTCTCCTGCACTGTGGTCCTCAGTCCTCCTGGTCTCTCCTCTCTCCCTCTTCACCAGCGCTCTGTCTGGATGTTCTCCATCCGTCTCCCCCTGGCTCTCTCTGCTGTAGCCGTCGCTCAGGTTCTCCTCCTTGATGTGGCGATGAGGAGCCATGTCTTCGTCCGTGTCTGTCAAGAGGAGAAGATAAGCTGCGTATTAGTTTCAAACCTGTTAAGGCCCTGGGGCCGATTCTAAACACCCCCAAAAAACGTATACCAGAGTGGTGCTGACCATCTCAGAAGATTTGTTTTTAGGGACCCCAAGCTAAGATTTGAGTTAAAAAGGATCTACACAGAATGGCACAAAATTTGATGGATTGAATATTTTCTTACAGTATGCAGAATGTGTACATGTTAAATGAACACAAGTCAATACAAAAACTGCCATGCGTTGTTTGGATCTGTGCCATTTTTTAAAATTTCCAATTCATCAGATTCATCAGTGCAGTTGTGACACCACAATGCTTTCTCAATGGGAGTCACATGGTTGAATCAAACATTAGTGTTTCGTTGTTGATTGGTGGCGGTGTTCTGCCCCTTCCCCCCATCTGACTCCCAATGAAAATGAATTGGAGCAGCAATCAAATAGCAGTCAGACATCAGGCATGGATTAAACATTCGTTTTTTCATGGTGTTTGATAGGTGTGATTGAATTCTTAGCCTTCATTACTGTAGTTGAGGAATCAATTTCTTTGCTACCTTCATCAAGATATCATCCTGACCCAAGGCTGCCCGTCCAGCCTGGGTCAGAGACTTTTCTCAGATTGGAACCCCATCCCTTGGAGCTATAAGAACCTCACGGCCAGCTCACCCCATGGACCAGACTTCACAACTACAATATAGTGGTCCTTCGAGCCGGATTTGAACCAGCGATATAATTCAACATTGGATAGGAGTAATTCAACATTTCCCTATCTGGCAAAGCTGTCGTGCAGGTCCGGCTGTTTACCTGTGGTGGCGCCGCTGTCACACCCCGTCTTAGGTGAGGGTAGTATGTGACCCAAGATTTACATCATAGATGGCAAGGCGCACAGTTTGGCAGAGTTTAACAGTAGTTTATTTCCCCAGTGCATAAATTGTGACAAAAACAGAGGAGACCAAAGTCTCCTCAGAGACTGAAGTTGACTGGCACCAGACAGCAGCTCACAGCAAACTACCTGAACAGGTGCCATTTTCTGAGCTATATACCCCAATGGCTCCGCCCACAGGACAGGACCAAGTGGAAAGGGGTCAACATAATCCACAATATGTCACAATAGCTTAAAACCGTTACACAATCACATTTTAAATACATTTCACTCCGTAGAGCTCGTAGATCTGTCCTTTACTAAATCTTCTGTATTTTACAAAGTCTTTTATAGTTTAGTGTCCCTCTGCGACACAAACTATTCCACCTGTTCACAGACAGGAGTTACTCTGGCCTAAGTAGGCCCAATAGTGTTCAGCTGTGGGCTACTGAAAGGCAGGTGAATGAGCAAACAGTGACAGGGTAGGGTCACACTGTGATTGAATTCTTAGCCTTCATTACTGTAGTTGAGGAATCAATTTCTTTGCTACCTTCATCAAGATATCATCCTGACCCAAGGCTGCCCGTCCAGCCTGGGTCAGAGACTTTTCTCAGATTGGAACCCCATCCCTTGGAGCTATAAGAACCTCACGGCCAGCTCACCCCATGGACCAGACTTCACAACTACAATATAGTGGTCCTTCGAGCCGGATTTGAACCAGCGATATAATTCAACATTGGATAGGAGTAATTCAACATTTCCCTATCTGGCAAAGCTGTCGTGCAGGTCCGGCTGTTTACCTGTGGTGGCGCCGCTACGTGAGTAAGCCGCCGCTGATGCGTTGGCGGCCGCCCAGCCGCCATGATGACCTCCGAACTCTGCCTGAGAGTCCGCCTGGCTCTCCTGCTTCACCTCCACCTTCACCTTGTGCTCCGGCTCTCCCCGTGGAGGGCTGCTTTCTCCTCCTCCGCGGGTCGTTGTGGCGATGGCGGTCACCACCGCTCCCTGAATGCCGGCGGCCAACGGGGGGGACGAGGGGCTCGCCGCGCCGTGGGCTGCCGTGGCCGCGGCCGGCGGCATGTTGTTGTTGGTCGTGGTCACGACGGGGACCATCCCCGGCGCCGCCGCCGCCACGCCGACTGGTGGCGCGGGGTAGACGGAGGTTAGCACCTGGTGGAGACAAGCAAAACACTTTGTCAAGACGAGCTTTTCATAGAACAAGGGTTCTTAAACTCAGGCTGCGACCTTCCACCCCCAAAATATGGTCGGAGTGTAGAAACAAAAAGGAATCAAAGACCTTTGTAGCTAACCCTAACCCAAACAAACACGACACATGTTGAAATATGGGGATGCAACACATTTCTGTGCAGTATAGAATACTTCCTACTCTGTTTTTTCTTTTTTTTCTTTTTTACCTGGCGACTGGCGGTTGCCGAAGCCTGTGACGGTGTCTGTGATTGACAGCTAAAGGGCGGGACCGGAGCGAGCAGCGGTTGTTGACCGGCTGCTACGATTGGCTGAACCAGGGTCTGTCCCGCCGGGGCGATGGCTGTGAATCCGAGGGTTGCCAAGGGTTGAGGAAGGTATGCGGAGCCTGGAGGGACCTCTGGGGCTGCTGCCATGCTGACCCCTGGGTTGGACTGGACATAGGTGATCCTGAGAGAAGAAGAAACATTTTCAATCAATCAATCATTCAATCGGTTTCTATTCCACCAGCCTAGGGGATTTTTGACAGCGTCTGAAAGTTGGGGTACCATCAACAAGTTACCAATATATGGTAAAATGATCTACATTTGTTATATGTTTATACTTTACGTAGCATGTGACGTGTCAGACTAGGGGAATTTCATGGTTCTGATCCCATTCCAGGAATCCGTTTTGAACAAAAAAAACCATTCCTGTCCTTAAAAATTCAGGATAAATTCGGTCATGGAAGTGGTGCAAGTGGTGAGATGACGGAAAGCAATGTGTTCATCATGTATGTACGTGATTGGTGCATAAATGTCCCTTTACCACCCAAACCCCCATTCTAACCATGTCATGAAAGTGTGTGAGTTATCGGTAACAGGAAGGCTCGGCCCATATAATACTTGGCCCTGAGTACAGAGTTACGCTGTCGCAAACTCCGTTGGAACAGTCCAATGGCGGCTCTATCGCCAAGTTGTGTTCCACCATGTTAATGATTTTTCTTTTAGGACCTTTTTTCCGAGTGTACCAAATGGACCCGCTAGGGTCCAGTGGGTCCATTTGGTTCACATTTGTACACTCTCAGGAAAAAAATGGAAATGTCCTTCTTTTGTCCCTTTTTCAGGCTGCAACAGCCCTCACAAGAACTCAGTTTTCTGACCCATCAATGTCGCAAAGTGTTCGGTCAGTTAACAGCTATTACCTGGTGGGTGGTGAGGTGAGCAGAAGGGTCTGCGGGGGCGTCACAACAGGTGTCATCACCGTCGCCATGGAAACCGGGAAGGGGTTGTTCCCAGGGTGCACTGCAGCGGCTGCAGCAGCAGGCTGGACGCTGGTCTGGACCACAGGCATCGGGGCAATCTGGATGATCTGGTTGTGGGGAAGGAGGTGTTGAAAGATTAAACCGTAAATTGTATATTGTTGCACTATTCAATTTCCTTTCACACAATATACTGCCTTGAAAAAGTTTCAGGTCTCATTCACACTGGCTGTCCAGATCAGAACTTTGGTTTTGTTTGTAGTAGTATGAACTAGGCCCAAGTGGTGTCAGGACAGCGGTGTTACCTTGTTTCCTGCTGGAGCGCCGTTCTGCACAGGAAGGGGAGGAGCCACCAGGCCGTTCTGCACAGGAAGAGGAGGAGCCACCAGGGAGATGGAAGGATGAGGAGGGGTGGAGGCCGTTCTGACTGTTGCCATGGGAACCAACATCTTGCTCTGCAAGACCGGCGACTGGGTTTGGACTGGTGGATGAGAAGGAGAGTGAGAGAGAGAGAGAGAGAGAGAGAGAGAGAGAGAGAGAGAGAGAGGCATAAATATTAAAAACAAAAAACAGCAGATGTTCAAGTTCTTAGCGCATCACTTTGTGCAGCACTATGATATTTTTAAATGTAAATCTTTTCAAGCATCTGAACTATTTTCAAGCATCTGGCCAGATGCGGCCATCCACCACTGAGGTAGCAACATGTGCTCATCCGAAAAACAAAATGTTGTGAGGCGGCATTTATAAAATCAGCCTCAGCTCTTAAAGGGTCAAAAACGGGAAATGATGGCACTATGGAGGAGAGACAAAGTTGTTAATGTTAATGGAACATGATTCCTACACTGACCAACACCTGAGCACCGAAACACTTCAGATTTTAATCTGCAGAACTTTTACAGACTGTAGTTGAGCCTTTCCCTTGAAGTGAATCGATTGGTACAAAGCAGGAATTTGAGGTGGGCTATCTTGCGTGGCTTATGATTCTGATATAAATAGAAGGTGGTTAAGGCGTGGGTGGGTGGGAGGAGGGTGTGTGGTGTGGAGACAGGCACACCGTGAGAACCACACTCACACCGGAGAGCACTTCTCCCGTCAATCGCTTGCCTCTAACGTCAGCCAATCAAATCTGTTTCCCTCTCTCCCGCGTTTCCCCCCGCTTTTTAGAGGAGCATAAGAAGCAGGGGCGGATGTAACATGTCCCATTTGGGGGGGCAAGAGAACATGTTGGAGGGACAAGAGAAAATGGTATGGTGTCGCTTCCCACCACGGGCGATGCGAAGCATCAACAATAGGTAAAGCATCAACAATAACAACAGACACGCAGCATGCATAAAGCTAAAGGTCTCAGAGAGTTTTCTGTTTTGATGAAATGAATGATGAAATGCTGTTGGTTTAGTGGTGCCAAAATTGTAGTTAGTAGCAGTAGTAGTGTTTCAAATCATTTTAAATATAAGCACTTTAATTTGAAATATCTTGGGTTGTTTTGAATGGCATCGTGTTTGGGGGGGCAGACTGGGTATTTAGGGGGGCACTGCCCCCCCATGCCCATGCCTAGATCCGCCCCTGATAAGAAGGCCAGCAGGAGAAGCAGCCATCGAGACTGGACAACATGGTGAAACATCTTGATGACATCATCAAGATGTATTTTCACCATGTTAATGGATTTCCTTAGACGCTTCTTTTTTTTCCGAGATCGTACAAATGGAACCAAATGAACCTGTTAGGGTTCATTTGGTTGTATTTGTACGCTCTCAGAAAAAAATGTTGAAAATGGGTGGAATTCCCCTTTAAACACTTGCATTATTGCACCCTTATTGAGCAGATGTTTTTATCACTGTGCGAAAACACCTTAATATATAGGAATTATTCATTATTAATTATTAACACTTATTAAGGTCATTGTTTGCACATGCCGTTGATTTAACATCCGCAGTGTATCTGAGCTGAGCGTTTGCTTGCCATCTTTATTAATATAATATATTTACATTCATTACCACCATTAACCTGCATTTGTGCTAAAATCTCACCCACACAAATGAGTAATGTGTTTTCATTTTTAACAGGGGGTTCTTATCACTGCAAAAAAAAAAACAAAGAGTGAAAACTGCACTCAATATTTCTGTATATTGTAGGCTATTATGCAAAACAAACCTAAGGTGAACAATGTAAAACTTTTCCACGCAACAAATACCAAACTAAAGCGATGTCCTGCATTATGTGTCTATGGCTATTCATGGGTTCACAACCCCCATCCTCTTTGCAGGAAATCTATGATGATACAGCCAGGAGGCAGGGCCTCAAGATTACTAGGGATCCAAACCACGTCCTGCATAATGAATTCAAACTAATGCCTTTGGGTAGAAGATACAGGTTGCCAACATGCAAGCTTAATAGATTTAAGTTTTCATTTGTTCCTTCATCGATCAGGCTCCTCAACAGTCAGAGATAATGAACGGTGGTATGCATGTATGTGTATGTATGTTTGTATTTACTATGACTGTGTAATGTTTATAACGCCAATGTCTCCCCCTGCACAGAACCAATTTCTCCCCTGGGAGACTAAATAAAGATCTATTCTATTCTATTCTATTCTATTCTATTCTATTCTATTCTATTCTATTCTATTCTATTCTATTCTATTCTATTCTATTCTATTCTATTCTATTCTATTCTATTCTAATACCCAAGGCCCCTCAGAAGATGAATGTGTTGTTGTCTTTATTGAGACGTCCGAGTCAACAGCATATATCAGTGTCAATCGCCTTCAGTCACTGATTAAAGAGCCGAAGCCAAAACAGGTTTACTGTAACTGCTGTATAATGAATTTTAGACTTTTTTTTTGTTTTTTTGAGTGGGTGGAGGGTATCGTTCAGACAATTGAAAGTGATTTTGATAGCTTTTACAATTCCAATGCACTAATGTCTTGCTGCTCTTGGCTCTTACATTAAACCATTCTGTACTGTACTTGTGGTGTTTTAACTTTCATTGAAAGATTTTGGGGAGAATGTGAGAATGCAGCAAAAAAATCTTTCAGTATGTTCTGAACTGGTAACATACTCTCTATCAGAGTCAAATTAACACGGAAGATTTGAGGGTATAATGGGCTCATAAATAATAAAAAACAAATTGTTCCATTTGTACATTCTCCAAGTTACAGAACTGAAATGGTGGACCTGTGGGGGTCCGCGGACCAGACATTGTCATAATCAGTGCTCTCCATCTCACCTCTGGTTCCATTGCTGACTGACGCGTATCTGATCCCCAGCCCCGCCCCTGCGTACATGCCATTGGACAGGGAGGAGTTGGCGGGCGGGGCCTGCTGCTGCGTTAGCCGGGGGGAGGCGGAGGGAGGGGCATCCAGGATGTACTGGACCAGCGGCTTGGGGCCAGCAGTGGGGGGCGTGGTGAGCGAGGAGGAGGAGGAGGCTGCACCGGTGGCGGCGGCGGGGAGGAGCTGGGGCTGAAGCAGGGCGGCGGGGAGGGAGGAGGAGGAGGCGGAGGAGGGGTGGGGCTGCTGGGGGACCAGGAGCTGCAGCGGTTGGGCGGCGGCCGCCGGGAAGGACCCGCCCAGAAACAGGCCGGCGACCAATCCGGGGCCGGGGGAGGGGGACGAGGACATGTACCCACCCCCAGCGGCGGCGGCGGCGACGGGTAGCGGTTGGGCGCCTCCTCCTCCTCCGATCAGGAGGGCGGCCTTCTTGTCGAGCGTCACCACGGAGGCTCCCTCGGCCGGCTTGCTGGCGATGGGCACGGGCGTGCTGGCCACGGGCCGCACCACGTTGGTCACCACGGTGGAGGCCATGCGCACGGCGCCCAACACCTGCGTCACGCCGCCCAGCTGGCCCAGGGGAGGCTGATGAGGCGGAGGTGGAGTCCGGCCGCCGCCGGACAGCATCAGGCCCGGGATGGATTGAGAGAGAACCTGCCCTCCTGCTTCTCCTACTCCTTGTGATCCTCCTCTCCCCTCCTCCCCTCCTTCGTCGTCTGGTCCCGGGCCTCTCTTCCTCTTCCTCTCAGAGCTGTCCCCCCCTCCTCCTCCTCCTCCTCCTCCTCCTCCTCCTCCTCCTGAGCTCCCTTTACTGGAGGAGGAGTCAGAGTGGGTGATGGTGGGAGAGGAGGAGGAGAGAGAGGAGCGAGACACTGTCTGGAAGCCATGCTGGAGGGAGGGGGGATAAAACAAGGGGTATGTGTTAGCTGATGTTTCTCTTTGCTATTTATTTCATCATGCATCGATCTATCTAGCTAGCTAGTATAGTGGTTTTCAACCTTTTTCATACCAGGGCCCATTATTTATTCTGCATTTTAGCCAACGGACAACCATTTGATGTTGACTTTAGTCTCTCAACCCCAAAACTAAATATTTTCAAGTTTCTGTCCACAATTTAGGAGAGATAAACTAAAAAGTAAGTAAGTCAGATGTTTTAATATACCGGTAATTTAACTCTTGAGAGTGCAAAATGATACCAAATTTGGTTTCATTTTACAATCTCAATAGTTACAGATCTATAAAGGTCCATTTGTTTACCAACTGTCATTTAGCTGAGGACCACCTGGAATCCTCTCACCCCAGACCACTGGTTGAAAACCACTGATCTAGTATCTATTTAAAACTTTACCAAATTAAAAACAATAAAAAACACTTTTCAAAGTAGTAATCTACAATATTGCATAAAATATATTTAATAAGGTTTGAGAAGCAGCAAAGATTACAGATATAATGTATAAGCTTGCAACCTTGAGTTACACGGTTTCGAACATTAAACCTTTGTTTCATTGCAGTAGTTCATGATATTGTACTGTATATAGTGGCTAGCAACAGTCAGTGATCATCAAAACCAATGTTATACCATTATATACATATGTCTATATTTGGCTTATACATACGTATAAAACGTTCATAGAGCAGGATATTATTGCCTTTGATATAACATATTGTACAGTAAGCACCTAGAGAGGACTGACTTTGTTTGATTTATCGAGCCATATGGAGTCAAATGTCGATAAAAATCACTTTCTGTGACTTTCAGCATTTGCTTTAGTCTGCCTGCTGTGCAAAATGACAATGGTTAGCACTTTTGTAACACTTCTATTGGCTCCATTGGGCAGTGGTATAACGTAACTAAGTACAGTACTCATAACGACTATACTTTTACGTAATGGTTCTACAGTACATTTTGATGGCGATACTTTTAATACTTGCACAAATGTAAATTCTTCTACGATGCAGTATTGATACTTTTACTGTGAAAAACAAATAAAACATACAAATAATAATAATAAAAATAACCTTTTTCCACCTCTGCTATTGAGCCAAACAAGGTCAATCCGCCCCAGAACAACATCCTTACATACAGTACATATGGTGTGTCTTTGGGTGTACCTGTCCATCTGGTTCGTCCTCCTCACTGTCTGTCACACGCTCTTTACACTTGAGATCTATGGAGCCTTCAGGACATGAGTCCTCTGGATGAGGAGGGGAGAGGGACATAGAGAGACAATGCAGTTAACAGTTTGTAAACTTTTTACTCAAGTTGTGACGGGTCACAACTCGAGTAAAAAACAGTCCTGACCCAGAACCGGTGACTTAAGCCATTGACCTGAGGGTACTTCTATGATGTAGAATAGATAAAGAAAATATGCATTAATAATGTTTTATTCATACTAATTCTCACATAGCCATTTACCCACACACATTTTTTCCCACCGGGACAATTTTGCCTTTGCCAGGCCACCCTGGGAGCGGGGCACAGCTGGTTAACCAGATGTAACTCTTTGAGAGCGTAAAAATGAAACCAAATGGACCCTTGCGGGTCCATTTGGTTTCATTTTTACACCCTCAAGAGTTAAAATATTCATCATGTGAATTAGCCAACTTAGTCTACACAACTTGAGAATGTAGAAGATTAATGGTCATTTTGATCTGTAGGTTCCAGGCGAGCATCTAGCACATTCTAGTGCATTTTGGAAGTGCCACTAGTGCATTTTGGATCTTGGCAGTTGGCAACACTGCCTCCAGCAGCGCGAGCACACTAGTTTGCCTGGCCTGGGCCTGGCACCCTGGCCTGCCCTGGACTTAAAAAAAAAAAAAAACTGTCCAGGCCACTAGGTGGCGCAGGCCACCGGGAAAACTCCCTGTACTCCAGAGGGCCAATCCACCCCTGAACATACCCATGACGTCGTCGTCTCCCTCTTCCTCACAGATGACCATGCGCTCCTCGTCGCTGGTGACGTCCTCGCTCACCCCGCGCTGACACAGGGACAGAGGTGGAGGCCGGCTGCGGAACAGACTCACCCCGTCCTCCTGGTGAAACAGAGAGGAAGGGAGAGAGGCAAAATAGAGGTTAGCTTCACCCGTGCCTTTTTAGGTGCAGCTGCTCCGTTTGTTGATATCCGACGTGACATTCCCTCCCCATGTTCTTTTGTGGTGCTTGAGGCAACGTTGAGAAGAGATGACAAGAGAGAAAGAAAGGGGATTGAATCTGAGATAGGTAAAGGTGAATACGGGTGAAAATGGGGACCTACACTTTGCATCAAACTTTAAGCCAATGTGAAATAACACACTACTAGGTATTGGGCAATTAACCGGCAACGGCCTTAACTGGCCTTAAAATGAGCTTTAGCACATAATTTAGCCAAAAAACAGGACAGGCGTGGTGCGAGAATGCAGGTGTTTACGTGAGTTGCGTGCATGCTCGTTTCGATTCTCCGGTAACAAGATGTGCATGTGCACACACTCTTGATTCTGAATGGATGAAGGCTTTTCTCCCAAAGCCCAAACTGAAACTAGGGTGTATTTACCCTAATAAATACTAATATTTGAATGAAGTGAAATCACTGAATATACCTTTAAATAAAATTACAAATAAAACATTCAAGCTGTTGGTATATGTGCCAGCATTTCAAAAATGGTGAGTTTTTGGTACAAAGAGGCATTATAGGGTTAGTATTAGGGATTTTAATTTTGAATACAGAATGAGATCATATCATATTGCCATAAGGGCAACTAATTATGATCAAACAATATTTTCCTACACTGCGCTTCTTTTGCGAACTTGTTTTCCACTCCAATTACTGACCAAAAACATCATCCACACCACCACAATATATGGTAAATTCTTTCGTTTAAACCATGTTGTCGAAGGAGTTACGAGTACACGATCAACATGTGGTTTTCCCATTTGTAATGAAACACTTTAATAAATAATACGGGATGTACCCGTAGTCTCGAGTGTAAGAGTGTATGCACAAACATCAACAACATTCTACGATCAAAGGCACTCGAGGAGTGGAAAGGGAAACGCTTTGAAGTGGAGGCTCGGCTCCCCGAGTGATTAAGACAGGGATTTTCTGGTGTTTTCCATAGCAAAGCCCCAGCTGAAGCCTCGGCATCAGCAGCCAGTCCAGCCATGGGAATCAAACGGACCGCCGTACCGTGAGTGGAGGCGCTGGAGCGACACAATATCATGTGGAGTGTGAGTGGTGGACCAGACACCACCTGTGGCGCGCCAGTAGTCTGTTCTATAGTGGTACGATTACAGCTGACAACATGAGCCTGCAAACTAAAAGGTCACAGGTTTGATCTCATCGTCCTCTTGCGTCATAAAAGTTGCTTTTCATCCCACGATTTTATAACCCGTTTTTCCCCACTAGTGTGTCAATTATCTAATGTGATCCCTGGGATCCACACACCCTCCGACAACCTGGGGAGGCAGCGGACTGGCCACATGCTTCCTTCAATGCATGAGGAGTCCAAGCTGCCTTCTCTTTATCTGACAGGGAGTTTCCCTGGTTGGATGTAGTGCATGGAAGGAACACGTTATTCCAACCAGTTCCTTTTCCCTCCGTCAGGCTCCCTCGGCCAGCCAGGATGAGGCAGCGTAGAGACCAGGATTACTGCATGTGTTTTGTGAGGGTGCAAGGGGACACAGGGAGAACAGGCAAATCCACACAGAAAGGCCCTTTCCTACCTAGCTACTTTCCTTCCTAGCTACCAGGTTTCACACAGTTATAAGGTAGTCCTGTGCTTTGTAAGTAGGAAGGAAGAATAGACCTTTCAGAAAGCCCCTCCCCAAACTGCTATGGTCCAATCACAGCTAATCATAACATGTGATAGACAAACCTCCCCACCAATAGCTTTCCTATATGATAAAACATTGTTTTCAAAAATAAATGTCACACACACATTTTTTCACTGCATAGGGCATGCCTTGTTGGTGGATTTGGAAGAGATTTTGAAGGTCTGGTTCCAAAAATGAACCAGTATTGTCAATGATATTTACATTGGAATAAATGAGTCCGGCTGGAAAGTGTCCTAGCCTTGGATGGACACTGGGTAGAGGGCGGGCTTACCGAAAGGTTTTATTGTGTATTTTGAATGGCAACAAAACAGAAATCCTAAAATAACTGAATAATATCAACATATTTCCGCTCAAGCCCAACACTACAATATGACTACAGTGATGCGTCTATATTTGTCCGGCTTACACCGCTAAGATCACTTGGCTGGCGTAGTTAGAAAATAACTACTAAGAAATTAGAATTCATCCGAAGAAATGTTGATCATGTTTAACAATGCGTTCATGCAATGTTGCCTTTATTCAGAGTGCATTAGATTCACCAACGGCCAGTGTTGTGGTGGGACTTTTAGAAGTGGGGGGACGCCTCTTAAAGGGGATTTCGACCCATTTTCATTTTTTTTCTGAGAGTGTACAAATGTGAACCAAATGGACCCTAACGGGTCCATTTGGTTCCATTTGTACACTCTCAGAAAAAAGGAAACTCATTAACATGGTGAAACACATCTTGATGATGTCATCAAGATGTATTTCACCATGCTAATGATTTTTTTCAGAGCACCATTTCTAGGAAACACAGAATGGGGGAACTTTTTTACCATGTCCAAGGTAAAACATCTCTAAGGTGTATTAATGACATATAAAACATTGAAAATGAGTGCGAATTCCCCTTTAAGACACGTGCATGCACACTTGCATTTGTGTTCACCTGCATATCACAGGCAACTTATATATATAGCATATTGAGAAAGATTGTTTACAATGCCTAATTGTATCCATAAAAGTAAATGACAAGACAAAAAACATAGGCCTACTTTTGCCCCAAAAATATTCTAGATGTGAGAAGTGGGGGGACGCCCCCCCCCCCCCGCCCCCCCCCCCCCCCCCCCCCCCCCCCCCCCCCCCCCCCCCCCCCCCCCCCCCGCGTCCCCCCTCCACTACACCCCTGCCAACGGCAGACACACAAGCATGCAGGAGAGCCATCCTCTCATCTGGAACAGTTACTGTAGGTGTTAACCTTCTAAGAGAGTGACACGTCAACACGCTGCCTGCCAGGAGGGCCAGGGGATAAACCTAGGAAGTGTCTGCTTCTACCCTCTGAGCTACCGTCTATCCAAACAGCAACGCCAACAGTAGAATTCCGATTCTGGAACATTACGGAGGAGCGTTGTGGGCTTGTAGATCACCTATTTTCACCAAAAATGTAAAAAAGAAAATGAAAAAAAAAAAAAAAAAAAAAAAAAAGCATGACGCTCAGAATACAGCTCTTGGGCTATCCAACCTACAAACTATTTAAGTTGTTAAGTAACCTACGATCCAAAATGGCATCTTCCTATTTGTTGAACTCCTGAGTAACACCAACTTCTACCAACTTCTACTCCATCAGTGGTGGAAAGTACTGAAGTTTGGTACAATTTAGAGGTATTTTGTAATTTACTGGAGTACATGGAGAATAATCCATACATTTACTTCTACTTTAATGTATCTGGGACAAATATTGTGCTTTTCAAACTATATCTATAGCTATCAATGGCTCACTAATCTGCTATTTTCAAATTAATTTTATACAGTTAAAAAGTTGTGAAATGGGACATACTTTTGTACTTTTACTCAAGTACATTTTTTAATTCAGTTATTGTACTTGCAACAAAGTACTTCTCCAATGCAGCATTGATATTTGTATTTAAGGACCACTTCACCACTTTTCAACTTGCCTTCCGCATAATTGGTCCTCACTAATGTCCATAAAAAAGCACAATTACGTTTATTTTTATCACAGGAGGGCTGTGAGCAGTTCAGAAACCCATCACCATTAGACATTTTTTAAAGCAAGAACAATATGAGATTTGCATTATCGTGAGAACGAAAGCAACAATTCAGGAAATAGAAAGGTTGCGGTTTCTATTGGCTTGGATTCCCCGTCAATGATTCAGTATGGGCGAGTGTCTGCACTGATCACAGCCCTCCCAAGAGACAGAACCGTGTAGAGAAGAAATTGTGGCATTTTTATCATGATCATTAGTGATAGGGCTTCACAATTAATCAAAATCAAATCGAAATCAAGGTTTCAGAGTTTGGACAATGTAAAAAAATGAAAATCTAAAACCGAGATTTCCAATTCACTGGCACATTTCGTACCCTCCCTTCTATCTTCTAGTTGTGCAGCAAAAAAAAGCGTTCTGTTAAATAAGAAAAGAAAAAATAATCTGCTGTTTACTTTGGTAAAAAGTAATCCAAGACAACAAAAAGAGAAAAGAAATGCAATTTGTGTTCTACTGTTTACCTTTACATGTGTTCATTAACAGGAAGAAAAGTTTGCACTTCATCCACTGTATTTGTTCATTTCACTTTAGTTCACTTTTGTTGACTTTTGGAGGGAGGAGAATCAAATAAAAACTAATATAATAAAAAATAATAAAAATTTAAAATGATTTTTTAAATTAGTTTTACCCCCCAAAAATCGAAATTGAAATTGATGTTTCAGAGAAAAAAAACATTGAGGTTTTATTTTTAGGCAAAATCGTGAAGCCGTAGAATAGATAGTGAGGACCAATCATATGAATACACATACATGTTTTTAAACCTTCGTACCTTCTCCAGGTCTCCCTCTCTCTCCCTCCGCTCCAGGGTGTGCACAGCGCTCTGGGAGAAGGCTCTGGGGCGGGGGTGCTGTGCTCCTCCACCGTAGGCGCCACCCCGGCGCTCCAAGCCCACCGGCCCCCAGGCCGCGCCACCCCCTCCCAGCTTCCCCTCCAGCCCCTGGGAGTGGAGCTCTGAGTGGACAGACAGAGACAGACAAATAAACGTGTAAATGAAAACTCCCGTCGACATTTATTCCAACAGAATCCATCCACTAATAGCTGTGATGTCGGCCAATGGCAGGAACCTGAGGCACCTGCTATGCAGTGTTTAAACCAGGGGTGCCCACACTTTTTTTTGACTTGAGAGCTACTTTCAAAATGACTGGCTCAACAAGATCTACACATCAAATATGTGATGGTTCCATTACTGAAAATCCATTTCAAGGCCCCCTAGAAAGTTTGAGCTTTGAAATAGTGGTGATGGTGTTACCTACTGTTATAGTGTTTATGAATAATGCACTTATCATGAAAAATAGAGGGGGGGAATTGGAAGGTTTTGCTGTATATGCTACTACTGACGTTTGAAAACAGTATTTGGGTTTGAGTTGACAGTTCGTGATGTTGACTTTGGTCTCTTGCACCCAAAACTAAGAACTTTCATGTTTTTGTCCACAATTGGGAAGGAGAACTGTCAAGAACGTTGGTCAAAATAACAATTATTCTCCATTTTCTAATTGTGTGGACTCTTGAAATTACGTAATTCAGCTGTTTTAACTCTTGAGATCGGTAAAATGAAACCAAATGGACCCGTAAGGATCCATTTGAGTTCATTTTAACGCTCTCAAGAGTTACAGATCTATACATTTTAGGGGACTGTCATGTGATCTACCTGCAAGGCCTGTGTGATCTACTGTACTTGTGGTGTTTTAACTTTCATTGAAAAATATACCCCATATTTTGGGGGAGAATGTGAGAATGCAGCACAAATCTTTCAGTATGTTCTTTCAGAGCAAATGTCTTGTAGAATCTACAACGTCAGGACGAATTAAGCAGATTACACACGGAGAGAGAAGGCAAAATATATCGAGGACTTTAATCTCGCCGCTGCTCAGATGCGATACGTGAGCTCACGGAGGCTGTCGCTCACGCTCACGTTGTTCCAGATAACAATGTCCTGTAATCTAATACAGTATATCTTTCATATGCATGCCATAAAGGTTAATAAAAATGCCATATGACGTCAATTCTGAAAGCCAGACGATTGATGATTCATGAGGAATCATCGATTCGTGTTTTTTGCGCGGAGCGAGTCCCGCCAACGCTGGCGTTCAGAAATTACCTCATGTGGCAGCCGAGTCTATGAAAGAAATTGTATATATCACCATACAGTAAAAAAAAAAGAAAATAGAAAAAAAGGCAAACAAACAGATAAAACATTTTCCAGCAGTGTATGGTATTTAGGTTACATAGTTGTATTACGTACATAATTTCCACCAAGTGCTCTATGTCCAACTGTCTACTCACTGAGGAACTCTAACCAGAGGTCACCCAGTGTCAAATTTTGTGTGAGACAACATACCGTATCAAGCAAAGGAATATGTGTTTAGTGGTATACTTTCCACAAATTCTATGAAAGGGGTCCAAGTCCTAATTACCTAATGTATATATATATCTATCCTTAGAACCAGTATGATTGTATCTTAGTTTCGCTAGAGCATACTTGGGCATTATGTGGCCCGGGGGCCAAATGTGGCCCTTTGGCTGACTATGACAGTCCCGTGAAAGGGTACCATGGTTTTCAACCAGTGGTCTTTAGTTTTGGGGTCCATGAGGGCTAAAAAATCTTTAGTTTCGGGGTCCATGAGGGCTAAAAACTTCACCAAATCGTGGTCCTCTTCGGCTCAAATTCTGAGTAGAGGGCCCTGGTGTCAAAATGGTTGGTCTTACGCTTACTTTTATCTTGAAATTAAATTAACATTACGCAGACTTTAGCTCAGTCTTTAGTCTCGACCTTCCATAATATTTTATGTATCTCATTTGGCCCCTTGGGAAAAAATAATTGCCCACCCCTGCTCTAGAGGAATCATGTAGAGAACCTCTTTGACCCACTGTTTGAACGAGGGGAGGCTTCTCTGGTTGCCAACCAGCAGACGGAGTGTGTTTGACTCTTGCATTCTGAATTGGAACCACATTTCCAAGTATTTAGTACAGTATTTAACAAGCAGGTTCAGATGTTGCAGGTTGTAGGCAAAGGGCAAGGGGCAGCTCAGTGCAGAAATCAGGTGGAGGCTGTGGATTGCAGTTAATCCCCATATGAGACCCAGGTTTGCTGCCATTCACTTTTTAGTGCCAATACAGCCGATTCATCTCAATTCCATGCAATTCAAGCAATCCAATCATCGCTGTAACACACACACACACACGCAGGGATGATTTTTGAACCCACACACCTGTGCTCTCAGACATGCTCCTCTCCCGTGCCTCCTTGGGGGTCCCACGGCCCTCAGACAGAGACTTCCTGCGTTCTTTATTGCACCATTTCCAGTCTGGATGGGCTCTGAAATGAGCCTCCTTCACCTGGAGAGAGAGAGAGAGAGACACCGAGATGTAGAGTAAGAGTCATGGACCAAAAGACATAGACAGGCACTATGGGCCCTATTTTGATTGTGGTCTAAAGGCCTGGTACTTAACACATAGACCGCGATCACGTGTGCGTGCTTTTCTGCCCTGTGCCACGGCTCAAGCCAGTGGATTCGGTAAAAAACCCTTATTTTGAAGCGCCAGATCTCCTAAACAGGATGTGCGATGACGTCATGCTGTTTCTGATGTCTTGACTAACCTGTCCTCTGACGATCTGAGCAAAAAGTTCCAGGTCAAAAGTCAGGAAGTGACGTCCAGCCCTAGTTGATCTACCCATGCGCCCACGACATTCAGGGGCAGAATCTCAGGAGAGGCTTTTGAATGCATTGGATTGAATGGGTGCGAATGGGACAAAAAAAAGTTGTCACGGCAATTCTGTCCTAAATGGAGACGATGCGCTCGGACTAATAGTTGAATTAAAGAATGAAATCTACATTTCGACGTTTTCTGCGCCTTCGTCGTTATGGGCGGAGGGGACCGCGCACAACGACCGCAACTTGGGCGGTACAGGAGTTAAGACAATCAAAATAGGGCCCTCTATGTCTAGAGCAGGGATTTCTTGACTAACCTTTTTCCATGACATTTTAGCCCCCACAGACCCCAACACTAAAGATTTCTTTTGCTTTTGTCCACAATTCCAGGCTGGATTTCGGAGAAAACAAAATACGCAAACATATAGATCAAAATGACCATTCATTCAGATGTTGAATATTTTAACTCTTGAGTAAACATGAAACCAAATGGACCCGCAAGGGTCCATTTGGTTTCATGTTTACGCTCTCAAAGAGTTACATCTGGTTATCCAACTTTCCATCATTTAGACCACCTGGAATCCTCTCAGGTTGAAAACCCCTGGTCTAGATAGAGACAGACCGAGGGAGAGAGAGGTATAGAGATACCTGGAAGGCCAGGTCGTGGTACTGCTGCTTCTCGTTGGGGCCCAGCGCGTACCACCACTCCCCCAGGATCTTGCTGACGGTGCGGTTGTCCTGGTTGGGGTGCCTCTGGTGCACCAGGGCCCGGTGGCGCTTGCTGAAGATCATGAAGGCGTTCATGGGCCGACGGATGTGGTCTTTCTCTCTCTGTTGTAGGGCAGATGGAGGTATAGCGAGTGAAAGTTTTTTTTTTTTCTCTCTTTTGTCATTTACCATAGTAATTTACTGTATATATTATTTTAATTTCCTCCCACGTGATAATTTATTTTCTATAGGGTGGGTGTAATAAGCTTCGGCTTCAGCCCATACCATTGCGATCAACTGTAATTAATTGTAAGTTGATTCATTCTGTATATATGTCATGGTCTATATGGTCTATACAAGTCTGGTCTATTACTATTACAACTTAGTATACAACAGTGGTTTTCAACCATTTTGATACCAGGGCCTACTATTTAATCAGAATTTGAGCCATGGAACACCATTTGGTGACATTTTAGCCCCACAAAGACACAAAACTAAAGATTTATTTTGCTTTTGTCCACAATTTCAGGCTGGATTTGGGAAACAAAACAGTCAAACATGACCACTAATCCTCTACATTCTCTAGTTGTGTAGACTTGGGATAATTCAGATGATGAATATTTTAACTCTTGAGTTACATCTGTTTCACCAACATCCATCCATCCATCCATCATTTAGCCTGGGGTCAGTGGGGAACACCTGGAACCCTCTCAAGGATCACTGGTGGTCCACAGACCACTAGTTGAAAACCACCAGTATACAACTTCACAGAATGAGGTTTAACTAAATAACTAGGAAGTATTCAGGATAGCCTCTTACATTTCCCCTATCTTCATGAATCCAACGTATTTTGTGAGTACTGTGATCATGTCCATTGTTTTGGTAACGATTCAGTGTGAAGCACATCAGAATGAGCACTAGTGTGTGCCCAAAAAAATGGGAATAGTGAGCAAGCAAGCTGCTACTTTCTGTCACTGCTGAAGCGAAGAGAAGAAGAGCATTCAGATCGGTGGGGTAACTTGTTTGAATCAAGGCTGCCGACTCGTCGCTGGCACTAGAGCCTGTCCCACTAGGACTGGAGAGAACATCAAACAGGTCTGATTTTGTCTGCAGGGGCTGTTAGCCGTCTGCAACGCCGGGCTCGTCACACTAAATAAGTGACGGTCGGTCAGGGGGGAACATGTGTGCTGCGATTATCCTCAGGATGTGTAAAAAAAAGCGGAAAAAAGACATCTTCACGATCGCTGAGTAATTTGTGGCCGGCTTTTTTTTAAGATGTAGAGAGGATTATTAGTTGAGTGGTAGACAGAGTCAGACAGGGAAACGAGTGCCAGAGGGAACGAAAGTGTGAAAGGTTGAGAGGTGGGCAGACATTACTGCTTAAGAAATATGGAAGTTACTTAATGAAGCATGAATTAAGGGAGTGAGTGGGCGACGTAATAGACTACTTTGTTTTGTAACTCGGCAACACACCATCTGCCTCTCTGTCTGTGAGGCATCTAAACCGAGCAAGGATAGAACTCAGTGACTGTCTAGTTTCTTTATCCACCTAAAGGCACCGAGGAGCTGAATATCTACTGTATCTATTGACTGTCTGTCTCTCTGTCTGTCTGTCTTGTTTTTTCCTGCCTTCAACTCAGGGGCGGATATAACATTTCCCAATTGGGGGGCAGGAGAAAATGGCTTCATCCCACCCATACCATTTTCAGTTACAGGACTTTTATTGGGCAAGTAAACATCAATAATATACCATCAGTTGTTGAAGTTGCAACAGGCACACAGCAATGCATAAAGCTAAAGGTCTGACTCAGAGTTTTCTGTTTTTAATGATGAAATGCTGTTGGTTTAGTGGTGCCACAACTGTAGTTAAATTAGGAGCAGTAGTGGTGTTTCAAATCATTTTAAATATAGGCACTTTAATTTGAAATATCTTGGATTGTTTTGCATGCCATCGTGTTTGGTGGGGCAGACTGGGCATATAGGGGGGCATTGCCCCCCCCATGCCTAGATCCGCCCCTGCCTTCCAACTATCCCTCTGCAAGTTGGGGCAGGCTGTGTGTGTCTGAAGGTCTGTTTCTCTGACCTTCCTTTCCCCGTCTTTGGGCAGGGCGCTGAGGGACTGTGTGCGTCTCTTGATAGGGCCAGTGGAGGGTGCAGGATCATTGGCCACCCCTGGGAAGAACCTACGGAGATGAACACACACACACACACACACACTGAAGTGAAACTGGTTGCCCACAGCAGACACAGGAAGCTATAGGTCGATTGTTTATTTGTGAAGCCTGAAGTACTAGAGGATGGAGGCTGTTCCACACAACCATGGTTCTCATACTCGTCTCATGTCAGTGCTAAGTCAGTGTCAATCATTTTTTAATACATTCTGTGATTTGCGTTGTTGACTTTGGTTCAGGCACAAAGACATACTGACAGACACAAAGTACTAGAAGATAATATTTAGGTTAAATGTAAATCACACTTGTATGAACTAAGGGTGCCTCATTCTTTTGAACAGTATGTTATTGTGGAAAGGAAAACCCGTCACAAAGATGTATTTATATTGGTACATTGTACTTATATAGGTTGCCTAATGTATTAAAATGTTTTTAGCGCTTCATTGTATTTTGTAAAATGTATTGTAAATCCTGATTAAATTGTAAACTTTTCACCATTGTAAGTCGCTCTGTGGACGTTATGCATGTGCATATTTTGTTACCCGGGGCGTACCCGGGGGGATTTCCCCTAATCACTGAATGCTCCTCTTTCCATCCTGTGTCAAGGCACCCTGTTGGGTGAAGTTTGCGGATGTGGAGGTGGGTAAACTTTTTCACATGTAAGCTAAATTGAGATAGGTGTATAATCTGCCACATCGCAGGCTATAGCACATGTTCTGTACTGTGAATGTACACTACACACGTTCAGACGCCTTGAAAAAAAAGAAACCTTGAAAGTTCCCCTGCCATCAAGGCCGTCTTCAGACTTCTTCTAATCTTTCTCATGGACACTTTTGCTACAGAAGTCAAGGATTAAGTTACAAGGAGAGGGGGAGTGTGAATTCACTGGAGAATACCATTTGCCTTGACTCTGAGTCATGATATAAAATATCTCATTAGTCATAGGCCGAGTATTCCTGCAGCAACAAGAACTTCTGATCTAAGTCATGGCTAGTTTTTGTTTTAGATGTATGGTCTGTATTGTAAGGTGGCAAGTGGGCACACATCAAACCAACACAAACCTAATACAGGAACATAACTACTATCATAATGACAAAGAACAGACAACGATTCTTTGCATGCAATTTCCTTTGTTCATCATAATGAAATCCCAGAAAGACTGATAGAGATGTTATGGGATATACTGTAGTTAGATCAACATAAATGTACGATGTATGATGACATGTACTAAAATTAATAAAAGATATATATACAGTTGTTTATCTGTATTGCCACTTCACGGAAAACATGCTAAATGATTTTGAGCTTGTAAATCCACTAATTTCCACATTTAATAATCCATCCACAGTTCCAGCAAAGAGCTCCAACCTCAGAACTCTTTGCAGCAACATTAACAACTTCCTCCTGGGGGATCCCAAGGCGTTCCTTCCCAGGCCAATGTGGAGATATAAATAATACCCACATCTGGCCCTGGGTCTGCCAGGGGGTCTCCTCCCAGTGGGACATGCAATAATGTTGATTCTAGATTTCTAGATTTTCAATGAGACTACTTGCAACAGTAACAGCAGTTGTTTACAACAGTTGTTTAATGAGTCATCATTACCCTTAGTTAGTCATTTAGTATAATGAGATTCAATATTTCTAAATTGGATGCCAGGGCTAAAGTGTTTTAAAGCATTGGTCTTCAAGCAGTGGTACGGGGACCACCAGTGGTCCCTGAAAGGATTCCAAGTGGTCCCCAGCTCAATGATGGAGTGTTGGTAACCAAATGGATCCATATAGATCTGTAACTCTTGAGAGCGGAAAATAAGGGTCCATTTGGTTTCATTTTACGCTCTCAAGAGTTAAATTATGTTAAAACATCGAAATGACTTAACTTTCAAGAACGTGCACATTTAGAACCAACGTTTTGCCAGTTTATCTCTCCTGAATCGTGGACACAAACTAGAAAATCCTTAGTTTTGCGTCTGAGAGACTAAACCCAGCATTAATGCTGGTCTGTGGCTAAAATGCAGAGAAAAATAGTGGGCCCTGGTAAGAAAAAGGTTGAAAGCCACTGTTTTAAAGACTAAGCCCCCGCGCTCAGCTACTATCAATCAATCAATCAATCAATCAATCAAACTTTATTTATAAAGCACATTTAATAACGACAGTTGTCGACCAAAGTGCTGTACATGAGAGGCAAGAAAAAACAGGCAAAGCAATCAGTAAAAGCAAAATAGGACAGAATAAAAAATAAAAAGTAAAAGTATAAAATCAAATATTGCTAAAAGCCAGATCAAAGAGGTGGGTCTTGAGCAAGGACTTAAAAATGTCAATTGACTGGGCTGATCGTATGTGAAGAGGGAGGCTGTTCCATAGCCTAGGGGCAGCCACGGCAAAAGCACGGTCGCCCCTGGTTCTGAAGTGGGCAGAGTGCGGGGTCAATAAGGAGAGGCTGGCTGGCTACTAAGCCATATGCTGTAGCATACTGTATATATAATATTACATTACAACACGACAATTATTATTTTGTCTCTCATTCCACTGAATGTACCGGTATATTCAACCCACACCAGCTGTGACCCTGAGACTGCAGAACCACAGAATCAACTCAGACAGATCATAGCGTGACACTCAGAGTCACACTGAAACAAACCATTTGGGGGCAATGAGAGCAGTGCATTCTCACAATCACTGTTCCTGTTTCTACACCCACAAAATATAATATAACAACCAGAACTGGTTTCCCATCTCTATTCCCATCTATATACTGTACCTACCGGTACGGTACAGTAACTGAAATAAATTTCTGAAACTTCAAATGGCTTTTTCTCAGTTTTTGCTATTTTGGGACACTCAGCATCATATGAAAGCTTACAGTGTATACTTTAATAATCTGTAAAAACAGAAAATTGATCCTGGCCTACATGAGGCACAAAGTACCAGGTGCTGTCACATATGTTCTTTTTTAACACAATCTAAGCCATGGGTCACAAGGTCTCGTAGGTCCAGACCAAAATGTGAGCTTTTTTTTTTTTTTTTTTTTTACAAAATTTTCAGTCAAAACAAGTCATAAGCCAAAGTTTGGAAGCTTATATAATGCCCCACGATGATCAGGTGACCAAATCCACAACACAACTCTGCCGTGGTCTGAAGAGAGTGTGTGATTACGTCATATTCTAGTTGGAGAGCGAGACACATGGGGAGATCTCTTCATCTACTTTGAAAATTTCGTAAATTTGACTGGCACTGGAGCCCCTTTGGCTGGAGGTCGCGGGCAGCTGAGATCGAGTTAAGAACTAAAGCTAAGGGACACTCAGGGATAAAGAGAGGTAGATAAGGAGACAAGGAGAGGGAGAGAGAGGTGAAATGGATTCCCTTGTCAAGCCTTTACAATACAAACCACAGTTATGTATTTTAACGTAAGAACAGATGCAAACCAGCTGCAGTCGTAATGTGATTTCTATAGCGTTCAAGTAGAAAGCCTTGACTCTTGGGGCAGCAGAAGTATATGCAGTATTTGGCTTTTCAATTTATTGCATAGCGCAGAGAGCCAGCGCAGAAACCGCTCCCTTGGACCACAATATGTTTTTAATGGAGTGTGTGGATGAACGTAGCGGAGCAACGTAGATTTAAACTATGTTAAGTAGACGGTTCCACAGCGGACAGCACTTATGGAGTTACAAGTTGAATCGGGAGTTTGGATAGCACTTCAGTAAGTTATACAAAATAGTTCCTTAGCATCGTATAACAATAATCAAACATTGGATGTGCATGTACGTACACTGTAATGCTCATACTTATAGTGAAGTAGACCAGTGTTTTTCAAACTTTTTCATACCATGGTCCACTATATATTCTGCATTTTAGCCACGGACCACCATTTGAGAGAGTAGTCTCTCGGACCCAAAACTAAGTTTGTGTCCGCAATTTAGGAGAGATGAACTGGCAAAATGTTAGTCAAAATAAGAATTCTTCTGCATTTTCTAAATGTGTAGATTCTTGACCTGTAAGAGTCCATTTGGTATAGTTTTACGATCTCACGAGTTACAGATCTATAAGGGTCCATTTTGTTACAAACTGTCCATCATTTAGCTGGGGACCATCTGAGATCCTCTCAGGGACCACCTGTTGAAAATACCTGACGTAGACAGTTCCTAGAGTCACTATGACCTTGTTAAAATTTAAACTGTTGTTAAAAATAATTCATATTCTACTTGTGATAAAGTTGGTGATATGCCACAAACAGTGGATCTATTCACACACGTGTGAAGTGAGGGGGGGGCTCTAACATCATCCATTCATTGTCAGTCGGAATGTAATCTATGGGAAGGACAGAAATAGTGGATTTGATTGTCTGTACAGTATATGGCGCAAATTCTCCACTCATTGTCATTGTGTAGGACAAAAATAGTGCATACACATGAGATTCAGTCATTGGTAATTTAATACTTGTCAAGATGAGAATATAGGAGAAAAGACAATAGATTAACTAGACGCCAGACAAGTGTCTGTGTCTTGAAGGAGTATTGCTGTTACTATCGCACTTAGCACCTACAATAACACATGACACTGAGTGATCATCCCCTGTATCAGTACCTCGAAAGTCATAAAAGACATGTACAGTATACTGTATGTATCGTCTTGGTGTAGTGTTGTGTTATATTTTGTGTGATATGGTTGAATTAATAAATTGTTCCATAGATTGAAAATGATAAAAAAAAAACTTTTCTTTTGTCTTTTCTTTGTGGACATATGGCTTTATAAGGTATTGGAATATTTGCAGCAGAACTCTTTGCATGAAGTCACGGCATTATAATTCCGCTGCTGCATTAATGACGGTAACAAAGGCTTGTGATGTTGACTTTGCGCTGGCCCACTTTAATAAGCCAATGAGTTCGTTCATGAATAATGGAATGCAGATAAATCACTTTGCTGTAAGTGTGCGACAAAAGAAAAAACGCGTATAGTGAATGCGTTACTCTATTATACTCAATAGGTTTTCAGTAGTATTATTGTTATCTGAGACAACAGCTGGCATATGGGCAGTGTTGAATCACCCTGCTGTCACTGCATCACATACTGTATACCACGTGAGAAAAACAAAGTAGCAGTTGTAGTAAGAACGGAGACGGAGCCGACACATGGACTAGGGTTAGAGCATGGGGTCTTCAATAAGGGTCCTCAGTTACTGTACTACAAAGCTGTCCTAAAACAGCCCTGTGTCCTCCCCATGCTTTCATGCCATTGGCACTTCCATTGTCAATGGCAAATATGTAAGGACATAGGAGGGCTAGCAGCCCCCAAAAATAAATTTAAAGAACTTTCATTTACACAAAATTGAACCTAAAAGTTTAGTATGCCACCCAGTAGACCTTTCAGTAAGCCCCTTCCTAAACTGATATGGTCCAATCACAGCTAAGAATAGCATGTGATAGACAAACCTCTCCACCAATAGCTTTCCTATATGATGAAACATTGTTTTAGGAAATAAATGTCACACACACATTTTTCCACTGCATAGAGCATGCCTTGTTGATGGATTTGGAAGAGATTTTGAAGGTCTGGTTCTAAAAATGAACCAGTATTTAATGTGTAATGTCCATGATATTTACATTGGAATGAATGAGTCCGGCTGGAAAGTGTCATAGCCTTGGGTGGACACTGGAGAGAGGGCAGGGCTTACTGAAAGGTCTATTGTATTCCACATGCAGCGGGGGTCCCTGCTTCACCGCTCTCTCAGAAAAGGCGGTCCACGGCATGAATAGCCCAGAACAAAACGTGTTTAGAACTTACGGGTCGTCTGTGTCGCTCTCCGTTTCGCTGTCAACTCCGCCCCTGTCGGTGGGAGGATTGTCATTGGTTGGGGGCGGGCGGGATGGAGATCCACGTTCCATGTCCGATTGGCCGGTTCGTCCGTCACTCACCAGCGCTACACCACAACGAGGCTCTGGAATGAAACAAAACAAAGTACCATGACAGTACATACTGTATCTGTTAGTGTCGGGCAGAAACGTGTATGTTGAAAATCACTATTTAACTTTTCAGGAAACTAAAAAGAGAACAGTGATCACCCACATACTGTATATTGATCAAACATATTAAAGACGAGATCATTTCCATACAAATGCTGTTGTTTAAATAATTCACTTATAGTAATCAAGTAGTCTGCCTACAGGGCTCATTTAAAAGTTAAAGTTCAAAATACAACTATCTGATATATCGACACGTGAGGCTGTTGTTGAACCTTTTTCAAAATAGTAAAACAATAGCAAAGACATTTAGGGATAAGGAATGGGGTGGCGTACAGGATAGGGCCCTAAAAGTCCATAGACTTTTAGGACCATAGATCACATAGTGGACACCTTTTAATTTTTTTGAAAGCCAGACTTTGAAGGGTCTTTTAGGGTTCCTAAAAAATGTCAAATAATGATGCAATATTTTCCTTGGGTTAGGCTTAGTTAAAATATGATTATTTTTTGGGGGGTTCACGTCCTGAAATGTTTCAGAACCCTTGGTCTACTCTAACAATGAGAAACAGTACATGGCTGCGAGTGATGAAGATGAGTGTGGTTGACACACGCCCTCGTCAAGTGAACTGATAATGCCCGGCCACGTTAATGCCCCCTTAAGTGTGCCCCCGGAGATGGGGAAGGCAGAAGAATTGGCAGAGAGCCTGGGAGAGTACAATTTCAAGCCTTCCATAGGCTGGTTTGAACAATTTACAGAGAGAAGAGTGTTTTAAGAAACTTGCGCTGGTCACGGAGCCTGCTGAAGTGTCAGAAATAAATGGCTTGAGGACCGGCCAAGAAATGGCCGAAGTGGCTGTTTCAATAATTACATAAATACTTACAAACATATAAAAATGTTAATTCAATTCTAATCTGTATGGGTAATAAAAACAAAGATAAAGAATTTGTTTACACCAGTGGTTTTCAACCAGTGGTCCGGGGTCCAACAGTGGTCCCCAGCGAAGTTGGTTAACCAGATCAAAAGTTTGTTAGCCAGATGTAACTCTTGGAAGCGTAAACATGAAACCAAATGGACCCTTGCGGGTCCATTTGATTTCATGTTTACACTCTCAAGAGTTAAAATATTCATCATCTGAATTAGCCCAAAGTCTACACAACTAGAAGATTAATGGTCATTTTGATCTGCATTTTGGTTTGCCTGTTTTGTTTCCCTAATCCATATTGTGGACAGAAGCAAAAGAAATCTTTACTTTTGGGGTGTGCGGGGGGCTAAAATGTCCTCAAGTGGTGGTCCGTGGCTCAAATGCTGAATAAATTGTGGGCTCTGCTATCAAAAAGGTTGAAAACCACTGGTTTACACTAATCCTGTTATTGTGATCAATTTGACGCAAACATAAGTGATCACTATATAAGAGGTGTCAACAATATCTTATATTCAGTATGTGGTGTCCATAAAAAAGGGTTTACACGCAGTGGGGTTGAAGCCCGCCCGTTGCAGACTGGTCAAACTGGCAGTCTTGAGGCATCTGGGTGAGTGATATCACACTCCCCCGCCTGTCTTATCTCCCTCGCTACATTTCCCACTGCTTCGGTCTCCTCTTCAGAAAGACTACATTTCAACTGTTCATGCACCAGCGTGAAGAAGACTAGGGGTTTGAATCCTCTTGTGGGACAACAGCTGTGTGCTGAGCACTCCAGCAAACAACAAGGCGCCTGTTCACATGCATTACGTCCTCCTCCTTCCTTCTCTCCTGGTGAAAACTCCTCACTGTCAGGTGAAAAGAAAGTCTGCTGGCGGCTTGTCTGTCCGAGGAGACTTGTGGTTGTCTCGTGTTAGTCTACACCTTCCCCACATGACCAGCTGTAGGGGTTTAGCAACGACAGGGACTACGACTGAGGGCTAAAACTGGGATTTGGCATAACAAAATATACTTAAAGTACCAAAAGTGAAAGTACTCGTTATGCCAGAATGTGAACTTGTGAAATAA